>CP139504.1:421574656-421954759 GCA_021014915.2 Artemisia tridentata subsp. tridentata
TCCAAACGACCGTGACATGAAGGATCATGCTATTCACTATATGCTAAAGGATACTGATGAGTTTAGCTTTCCAAACGTCCGTGACATGAAGAAAGATCATGCTATTCACTATATGCTTAAGGATACTAGTGAGAATAGGATAACGCCGCCAACAAGTTACTATTGTGACGAGAACACACAACTGTCTAGGAGTAAGGAACATATTCCGTCTCCTATGTTTGTGCAAACCCTTGTATCTCCTTATACTAATAATGGCGGACCAAGTCACGCAAAGAATAACAAGAGCACTGCTAATGCTGTTCAGGTGAGCGCGCTCCGCTTATTATGTTCTTGTTTCACCATTTGTTTCTTAATACAATATATAACATATATACTTTAGATTTCCTCCTCAGAATACACCATATCGCTCATTGTTTTGTATCCTAGCTTATACATTGTTTTATTATTTGTATTTCTAATCAAATCACTCATCGAAGCTCTAATAGTCGACGGCTTGAGGAGAAGGGGTAGACCAAAACTTAGGTGGGAGGATAGACCTCCGATACACAGAATGCGTGGAGAGATACAATTAGCATGTGCGGGTTGTTCGGGCTAGTTTGTTTGAGGCTATGGGGTAATTTTTGCGTTTAGGCTCTATAGGTGCCCTTAGTAGCCTTCACACTTGCCTATTAGATATAGACTTCCATAGCTAGTTCCCTTTGGCTTTAGGTGTTAAGTTGCCTCTCTTGTGCCTTTTTCCTTGCCCTTGGACTTTGGTCCCCTTTGCGTTGCCCTGCATTGATCTTAGTGCACCCTTAGGTCTAGATTTTTTTATTTATTTTATTATTATTATTATTTTTTTTTTTTTTTATTTTATATTATAAAACATCACTTCATTAGAAAATCATAGGATTTACAAGAAATTAGGGGGAGCCGAGATACTAACTGCGCCCCCACTCCTCTAGCTATTCCAAAGCTAATCCTATTATTATTATTATTATTATTATTATTATTATTATTATTATTATTATTATTATTATTATTATTATTATTATTATTATTATTATTATTATTATTATGAGATACTAACTGGCCCCCCACTCCTCTAGCTATGGCAAAGTGTGAGATCCTGTAAAAATCCCTCGTAATAAATCTCACTGATTAATGATAATCTCAACTTACTGTTTAATAAAACCCATTTTTATGGGAAAATTTAAACTTTTCTCTTATTGCTATAAATACCACGATATGTTTCGAGATATATATTACATAGCAACCTTTATTTGAAACACAATTAAATTCACGAGATTCCATTCTCACTAAATTTAAAACTTCGCAAATGATAACAGTTGGTAATAACAAATCTCTATGCAAGGATATATGCCTTTTTCCTAATTACCTTAATTATTTCATTTAACTAACACTAATTTACTACCAAATCCTTCACTAATACTACAACTACAAAACCAAGCGGGCTGTCTAAGATTTGGCCCATCCATCAGCCCATTACACGTTTCACCAACCATGGATCCAAGTCCACTTTCAATTCAATGTTTAATTCATGAGTTTATGCACAATTCGACCAGCCACAGTCCACCAAAACGCCTTGGTATTTTTTTGATTCTCGAACGCGACTAATATATTATTATACCTCTTATTTACTCTCCCAGCCAACAAATAGGACGCCAAATATTAGCTCGAGATATGAACGTTTGATACGTTTAAATGAGCCAAAGTGTTTGTCCCATTTTCATCAAAACAAACTATATATATTTTTGCAAACTCATCCGTTTTTATCCCGGTTTGTTTTAATCCCATTTCAACATTTTTATTTGATCAAGTGTGATTTATTAGGAATGTTTAGTGTTAAGAACATCAAGCTCGACATTAAAACCCGACTCGTTTACACATCAAAGTTACATGTCGACATAAAAAGAGTAACCCAACTCCCATTTGATCTCTTTTACTCTTCCACATGCCACTAAAGTCTTTAATGTCAGTAGGTTCATTCCAATACAGTATCCAACATTCACTAATAAAGCAAGTAATCATTTCTCACAAAACTTCACTTGCTCCAAAACGAATGTACCAATCGAACATATACATACTCCAACAACATAAGACAAGCCCTATAAATCTTTCCATACCGTCTCATGATTGCTAAGTCAGTCAAGGTAGCAGTAGACGTGTATAACTTGCTTAACCCACTTGACACTCATTTAATAATATCACTCGAATATGTATATAAACCAAACGACTAGAGACAAGATATTAATCGAACTTGTTTTCTTAGCCAAACCTCCACTCATTCACGCGGTTAGATACTGCCATACTCAACCAAAAATATCTACTGAATATGTGTATAATCCAAAGGCAAAAGACAAACTCTACAAATTTTTCCCATAACTTCCCATGATTACTAGGACAGAGGCATGCTAACTCCTACTGGTCATCCACATTTATACTCAATGATTGAGTGTGAAAGGCAATAAGAAAACGTGTGAAATCTCTTATATAAACCAACCTTCTTCTAGCAAACTTCACTGCCAAAATTCATATGCTTTCCACTCTCACTAACACTCTAAAAGTTTCAAACAACTCTTGTCTCACAAAGGAAATGCAAGTCGAGTAGAAGTAATACGTGAAAACGCAGTCGAACCCAACAATCTCGCTGCTTTGTTTCTTTGTGTTCTCCTTCGAACCACACAGCTCATCACCACCTTTAAGAAGTATAGTAAGTGCCTTGGAACCTCTCTTATTTCAGTTCTCACGTTAAGCTCATAGTCTTACACATCACTTCATTTCATTCGAACATATTATTTTCCTTACTAGTACGTATGATAAAGATCACAACCCAACATGAGTCGAGCCTCCACTGTGGAAGGCTTAACAGCCCTCTCACGCTCACCACTTTCACATTAAGGTGACATTCATGCATACACGTACTCAAACGTATCCATGTTTTCTATTTCATGTGTCACGAGAAAATGAAGAGAAAGACATTATGTAATAATCACAACACGTTGGAAATACATGCATGCACCCTCTTTTGCTTTCCACTTAAACGTATAAATTGAAACACGTTAAATTAGTTTGAACCCTGTAGAATGTCGAGCCCTCTTTGGGAGTCTCGACGGTTATCTCACCCTCACCATCCATACGTTAACATTGCATGCATTATTCGAACATGTATATCACACGTACACTACAAGCAAAAACTGGGAAAAACACTAAACATATTATAAATGTTCAATACGTATAGAGCAGTTCGAGTAACCTTAGAAACAGGTCCATAACTCACAAACCAACTTAATGATCATACGCTATCTTCACATGACCTGTTTAACCACATAACTAGCTACCATTCTCATATATACAACTTGTAAAAGTACCCAAGCTTCGACCCTCAAAAACAACCCAAGTGAAATGCATAAACCTTTTATATTATACGCTGTGAATAAAAATTGGAAAACCCTCAAATATTTTCTAAGTGTTTTCGAAGCAACCCAAGTCACATAGAAAACAAGATCCTAACTCACGATTCGAATAAATAACCATGTTCTATTTTTATGCGATTCAATAAACCTCCCAAAAAGCTACACTTTTTGTATAACCATCTTATAAAATACCCATGTCTCGACCATTCAAAACTGCCAAAGCAAAGCGTCTAAACCATATTTAGAAAATGACTAAAAACCAACATTGGGCTTAGAGTGTAACTCGTTAAGGGCCCATTTAAGGGAGGAATAAGCTACTGACCAAATAAGCTAGTGAAATAAGCTTCAATTATCTTAAATATAACTTATAAAAAGTCGCCCACTTTTTCTTTACTATTTCGACATTTTTGGACTAAAAATGTAACGCATTTTAACTGGAAGGACTAAAACTGCCAAACGGTGAAACTTGGGGACTGAAGCTGTGAAAACAGTTTATAAAAGACCTAAATTGATCTTTGAATTAACTTCAAGCCTTACATAGACACTTGGATTATTTTTGGACTATTATTGGATTTTATATTTAACGAAGGACTAACGACGTAACGCAAACTCAGTTAGAGTAAAAGTACAAGGACCAACTATTTTCACTTGACATTCTTACTTCATTTTCCATTTTTCATCATTCCATCACTTCATATGCATTTTATACATTTTAGTTATGTATAATTAATCTTCGTTAATTATTAAACGATTTTACATGCATATCATTTCATCATATTTTGAGGAGATAATACCTCGAGTCAAGTGACATGAGAATCAAGATAATATCATTGTATGATATTATATTTTCTTAACTTGAGGCATTTTAAGCATATCACACCCACATCATCAAATCGTTGTACGATTTCTCACTTTCACACTCATCGTTAGTTACAAGTCGAATACTTAGATATTCCTCATATTCAGGTCTCGTATTGAAGACGTTTCCGTGATCGTTTCCATAAGTATTACTTGAACTTATAATTCTATCTGGTCAGATACACTCCAGGTGAGTCGTGGCCCCTACTTTTAATATTTGTTTTAATAACTCTTTTGGGGGAGATACATGCTTCAACTGTTTTAAGTATTTTTATACTTTGAAAACACTCATGATTTATTCAAAATCATCAACTATGTTTTACTTATTTTGAACCACCCTTTGACGGGGATATATACTCGTTATATTTGCAAACTGCTTGCTTAGCTTAAATGCTATATTTGAAAGATAACATTTTCAAACTACTTGTTGTAACAAGATACTGAGACTTATTTTATGCATTCATATAACAGCTGAATGTATGTTAACTTAACTATGATGTTTATACATCCCAACTGTAAATAATTGCCAAAACTAAAGTACGCATATTCTATGAAAATCCGAACCCTATATTGCCTAAGTTTAACTATATTGCCATAAAGTCCCTCGATCATGAGCCATTAATCACTGCGGTGAGCGCGAATATAGTGGACAGCTTCGAAACCTGTAAAGGCTGACGACCTATCCCACTAAATACTGGATGGAATGCCGGATGGCTAGTCGTATTTAGTCGCGATACACTATATTTGACACAAATAGGATGAGGCAATCACCTATTATTTAGGGCAAAACCATCAGTAACCTTGATGTGACTTTCACCGTTGTACGGTACTTTTGTTAACGTTTTGCGCGTCATGAGGCTTAGAGCAATATAACCTTTTGAATATATATGTCTTTCTTACATATATTCGGATACAGCTGTATTTAGTAACGACCACTCCACTCTGATAGACATCAGACTTTAAACTGTTGTTTTCAATATGTGATTGAAATATGTATCATGTACTTGGAACTTAACTGCTATCATATGTGACTTAGTTGTGTCTTCTGATAAAGACAACTCAATGCTTGGCATATCTCTACTTTTAAAAGTTGAATTATTATTTCATTGCAAGCATATAATAACGTAACTCATTTTCATTTAAACTTGAAACTTATGATCATCTGAGTTCATAAATGATTTACTCGTGGATTTTATCCAAATTGCAAACTTGCTAGTTACTTCAAGAAGTACTAGTATTTAACTCAACTATCAACTCTCGAATTCATTGAAAGAAAGTTATTTTCTATCAAACTCCACGAACTCACCAACCATTGTGTTGACGTTTTAAGCATGTTTATCTCAGGTAATCAACAGAGCAGGACAAGACACAGAGTGGGCATTTAATACTCTGATAACTTAAATGGTGTGAAAATCAAATATGTCATTCTTTCCAAATTACTATATTTTGTGAGATTTTCAAATCAGATTTCTCAACCTTTGTACTAAAACTATTATTTTGAATGACATATAACTTTCAAAACGCCTTTTTCAAGCCGTTTTCCTAAAATTTTGACTTTGATCCTCAGTGTAACACCTAATTATTTTTCGCTACCACAAAACCAAATTAGGGGGTGTTACAGATTGGCATCAGAGCCACAGGTTATAGAGAATCAAATGTTTTCAAACATTGAACTATAACCACACTTTCAAAATAAATGATTTTACACCATACCATTTTACGCCCTCCGTGTCTGCAGACTGTCGTGCTCAAAATATTACCTACTAAGATTGTTTTGTACTAATCTTTACATGCTTAATGTTTACTCTTCACGTATAACACACTGTGTTATTGTACACTCAATGTTACACCTTAAACGTATGAATATTCATGATGCGTGGTTTTGCGACCTTACAACAGGTTTTACCTCTCGAGGGATCTCAAGAGGCTTACAACCCCACCAGGCAGTGTACCTGACCGATGTAGTATAGTGTAGTGGTAAGTACGGGGGATTGATCGTTCTCCACAGGGAATAGTGTTCGTTAGGTATGAAAAACTACTCTAATAGGTCTAAGGGTGAGAGAAGATTCTTTTTATGTTTTTATAATTTTATGAAAGCAAGTAAAATCTCGGGTTTGAAAGAGTGGGCGGAATTAGTTGCTAGTCAACTAACCCAAGTAACTACGAATGCAAATAAAATAAAATAACAGAAAATGAAAAGGTGGTAAAACTTATGTGGAGAGAAATGTGTTTACTTAGATTTCCTTACTCCCTAACTATCTTTTACCGGTTGATTAGTGTGTATTAATTGCGTGGATGACGGGTGTATTCCTTAATACCAATCGTGGGGTGGCGTACGTACTTCCCCAACTCTACAAGCTCCTACTTCACTCCTATGTCGAGCCGGCTAGGAAGCTCCTAACATGGGATCACTAGAATTCGCTTGTGCATTAAATACAACCATAAAAACCTTTAGTACGCATTGGTTCATGTTTCTTAAGACGTTCAAGCAAGTTACCGAATAGGAAGTTAGCCAGTTTTCTTAAGCCTAACATAGATAAACAATCATCCAATACAACTAATAACACACCAATAACCAATAATCAATAGCTAGGTTTCATTAGATCTAAGCAAACACAAAGATAACCTAGCCTAGCATGTTAAACAAAAGACAAGAACAAGATAGAATCAAACAACACATAGACATATTGAATGATTAATTGATAACTTATCTTCAATGTAACATGGAAGATCTCAAGGCAAAAAGCCTTGAAAAAGCTGCTAAAATCGTCTTAGGGTTTTCACACACAAAGTTCCACAATAAGTTCCACACAAATGACAAAAAATTGCAAAACTATATATAGACTTTCAGATCTGACGGCGTCACGTTATGGAGTGTGACGCCGTCACCTCGCCGCTTTTAGGGTTCCCGGATGGCCTTCTTGACGCCGTCCCTCTTTAGCTCTCCAAAATCCGTTCTGGCTTATCAAGGCTTGACGCCGTCAGAATTAGGCGTGACGCCGTCCCGCTTTAACTTATACCGTGACGACCTTGATCATTCCAAAGGGTGACGCCGTCAGAATTCCCATGCAAATTTCTCTGGCTTATCATGAGTAATTTTCATATCCACCACTTTTGCCAAGCCATGACGCCGTCAAAGGTACTTTCCAGCACAATTTTGAGACTTTGCCGTTTTCTTCACTTTTATGCTCCAAAAACGTCCAAAATGCTTCCTTTTCCAGATTTCTTCTCCAAAGTACCTAAAATGACAAAAGGAACGATTTAGGGCAATATTTGATCAAATAAATACGATTTAGGGCTTAAATGACCCCTTAAAAGCGGTACACTTTTCGCTTCATCAATTCATAATTACTGTTGCTACAGTACCATGTCTTCCAAACTAGTCGGTATCACCAAGACTACCTCTCCTACTATACACGCGTCACCTACCTACCAAATTACACCGGATACTGAAGATCCTCATGTAAAAATGTCACAACCCCAGCCTGACATAGAACTCACTCAGAAATCACCTTCGTCATCACCTACTTACTCACCTCCACGTCAGAAACTTAGGAGAACAACCGAATCCTATTCAGATGAAGATTTGATTGATGGTCAACCAACGTTTGAATCTGGACAGAGTTCACACCAAGAAATGACTTGGAAGAAGATCGAGTTAAATTCTCCTTTGCCTGATATCTCAGATTTCCCCATGCCAGATATCCCAGAGAATGCATCCTCACCCAATTCTCCCGACTACAATATAGACACCCATGACTCCATATGGACTTGCCTTCACCAACACACCAGCATACTAGACACTCACTCTGAACAGCTAAAAGAGTTACAACCATTACGATTCGAATGGTATGATCGTAACATTGATACCCTGTTTAAGAGGACAGATGCTGAAAGACGAGAAGTGTTTGATCTAGGAGTAAATGTTGGTAACATGAAGGACAATTACGAACAAGAACTTAGAAACTTGGATGCCAGAATCCGCTGTTTGGGAAGAGGCCACACCCAAACACACATTAGGATTGAGGACATCGAAAGAGCATTATGGTTAGCTAGAGACACAGCAAGAATCCAAAGCCAAAAGATTGCGGCCTTGGAAAACATGTTAGCTAATCAGATGAATGTGTGCCAAGAACGTTTCTCAGCCATGGAAGCTGCACAACTGGATCTTGAGGCAGAAGTTAGACGTCTACGTCAGAGACATAACTGATCTTAAGTATAGTTGTTGTGCTCAATAAACCAAATAGTTTTGGTTAGTATTCCATGTATTTCTCAATAATTCTGTAACTCTCAGAATTTGTAATCAACTTTTAAGCTATGACAGTCTCTTTCCATCATATCTTTCTGTTCCTTCCACCAAACCCTATTATGGTGCTATAAATGCAAAGAGCCATGCAAAACCTCACCATTTGTTACTCTCGTAGGTAAACAAATGACTCCACAAGAATCAATGAGACATTAATAAAAGACCTTGTGTTGGTTGTTTTGATCAAACAAGTTATTAGAGTTATGTCCATATTGATGATTGTAACAGTGATTGTACATCAAATGTACCACAACTAAACAATAAACCCTAGAAGTCCAAGAACAAATCTTCAAAAGAGAACTTGATGAACTTCAGCTTTTGATGAATTCGTTTGTTCCTTAGCAATCCCATGTCAAGAGATAATTATTTTACGATGTTACCCAGACACATCGTATCTCTATGATCCTCAGTTAGTTTTGATTTTGTATTAAGATCACATTGTTAGCAATAATATGCAAATACTTCACTATTTGAAATTATTCTAACGATAAAGTGAATACTAAATCAGCGTTTTGTGATGCTCATAGGAAATGGACAGCATAAACAGCGTAGTACCCACAACAACCATAACTCCTAAAACCATCGAGAGATTGGTAAACAATATCGTTGTAGCAGTACTCGAAGTGACCACAATAGTCCACCCAAGAGATAACGACATAGTAAGAAAAGAAAGAAAGATGGCTATACCTTGTAAGCATAACCATAAAAGTTTCATGGGGTGTAAGCCAATTTACCTAAAGGATTCAAGAAGAATAACTAGACCTATACGCACTTGTGCCCAAAGAATTAGGCAAGATATTGCACTTAAGAAAAATAACCAAAAGCGAAAACTTGAGGAGAAACGATCCTTTATCCTCAACGAATGTGAGTTCCACAATGATGTTTGCATCCGCAATCATCTACAAGACCGCATTGACTATCTTCGCCAACAGAGACCCAAATCAGAAGTTGGAAGAAACTGTGTCACCACTTCTACTAAAAGAGACAACTACCATGGAAAGCAACCTCTGTGCCCAAGATGTAAGTTGCATCACACCGGACATTGCATTGATAAATGCGGAAGGTGCCGGAAAACAGGCCACAAGACAAGAGATTGCAAAGCCATGAAAAGAAATGAGCAACCCTCATCCATAAGATGCCATGAATATGGTGAAATGAGTCATTACAAGAGTTATTGCCCGAACTACAAAGCCCATTAGGAGCCCAAGAATTGTACAAGGGAATAAGTACTCGTCAAAGAATCTCAACCATGTCGAAGAATGACCTCCATGTTAAGCAGATGAATGGATTCCTGCTGTAAAATAAATAAACTCTAGTTTAGAATTATCTAAGTTATATTTCCGTTTGTATTTATCTTAGGTACGATGGATGTAACCTAAGTGTAACAGTTATCCTTCTACCGTATAAGAACTCTACCTTGTAATATTTCCATGATTATAATCTACGTCTATTCCAATTTCTATTCCACCTCTCTAATCATTATGTAACAACACACTGATATTATCCTAAGGATTTAATTAACTCCATTTTGACCAAACCATAGGTTGATACCACATTGTAAGAAATCCTCACCTAAAACTTAGGTCTATACCAAGAACATCCACATATCACTTTAGAAATTTCTGAATTATCCTCGGTATATGAACAACAACTTTCCAAATTCTTTTGAAAATAATCAAAGGGTGTCTGATTTTGTGACGAAACTATGATAATTAAATCATATAAAACTCCTTAAAGAGAACAAGAATATCATAACAACTGCACCAAGCGTTACATCATTTGATTCTCAATTATACATAGCCTAGCTACCTATGTATAATTTAGGAAGAATCATGTCATAAATGGAACAGATATCTTTTCAAAGTTTTTATAACAATTTTCATTCCAAAGACAAAATTTCGAGACAAAAATAAATTGTTCATAAACCTCACTTTTAACCGAACCCCAGTAAGATCTACACTTATTACCCATTGCCTTATTTATAAGAAGTCGAGGAAAGTACGAAATTAGAAACTATAAGAATTCACAACAAGATGAGGAAAACACAAATAACATAAATTTTATTAGAACCCACGAAAATTAATACATAGCGAGATGATTAACATCAGAAGTGCTAATAGTACAATGAACACAATAAAAGGCATAGAATCTTCAATAGGTTGGCCCGCCATAGCAACAAAAACCACCACCAACCCAGCAATAGCAAGCGCCACCATAGGATGAAGTACCTTGATTATTCTGGAAGATAAATAAAAACCGAGTCATTAAGGACCATGATTAAACATAAACGAGACTTATTCCACATTTATTAAGGATTACATCGACACCCAACTAAGATACACTCTAGCAACACTATTCTAGATCCTCACCCCAACAATTTATCCACATTGATCGCTAAAATGGTGAGGGGTACGATGAACACCAGAGATGCGATAAAGTAGCCGGAATCTTCGTCGGGAAGAAGAGCCAAACAACCGGCGGCAAAAATGATGAACATGGTAGCGAAAACTATGGCGATCGGCGGCATGTTTTCTTTTTTTTTTTGTTGGGAAAAGTGAAATGAAAGAGATGGAGTGAAAAGGTGAAGTGGGGAGGAAAAAGGGGAAAAGTAAATAGGGTATTAATAGGAGAAAAGTATCCGTTATTTTACTATTCATGACCATTAAGTTTCAAAATCACTACCATTAAAAATCCACTAGTCTCGACCGCTAGAACCCTGAACATTAAGTGTTAGAAACTTCCTATTCTCGACCGTTACTTTCACTATTCATAGCTTATGAATACATTAGTTGATCTAACATTCCAATTTAATTCGTCCGGTACGAATAAATCAAATTGGACCCTGTTTCCTCGAAATTCAAATGAAAATCTCCCGACAATAGTCTTCCATAAACTCTCATCTCAGAATACTACATTTTCAACACCTATCACGGACTGAACTTCGGGACGAAGTTCAAAATTTAGGGGTGGATACTGTGAGATCCTGTAAAAATCCCTCGTAATAAATCTCACTGATTAATGATAATCTCAACTTACTGTTTAATAAAACCCATTTTTATGGGAAAATTTAAACTTTTCTCTTATTGCTATAAATACCACGATATGTTTCGAGATATATATTACATAGCAACCTTTATTTGAAACACAAGTAAATTCACGAGATTTCATTCTCACTAAATTTAAAACTTCGCAAATGATAACAGTTGGTAATAACAAATCTCTATGCAAGGATATATGCCCTTTTCCTAATTACCTTAATTATTTCATTTAACTAACACTAATTTACTACCAAATCCTTCACTAATACTACAACTACAAAACCAAGCGGGCTGTCTAAGATTTGGCCCATCCATCAGCCCATTACACGTTTCACCAACCATAGATCCAAGTCCACTTTCAATTCAATGTTTAACTCATGAGTTTATGCACAATTCGACTAGCCACAGTCCACCAAAACGCCTTGGTATTTTTTTGATTCTCAAACGCGACTAATATATTATTATACCTCTTATTTACTCTCCCAGCCAACAAATAGGACGCCAAATATTAGCTCGAGATATGAACGTTTGATACGTTTAAATGAGCCAAAGTGTTTGTCCCATTTTCATCAAAACAAACTATATATATTTTTGCAAACTCATCCGTTTTTATCCCGGTTTGTTTTAATCCCATTTCAACATTTTTATTTGATCAAGTGTGATTTATTAGGAATGTTTAGTGTTAAGAACATCAAGCTCGACATTAAAACCCGACTCGTTTACACACCAAAGTTACATGTCGACATAAAAAGAGTAACCCAACTCCCATTTGATCTCTTTTACTCTTCCACATGCCACTAAAGTCTTTAATGTCAGTAGGTTCATTCCAATACAGTATCCAACATTCACTAATAAAGCAAGTAATCATTTCTCACAAAACTTCACTTGCTCCAAAACGAATGTACCAATCGAACATATACATACTCCAACAACATAAGACAAGCCCTATAAATCTTTCCATACCGTCTCATGATTGCTAAGTCAGTCAAGGTAGCAGTAGACGTGTATAACTTGCTTAACCCACTTGACACTCATTTAATAATATCACTCGAATATGTATATAAACCAAACGACTAGAGACAAGATATTAATCGAACTTGTTTTCTTAGCCAAACCTCCACTCATTCACGCGGTTAGATACTGCCATACTCAACCAAAAATATCTACTGAATATGTGTATAATCCAAAGGCAAAAGACAAACTCTACAAATTTTTCCCATAACTTCCCATGATTACTAGGACAGAGGCATGCTAACTCCTACTGGTCATCCACATTTATACTCAATGATTGAGTGTGAAAGGCAATAAGAAAACGTGTGAAATCTCTTATATAAACCAACCTTCTTCTAGCAAACTTCACTGCCAAAATTCATATGCTTTCCACTCTCACTAACACTCTAAAAGTTTCAAACAACTCTTGTCTCACAAAGGAAATGCAAGTCGAGTAGAAGTAATACGTGAAAACGCAGTCGAACCCAACAATCTCGCTGCTTTGTTTCTTTGTGTTCTCCTTCGAACCACACAGCTCATCACCACCTTTAAGAAGTATAGTAAGTGCCTTGGAACCTCTCTTATTTCAGTTCTCACGTTAAGCTCATAGTCTTACACATCACTTCATTTCATTCGAACATATTATTTTCCTTACTAGTACGTATGATAAAGATCACAACCCAACATGAGTCGAGCCTCCACTGTGGAAGGCTTAACAGCCCTCTCACGCTCACCACTTTCACATTAAGGTGACATTCATGCATACACGTACTCGAACGTATCCATGTTTTCTATTTCATGTGTCACGAGAAAATGAAGAGAAAGACATTATGTAATAATCACAACACGTTGGAAATACATGCATGCACCCTCTTTTGCTTTCCACTTAAACGTATAAATTGAAACACGTTAAATTAGTTTGAACCCTGTAGAATGTCGAGCCCTCTTTGGGAGTCTCGACGGTTATCTCACCCTCACCATCCATACGTTAACATTGCATGCATTATTCGAACATGTATATCACACGTACACTACAAGCTAAAACTGGGAAAAACACTAAACATATTATAAATGTTCAATACGTATAGAGCAGTTCGAGTAACCTTAGAAACAGGTCCATAACTCACAAACCAACTTAATGATCATACGCTATCTTCACATGACCTGTTTAACCACATAACTAGCTACCATTCTCATATATACGACTTGTAAAAGTACCCAAGCTTCGACCCTCAAAAACAACCCAAGTGAAATGCATAAACCTTTTATATTATACGCTGTGAATAAAAATTGGAAAACCCTCAAATATTTTCTAAGTGTTTTCGAAGCAACCCAAGTCACCTAGAAAACAAGATCCTAACTCACGATTCGAATAAATAACCATGTTCTATTTTTATGCGATTCAATAAACCTCCCAACAAGCTACACTTTTTGTATAACCATCTTATAAAATACCCATGTCTCGACCATTCAAAACTGCCAAAGCAAAGCGTCTAAACCATATTTAGAAAATGACTAGAAACCAACATTGTGCTTAGAGTGTAACTCGTTAAGGGCCCATTTAAGGGAGGAATAAGCTACTGACCAAATAAGCTAGTGAAATAAGCTTCAATTATCTTAAATATAACTTATAAAAAGTCGCCCACTTTTTCTTTACTATTTCGACATTTTTGGACTAAAAATGTAACGCATTTTAATTGGAAGGACTAAAACTGCCAAACGGTGAAACTTGGGGACTGAAGCTGTGAAAACAGTTTATAAAAGACCTAAATTGATCTTTGAATTAACTTCAAGCCTTACATAGACACTTGGATTATTTTTGGACTATTATTGGATTTTATATTTAACGAAGGACTAACGACGTAACGCAAACTCAGTTAGAGTAAAAGTACAAGGACCAACTATTTTCACTTGACATTCTTACTTCATTTTCCATTTTTCATCATTCCATCACTTCATATGCATTTTATACATTTTAGTTATGTATAATTAATCTTCGTTAATTATTAAACGATTTTACATGCATATCATTTCATCATATTTTGAGGAGATAATACCTCGAGTCAAGTGACCTGAGAATCAAGATAATATCATTGTATGATATTATATTTTCTTAACTTGAGGCATTTTAAGCATATCACACCCACATCATCAAATCGTTGTACGATTTCTCACTTTCACACTCATCGTTAGTTACAAGTCGAATACTTAGATATTCCTCATATTCAGGTCTCGTATTGAAGACGTTTCCGTGATCGTTTCCATAAGTATTACTTGAACTTATAATTCTATCTGGTCAGATACACTCCAGGTGAGTCGTGGCCCCTACTTTTAATATTTGTTTTAATAACTCTTTTGGGGGAGATACATGCTTCAACTGTTTTAAGTATTTTTATACTTTGAAAACACTCATGATTTATTCAAAATCATCAACTATGTTTTACTTATTTTGAACCACCCTTTGACGGGGATATATACTCGTTATATTTGCAAACTGCTTGCTTAAATGCTATATTTGAAAGATAACATTTTCAAACTACTTGTTGTAACAAGATACTGAGACTCATTTTATGCATTCATATAACAGCTGAATGTACTGTTAACTTAACTATGATGTTTATACATCCCAACTGGAAATAATTGCCAAAACTAAAGTACGCATATTCTATGAAAATCCGAACCATATATTGCCTAAGTTTAAATATATTGCCATAAAGTCCCTCGATCATGAGCCATTAATCACTGCGGTGAGCGCGAATATAGTGGACAGCTTCGAAACCTGTAAAGGCTGACGACCTATCCCACTAAATACTGGATGGAATGCCGGATGGCTAGTCGTATTTAGTCGCGATACACTATATTTGACACAAATAGGATGAGGCAATCACCTATTATTTAGGGCAAAACCATCAGTAACCCTGATGTGACTTTCACCGTTGTACGGTACTTTTGTTAACGTTTTGCGCGTCATGAGGCTTAGAGCAATATAACCTTTTGAATATATATGTCTTTCTTATATATATTCGGATACATCTGTATTTAGTAACGACCACTCCACTCTGATAGACATCAGACTTTAAACTGTTGTTTTCACTATGTGATTGAAATATGTATCATGTACTTGGAACTTAACTGCTATCATATGTGACTTAGTTGTGTCTTCTGATAAAGACAACTCAATACTTGGCATATCTCTACTTTTAAAAGTTGAATTATTATTTCATTGCAAGCATATAATAACGTAACTCATTTTCATTTAAACTTGAAACTTATGATCATCTAAGTTCATAAATGATTTACTCGTGGATTTTATCCAAATTGCAAACTTGCTAGTTACTTCAAGAAGTACTAGTATTTAACTCAACTATCAACTCTCGAATTCATTGAAAGAAAGTTATTTTCTATCAAACTCCACGAACTCACCAACCATTGTGTTGACGTTTTAAGCATGTTTATCTCAGGTAATCAACAGAGCAGGACAAGACACGGAGCGGGCATTTAATACTCTGATAACTTAAATGGTGTGAAAATCAAATATGTCATTCTTTCCAAATTACTATATTTTGTGAGATTTTCAAATTAGATTTCTCAACCTTTGTACTAAAACTATTATTTTGAATGACATATAACTTTCAAAACGCCTTTTTCAAGCCGTTTTCCTAAAATTTTGACTTCGATCCTCAGTGTAACACCTAATTATTTTCCGCTGCCACAAAACCAAATTAGGGGGTGTTACACAAAGCTAATCCTATTATTATTATTATTAATGTTAATGTTAATGTTAATGTTAATGTTAACGTTAACGTTAACGTTAAAGTTAATGTGGCCTGTAGCCTGTTTTCTTTGCTGCCCTTTAGGTGCCCTTCCCTTTTGTGTTTATGCGCCTATGCTTTTTAACTATTATGTTATGCTCGTGCCCCCTTGTCTCTATAGCACTGTATCCTTTCTTTATTTGTATTCCCTTGCGGTGTATGCTTTTATATATTTTGGTATTTTTTTTTCTTTGCCTATTAGCTTTGCATGCTTGTAATGTTTGTTTTTCGTCTTTTGCCCCTTTTTCTTCTTATCCTTGCTTTTCTCACTGTCACACATGCACATATATCTTCTTTCTTCAGCTGGAGGTCTTCCTAGAAGCAGTCTCTATACTTTCGGGTTTACCAGAGGGTAGTGGTATGATCTGTCTACATTCTATCTCCCCCATACCCCGACCCTGCGGGATTGGGCATGTTGTTGTTGTTGCTGGATGCCTCGTCAAATAAACGCTTCATAAGTGCTCTCTTTAAGCCTGTAAATGGGTCGGATCCCGATCCATATTCGATCCGACCTGCCTCATTTATCTGACCCGATAGGGCAAAAAATATGATCTGTCGACCCAATTAGAGACCCAGCAGGTCAATTTGCTTAGTTGGATAGTTGCGTGGGTCGACCCATTAAAAAGTTATATTTTATAACTTGTTTTTCTTTGTTCTATCTCGATTGTTTTTGCTACTTCTCCTTACGAAAGACATTTTTTTTCCATCATTTATGAGCCTTATGCAACTGTTGTGTGTATTGTGTAAGCGTGTTAGCCTGTCGGGTTGAATCGTGGTATATATTAGAAAAAGTGACTCGCAGCCCGACCTAATAGGTAACCAAGTTATCAAGCTAGGGTGGTTATCGGTTCGGGTCATTTTGGGGTTCGCGTAGTTCAAGTGGTTATCAGGTTACTATATTAGACTCGGCCCACAAAGAAATACAATGCTAAATAGTGAACATGCTTAAGGCGTGTTTCGTTGGAACAATAGGACTAGCAAATACCAATTAAATATTTGTTCCAACAGCTAGGTGTACCAAAAAATGTTCCAAGTAGGCCAAGTCATAGTTACATTACAAACATACCATTACTTTCTTTTGCACATCTAGTAAGATAAAAAAATATAAATGAAAATAAGTCCACTGCTGTCTTTTATAAAAAATGACCGTGTAAGTAACTAATGAAAAAAAAAAAGAATAATGTAGTTGTGGTGTGTGTAGACATGCAACTTTAGATCGCACGTCAAGTTTAGAAACACAATCAACAAACATACAAAAAAGTGATTAAGTTTAAAATTGTAAATGTGTGACTATAACTAAATGGGTCGATCTGGATCATGATCCATCTATTTAAGTTAGTTGGATCGTGGGTCAGATCATGAACCATCAACTTGTATCATGGGTCAGATGATGATTCAGTTAGTTGGATCACTAATGGGTCGGGTCATGATCTGACCCATTGACAGCCCTAGCTCACTTTGTACAACTTTGCTCCCCTTTTCAACTTGCAACGGGTGTTCTGAAAATCCAGATATCGTGGTTGAGATCAGAATGAAAGAAAGTGTAAACGGGACCACGTTGAAAAGGGAGCTGTCAACTTTGTTAAACATTATCCTTTTCTTTAGCAGGCTCGGGATATAATTGTCCTTTATTTTACAAGTTTTACCAAATTTGGAATTCATTATTTATTTAATCTTTTATAAAATCCCGAATTCAATTGCAGGAAAAGAAAGAGATTGAGGAAGTTTATAGCGTGGAAGACAAGGAAGAAGAGAGCAAGTCAAGCCTTCTGGAAGTAGAGGCTGGGCCTGAAATAAGAACAAGTCAAGGAATCAATATTTGAACCAGAAGATTGATACTATGTTCCCTTTCTGTTTTGTGTTTTGTATTTTATATTTTTCTTTGTGTCCAACTCATTTCAGACTGATTTGTTGATCATCTGATGACATCATTGTGTTTCGTTTTTTATACGTCTAGAAATGTTGTGCAATGTTAATTTAAGTTGTTCGTCCTTGATTGAACTTTTGCAATTTTGGAAAGTGTGACTGAAAACCCCTTAGATGAGTGTTTGCACATGGTGTAAGAGCAGTATATGATGATGATGATGATGATGATGATATACTTCTAGAAATGTTGTGTGATGTTTATTTATGGATGTAAGAACAGTTTTATATGATGATGAAATAGTAAACAAAAAGCAGCCTAATCTTTCAATGTACAAGACCCAAAGTTCATTATGCCAGATAAATCATGGTGTTGCACTAAGATGTTAAAGGGGCCAGTTCTGCTCTAACTTTGTTTATAAAAGCAGTTTAAACAAGAACTCCTAACCAAAAACGACCTACAACTTTCCATAATCTCCAAGTACAGGGTTGACTGACGCTTACAAACATACAATACCAAATTACCAATAAAATCAAAAAATAAAGTGTACTTAGCTTGCATTACTAGCTTGTACGGTGTGCATCGTGAGTTGTACGATTTGACTAAACCCTTCCTGATGTGATAACATAAGGAGGGTATGTATAACACATGGGTGGTGATACGCTAACACCCCCTGTAAGGGGTGTGTTGACTTTTTGGTGCTGCCGGTTTGTACCATTTGACCAAAATAAGGGGGCACCACCCACTAAGGGGTGTTACCATAGTAGATCCCATAACACATCCCTATAGTATGTCCGGATGTCCCCAGAAGTCATGCTCATTTTACAACAGGTCACGAATTTAGGACGAGAATCATTATATTTTTTGGTTTCTCATCTCAAACAGACAATCATCACAAAAAAAGCCTAATCAAATGCGGAGTACCTCATTTTTCAAATTTGTGTCCAATCATGAAAACTTTAACTTCTTATCAAATTGAATCATACAACAGAAGAGGGGAAGCCTTAAGCTTTCTCATTAAAAGATTGAAGAAAAGTCAAATTTCTCAAATAACAACAGTAGGGTATTCATTAAGAAATCTAACATTATAATCAATGTTTTAAAAACCGGTTTTTTAGTCGAACCGGCCATGCTTCCGTCACCGGTCGAACCGGACCGGTTGAACCGGCCGAACCGCCCAACAAAAAAAATCAAAAAAAAAAAAAAAAAAAAAAAAGTCAAAACCGGTTGAACCGGACCGGTCGAACCGGAAAAACCGGCCAAAACCGGAAAAACCGGCCGGTTCGCTACAGTAAATGGGACTTATAAAAAACCGGGATTTAAAAAACCGGCCGGTCCGGTCCGGTTTTTAAAACATTGATTATAATTGAGACAATATTATGGCAAGTAAAACATAAGTAGAATTCAACACCACAAATTGGATCAAGGGGATTTTTTTTTTTTTTTTTTTTTGTAACCATGATTTCTGACCTTTTTGGCCGACTAATCCACGGTGTTTGAACCCACCGTCATACAGACTGAAACCACGTAAAGCCCTCCCTTTTCAGGAAGTTGGCGTGGCCATTTAAGTTTGTTTGCACCTAGCAGGAATTGGACTTGAGACCTCACACATTTTAGAGTGATAGTCATAAGCCTTTTTACAACTAGGCCACCCTTAAGTAGTTGGATCAGGGGCGGCTCTTGGGTGGGCCAGGGAGGCCAACGGGCTAGGGTCCGTTTTACGCGAGGGCACATTTAAAAAAAAAAAAAAATCATATATATATATATATATATATATATATATATATATATATATATATATATATATATATATATATATATATATATATATATATATATTATATGTATTTTTTTAAATAGGTATTAAACATTTAAACTTGGGTCCAATTAAATTCCAATCTTATAACTAAACCTATAACCCATAATAAATTTATAAGTCCAATACCCAAATCAATACCCTCTTAAGGGGCATATTTTTTAACGGCTCGGATAGGACACGTAAATCCTCAGAGACGCGTCTGAGTTGGATCAAGGGAAATTAAACCAATAATAACAAAACATGTTTGATACATGCATATGGCACGGTATCACGAAAGGAAACGTACTCTTATGTCTGTTACACTTATGCAACAAGAAAACTAAACCACACTTACATACATGTTTGACAACTTAACATTCATTTAACTACGGCATGCAATGTTCCTTGTTGCAGTTGCTTTCAACTTCAGCATGCAAGCTTGGTAGTAGACCTGAAAGAGTTCCAAAATAAAATCAAGGTAGTGATGATTTATTAACAAACTCATGTAAAATCAGAGAGAGAGAACAAAGTACCTCATATATCTTGAAGCACATTGAGAATACGCTGCAACTCATTGACAACATTCTCTATTTTCATCCGTTGTGGTGGGGAATCCACAGAGCACGATACTCCAATCTTGATAGTTGCAACCAAACATTCTTTCATTTTCTTTGCATTCACTTCCGTACTTTGCACCACAATTGCACCATCATCAATAACATCGATTACATGATCTAATGCCACGTAAGCAAATTTATGAAGGCTAAGACCATCGTTAAACATTTCGTCCGTCGGCTTTTTCCCGATCATCACCTCTAGTAATAATATATTCCAAAACTGTAGACATCCCCAAACTTGTCATCTCGCTCCCGAGACCATACTCTGCTAATTAAAACAATCAATTAATTTATGAAGCTGCAATTTGTAAGTATATATAAGGTTTATTCACCGGGCATAATCCCTTTCACAAAAAAAAAAAAAAAAAAAAAAGTTATATATAAGGTTCATGGGAATTACTACAGTATCCATTTTGATGGGAACTTTTCTTGCAGTGCTCCAACTTTTTACAACATTCAAAAATACCCATCCATCTTGCGTAATTATTTACGTGGGACGCTAGATGGATGCGTGTCAAGATTTTACTGGTCGAAAAAAAAAATAACATCACGCGTAAAATGATACGTGGGACGTTAGATGCATTAAAAAAACGTTTATATTTATTTTAAATACATCACGCGTATAATATAACGTGGGACGCTAGATGCAATATAAAAAGTCATTTGTACAAGAGATATTTGTTTTTTTTAACTTTTTAATAATTACAAAAACCACCCTTTAACTTTTTAATAATTGCAAATTTTTTATATAACAAACTTTATTCGTCAAATATTTAGTAAATATCTATCGAATTCTTTAATGAAAAAAATATCGTTGCGAAGAGCTCTAAATTACGAACAAAACAAGCCCAATATTAACATGCTTTTGACGTACGTATGATTTTATAAAAAATGTTGAAGTTTGATATAAATATAAATAAATAAAAATTTCACTTTTAAAATTAAAATTTTTTTTATAATTACAAAAACCACCCTTTAACTTTTTAATAATTACAAATTTTTTTTTATAACAAACTTTATTCGTCAAATATTTAGTAAATATCTATATAATTCTTTAATAAAAAAAATATCGTTGCGAAGAGCTCTAAATTACGAACAAAACAAGCCCAACATTAACATGCTTTTGACGTACGTATGATTTTATAAAAAATGTTTGAAGTTTTATATATTTATATTTATATCAAACTTCAACATTTTTTATAAAATCATACGTACGTCAAAAACATGTTAATATTGGGCTTGTTTTATTCGTAATTTAGAGCTCTTCGCAGCGATATTTTTTTCATTAAAGAATTCGATATATATTTACTAAATATTTGACGAATAAAGTTTGTTATATAAAAAAGTTGTAATTATTAAAAAGTTAAAGGGTGGTTTTTGTAATTATTAAAAAAATTTAAATTTTAAAAGTGAAATTTTTATATATTTATATTTATATCAAACTTCAACATTTTTTATAAAATCATACTTACGTCAAAAGCATGTTAATATTGGGCTTGTTTTGTTCGTAATTTAGAGCTCTTCCCAACGATATTTTTTTCATTAAAGAATTCGATAGATATTTACTAAATATTTGACGAATAAAGTTTGTTATATACAAAATTTGTAATTATTAAAAAGTTAAAGGGTGGTTTTTGTAATTATTAAAAAGTTTTAAATTTTAAAAGTGAAATTTTTATATATTTATATTTATATCAAACTTCAACATTTTTTATAAAATCATACGTATGTCAAAAGCATGTTAATATTGGGCTTGTTTTGTTCGTAATTTAGAGCTCTTCGCAACGATATTTTTTTCATTAAAGAATTCGATAGATATTTACTAAATATTTGACGAATAAAGTTTGTTATATAAAAAATTTGTAATTATTAAAAAGTTAAAGGGTGGTTTTTGTAATTATTAAAAAGTTTTAAAAAAAACAAATATCTCTGGTACAAATTGACTTTTTATATTGCATCTAGCGTCCCACATTATATTATACGCGTGATGTATTTAAAATAAATATAAACGCTTTTTTTAATGCATCTAGCGTCCCACGTATTATTTTACGCGTGATGTTATTTTTTATTTTTATTTTTTTGTTTTCGACCAGTAAAATCCTGACACGCATCCATCTAGCGTCCAACGTAAATAATTATGCAAGATGGATGGGTATTTTTGAATTTTGTAAAAAGTTGGTGCACTGCAAGAAAAGTTACCATCAAAATAGGTACTGTAGTAATTTTCGCGAAAAATATATTACCTTGAGATTTGCTTGTCCTCAAGCAAATGCGCTTTTATTCTAATCAAAATACAAGTTAGGGGTCATTTAATGGTAATATAAAAGTAATTGCAACGAATATTCGTTCCACTTTAATCATAATAAGCACGGAGATTACAAACTAGCACCTCACAAGTAGTGTTTAGATACTCACATCTCTCAAGTGTCATCAAAATAAATCTCATAAATGAAAACGGATAATATCTCTCACTACCTGTCATAGCAAATAGATTACCATAGGCTTGGGAAAGGATCGAAAACCTCCTCCACTAGGCGTAAGCACCTAAGATAAACTATCAAAGATGGCTTTTAAATGGGTTATAACGTTAGGTGTAGGGATATGATAAGCACGGTTTTGTTGGATAAAGGATATTTTACTGGTGGCGAGTTAAAGACCTTGATCAATTACATGTACTATATAATGTTGCTTAGCCAAGACTCGACTCAATCTTAAGCTAAAAACAAAATAACAAAAACATAAAATAAACATAAAATGAAACGGGATGGTAGTCCGTATGTTTTTTCTATTTTTCTTTTTCTCATTTTTTTTTTCTTGATTTTTTCGATTTTTTTTTTTTTTTTTTTTTTTTTTTTTTTTTTTTTTTTTTTTTTTTTTTTTTTGCATACACTTTTGCCCTACCATCCAAAATAATACATCATAGGGGCGTTGCATTCCCCTTACACTTGAACTTTTACATAACTTTACAAATAACTATTCTAATGACTCGAATTAAGATAATCAAAACACTTGGAGTACTTTTAAAATATTTAGCACATATGGGGGTAATAAATGATGTTCTTCCCCATTACTCCATTACACTAGTACTTTACCCATGAGTCCCAATCGTCCCAAAACAATATGTACAAGGATATGACTTGACTTAGCAACCATGTAATCAACTAGATAATTAACTTGGGTTTAAACAAATGTTGTCACAATAATGCACTAAAAATGAGTGCATACAAGGTAGGTTAAGGCGATTTGGGTGTACATTTAAGTGGGGTGTAAACAAATTCTTCCTTTAAGTAAAATGCTTAAAGGTCGAAACGAAAAGATAGGCTCTGAAGGGTGTACTAGGGGTATCGTGTACTAAAAATGAGTACAACGCAAAGGGTGTGGGAGAATTACTTGACCAATGTAGCCAATGTAATTATAACAAAAACGCAGGTGTAAAACAATGGGTTAATCCTAATGCCTCTTATCATGTAGTCAATCCTAACTACACGAATGTAGTCTCACTTGTGGCCTCGGAATGGTCCTAACGCAAGTTCTAGAATCTAAGTGCTACCGGTACTCACATCATAGCATAAATGCTTTTCCTACCAATTCTAGGGGCGAACCTCACATATTTGGGGGTGGAAAATTTTTTAGTGGTACGGTTTTTGTGCTAGTCATATAACTCCTATCCATGAGACGCTCATTAAGATCAAAGTTTCACTCCTAAGTGTTGTAAAAATTTTTAAATTTGGCACTAAAATTACCCTAACAGGTATTTATCTCAGTTTTATTACACATCTACTATTAAACAAACAAAAATCAAGCGTAAAAGCATTCTCTAATCGTACTTTTACCCCCCCCCCCCTTACACTTAAGATGAACATTGTCCCCAATGTTCAAATAACAAGATGTAAAAGAAAAAAGTAAAAGAATGAAATCAAATACTCCCCTGATTCGTTCGGTGGATAATGTGGTAACACGGTTAGATCTTCTTCCAAAGTAATGTTGAAGCTCCATGACTAATGCATCGCCAAAAGCTTGATTCAACAAACATTTCCTTGTCCAAAATAACCTGTTAAACCTGAGAACACAAACACGAAAACCTGCATAACATCGGCGGGATAAACTCTATATATAAGGATATAATGCTTGTGGAATGATAATTTTGCAGATTCCTGGAGATTATAAGTTAGAGATTTAATAAAAACTTTTTATGAAAACAAAACTTTCAAAAATTTTCAGAAAATTAAACCTGACGCCGTCAGGTTGTAAATCCTGACGCCGTCAGAAATGATCTGACAGAATTCTCATGTTAAGTTTCCGGAAAAATTTTGGAAAAAACTATACCTTACTTCCTGGAATTCCTGCAAAACATCATTATGACTCGATACAAGCATTTGACTCAAACAAATACTAATATGTATGTTAATTTAATATTATTACGATTCATGTTCATTTGTTCTAATAAACCGATTTAGATTTCCCTTACACTTAACTTTTGCAAAATACCTTTATATGTAGTTAAGACGAAGTTAAAAACAAGATAAAGCATTTTCACAATTTAGCTTTGAACATGAATCAATAATAATAAAAATTAAACACACATACGGAAACAAATAAAATCAAACAAACAAATAAATAAACACACAAAGCAAATAAAGCTTGGGTTGCCTCCCAAGAAGCGCTTGTTTTTGTTCGAGTCACGAGCCTGACTCTACCCTTATTTAACGGATAAAGGAGAGGTTTTTCCTACACTTAGGATTAAGTGCGGGTGATAGTAGCGATACACACCATCTTGGTGGAAGTATGCCGCGTGAGGAAAGAGTGGTGGATGAATTATATACTCAAAGGGGTGTGCTCCTTTCATCATAACCATACCTAGTTCACTTTGGTCAATGGGTGAATTAAAGTTTTCTCCTAAAAAGGGATCATCTTCTATCAACTTCGAGAGATTCCTAGTTGGGAATCCATCTTAACCTAATAAACCCGGTTTAAACCCATAATGTTTCTTGTGATCAATCATGAATGGGTGATGTAAGTATGTAAGGTCATGGTTCACTCCTATATTAGCTTCCACTCCACATGGCCTAGAGTCTACTACCTTAATCTTAACATTACCCGGACTACATGGTTTGATGGGTGGATCGGGACCTTTTTTAATTCCTAAATTCACATCTAAAGATGGAAGATTAGGTAATGATTTTGGTTGAGGCTCCGGTTCATCAAAAATAGGAAATCCCCTAGAACTAAGAGTAAGGTTGTGATCACTATAAGCATTCAAACCTATATCCTCTAGTTGTATTTGGTTCAAAGGTTCTACCTCCATCGGGATTCCTAAAGTCTCTTCTACTTCTTTTGGGTAAGTTACGGGTGGTGTGTGTGCCTCGAATGATGGTAGGACTTGTGGGGTACTTTGTAGGTTTGTGTTATTTACCTCATCCTTCCTTGTCTCTATATCAATTATATCCACATCATGTGTTTTAGTAGAATCTAACCCAAACATGTTCCTAAGTATCTCAAATCCTTCTCTAGCCATTTCAAGTTCTAAGTCCGATTCATAAGAATCTTCCCCGATAACTTGATTGCTATGTTCAATTTGCCTAAAGGATTCATCATGTGTTCCTTGAGATTCAAAGTCATTGATCATAAAACCTAGGTCTTTTTGCTCAATATGCTCATGTTCGGCTAAATCCTCCTCAATTGTTTCCTCAAGTTGTGATGTATACGAACACATTAATTTATTAAACTTATGGTTCACGGTTAGGAGGCTTTCCTCAAAATTTTTCCAAAGGGTCTTATTAAAAGGAGTTGACCCTAACAATGATTGTTTAATAGAAGCCACACATGCACATAATTCATCAAACCTATCAAACTTTACACCCATCTCCTCTTGTATATATCTAAGATCACTTAAAAATTCATTGGAACAACAGGAAGCAAATCTATCCGTGTAAAGTAATTGTTCCTCTATTGTTAATGATCTAAATGGAATTTCATCTGCCATGGTGACAAATGAAAAATGGTTTTACAAACAAAGGGCACAAAGAAAAAGATAGACTACAAGAAAGCTAATAAAAAGAAAATAAAAATCTCACTAAGATAGGAATCTAATGAGTAGACCTAATAAAATAAAAATTCAACCTAAACAATAACTATTTCCCCGGCAGCGGCGCCAAAAACTTGATGCGTGGTTTTGCAACCTTACAACAGGTTTTACCTCTCGAGGGATCTCAAGAGGCTTACAACCCCACCAGGCAGTGTACCTGACCGATGTAGTATAGTGTAGTGGTAAGTACGGGGGATTGATCGTTCTCCACAGGGAATAGTGTTCGTTAGGTATGAAAAACTACTCTAATAGGTCTAAGGGTGAGAGAAGATTCTTTTTATGTTTTTATAATTTTATGAAAGCAAGTAAAATCTCGGGTTTGAAAGAGTGGGCGGAATTAGTTGCTAGTCAACTAACCCAAGTAACTACGAATGCAAATAAAATAAAATAACAGAAAATGAAAAGGTGGTAAAACTTATGTGGAGAGAAATGTGTTTACTTAGATTTCCTTACTCCCTAACTATCTTTTACCGGTTGATTAGTGTGTATTAATTGCGTGGATGACGGGTGTATTCCTTAATACCAATCGTGGGGTGGCGTACGTACTTCCCCAACTCTACAAGCTCCTACTTCACTCCTATGTCGAGCCGGCTAGGAAGCTCCTAACATGGGATCACTAGAATTCGCTTGTGCATTAAATACAACCATAAAAACCTTTAGTACGCATTGGTTCATGTTTCTTAAGACGTTCAAGCAAGTTACCGAATAGGAAGTTAGCCAGTTTTCTTAAGCCTAACATAGATAAACAATCATCCAATACAACTAATAACACACCAATAACCAATAATCAATAGCTAGGTTTCATTAGATCTAAGCAAACACAAAGATAACCTAGCCTAGCATGTTAAACAAAAGACAAGAACAAGATAGAATCAAACAACACATAGACATATTGAATGATTAATTGATAACTTATCTTCAATGTAACATGGAAGATCTCAAGGCGAAAAGCCTTGAAAAAGCTGCTAAAATCGTCTTAGGGTTTTCACACACAAAGTTCCACAATAAGTTCCACACTAATGACAAAAAATTGCAAAACTATATATAGACTTTCAGATCTGACGGCGTCACGTTATGGAGTGTGACGCCGTCACCTCGCCGCTTTTAGGGTTCCCGGATGGCCTTCTTGACGCCGTCCCTCTTTAGCTCTCCAAAATCCGTTCTGGCTTATCAAGGCTTGACGCCGTCAGAATTAGGCGTGACGCCGTCCCGCTTTAACTTATACCGTGACGACCTTGATCATTCCAAAGGGTGACGCCGTCAGAATTCCCATGCAAATTTCTCTGGCTTATCATGAGTAATTTTCATATCCACCACTTTTGCCAAGCCATGACGCCGTCAAAGGTACTTTCCAGCACAATTTTGAGACTTTGCCGTTTTCTTCACTTTTATGCTCCAAAAACGTCCAAAATGCTTCCTTTTCCAGATTTCTTCTCCAAAGTACCTAAAATGACAAAAGGAACGATTTAGGGCAATATTTGATCAAATAAATACGATTTAGGGCTTAAATGACCCCCTAAAAGCGGTACACTTTTCGCTTCATCAATTCATAGAGATTACTGTTGCTACAGTACCATGTCTTCCAAACTAGTCGGTATCACCAAGACTACCTCTCCTACTATACACGCGTCACCTACCTACCAAATTACACCGGATACTGAAGATCCTCATGTAAAAATGTCACAACCCCAGCCTGACATAGAACTCACTCAGAAATCACCTTCGTCATCACCTACTTACTCACCTCCACGTCAGAAACTTAGGAGAACAACCGAATCCTATTCAGATGAAGATTTGATTGATGGTCAACCAACGTTTGAATCTGGACAGAGTTCACACCAAGAAATGACTTGGAAGAAGATCGAGTTAAATTCTCCTTTGCCTGATATCTCAGATTTCCCCATGCCAGATATCCCAGAGAATGCATCCTCACCCAATTCTCCCGACTACAATATAGACACCCATGACTCCATATGGACTTGCCTTCACCAACACACCAGCATACTAGACACTCACTCTGAACAGCTAAAAGAGTTACAACCATTACGATTCGAATGGTATGATCGTAACATTGATACCCTGTTTAAGAGGACAGATGCTGAAAGACGAGAAGTGTTTGATCTAGGAGTAAATGTTGGTAACATGAAGGACAATTACGAACAAGAACTTAGAAACTTGGATGCCAGAATCCGCTGTTTGGGAAGAGGCCACACCCAAACACACATTAGGATTGAGGACATCGAAAGAGCATTATGGTTAGCTAGAGACACAGCAAGAATCCAAAGCCAAAAGATTGCGGCCTTGGAAAACATGTTAGCTAATCAGATGAATGCGTGCCAAGAACGTTTCTCAGCCATGGAAGCTGCACAACTGGATCTTGAGGCAGAAGTTAGACTCTACGTCAGAGACGTAACTGATCTTAAGTATAGTTGTTGTGCTCAATAAACCAAATAGTTTTGGTTAGTATTCCATGTATTTCTCAATAATTCTGTAACTCTCAGAATTTGTAATCAACTTTTAAGCTATGACAGTCTCTTTCCATCATATCTTTCTGTTCCTTCCACCAAACCCTATTATGGTGCTATAAATGCAAAGAGCCATGCAAAACCTCACCATTTGTTACTCTCGTAGGTAAACAAATGACTCCACAAGAATCAATGAGACATTAATAAAAGACCTTGTGTTGGTTGTTTTGATCAAACAAGTTATTAGAGTTATGTCCATATTGATGATTGTAACAGTGATTGTACATCAAATGTACCACAACTAAACAATAAACCCTAGAAGTCCAAGAACAAATCTTCAAAAGAGAACTTGATGAACTTCAGCTTTTGATGAATTCGTTTGTTCCTTAGCAATCCCATGTCAAGAGATAATTATTTTACGATGTTACCCAGACACATCGTATCTCTATGATCCTCAGTTAGTTTTGATTTTGTATTAAGATCACATTGTTAGCAATAATATGCAAATACTTCACTATTTGAAATTATTCTAACGATAAAGTGAATACTAAATCAGCGTTTTGTGATGCTCATAGGAAATGGACAGCATAAACAGCGTAGTACCCACAACAACCATAACTCCTAAAACCATCGAGAGATTGGTAAACAATATCGTTGTAGCAGTACTCGAAGTGACCACAATAGTCCACCCAAGAGATAACGACATAGTAAGAAAAGAAAGAAAGATGGCTATACCTTGTAAGCATAACCATAAAAGTTTCATGGGGTGTAAGCCAATTTACCTAAAGGATTCAAGAAGAATAACTAGACCTATACGCACTTGTGCCCAAAGAATTAGGCAAGATATTGCACTTAAGAAAAATAACCAAAAGCGAAAACTTGAGGAGAAACGATCCTTTATCCTCAACGAATGTGAGTTCCACAATGATGTTTGCATCCGCAATCATCTACAAGACCGCATTGACTATCTTCGCCAACAGAGACCCAAATCAGAAGTTGGAAGAAACTGTGTCACCACTTCTACTAAAAGAGACAACTACCATGGAAAGCAACCTCTGTGCCCAAGATGTAAGTTGCATCACACCGGACATTGCATTGATAAATGCGGAAGGTGCCGGAAAACAGGCCACAAGACAAGAGATTGCAAAGCCATGAAAAGAAATGAGCAACCCTCATCCATAAGATGCCATGAATATGGTGAAATGAGTCATTACAAGAGTTATTGCCCGAACTACAAAGCCCATTAGGAGCCCAAGAATTGTACAAGGGAATAAGTACTCGTCAAAGAATCTCAACCATGTCGAAGAATGACCTCCATGTTAAGCAGATGAATGGATTCCTGCTGTAAAATAAATAAACTCTAGTTTAGAATTATCTAGGTTATATTTCCGTTTGTATTTATCTTAGGTACGATGGATGTAACCTAAGTGTAACAGTTATCATTCTACCGTATAAGAACTCTACCTTGTAATATTTCCATGATTATAATCTACGTCTATTCCAAATTCTATTCCACCTCTCTAATCATTATGTAACAACACACTGATATTATCCTAAGGATTTAATTAACTCCATATTGACCAAACCATAGGTTGATACCACATTGTAAGAAATCCTCACCTAAAACTTAGGTCTATACCAAGAACATCCACATATCACTTTAGAAATTTCTGAATTATCCTCGGTATATGAACAACAACTTTCCAAATTCTTTTGAAAATAATCAAAGGGTGTCTGATTTTGTGACGAAACTATGATAATTAAATCATATAAAACTCCTTAAAGAGAACAAGAATATCATAACAACTGCACCAAGCGTTACATCATTTGATTCTCAATTATACATAGCCTAGCTACCTATGTATAATTTAGGAAGAATCATGTCATAAATGGAACAGATATCTTTTCAAAGTTTTTATAACAATTTTCATTCCAAAGACAAAATTTCGAGACAAAAATAAATTGTTCATAAACCTCACTTTTAACCGAACCCAGTAAGATCTACACTTATTACCCATTGCCTTATTTATAAGAAGTCGAGGAAAGTACGAAATTAGAAACTATAAGAATTCACAACAAGATGAGGAAAACACAAATAACATAAATTTTATTAGAACCCACGAAAATTAATACATAGCGAGATGATTAACATCAGAAGTGCTAATAGTACAATGAACACAATAAAAGGCATAGAATCTTCAATAGGTTGGCCCGCCATAGCAACAAAAACCACCACCAACCCAGCAATAGCAAGCGCCACCATAGGATGAAGTACCTTGATTATTCTGGAAGATAAATAAAAACCGAGTCATTAAGGACCATGATTAAACATAAACGAGACTTATTCCACATTTATTAAGGATTACATCACACCCAACTAAGATACACTCTAGCAACACTATTCTAGATCCTCACCCCAACAATTTATCCACATTGATCGCTAAAATGGTGAGGGGTACGTTGAACACCAGAGATGCGATTAAGTAGCCGGAATCTTCGTCGGGAAGAAGAACCAAACAACCGGCGGCAAAAATGATGAACATGGTAGCGAAAACTATGGCGATCGGCGGCATGTTTTTTTTTTTTTTGTTGGGAAAAGTGAAATGAAAGAGATGGAGTGAAAAGGTGAAGTGGGGAGGAAAAAGGGGAAAAGTAAATAGGGTATTAATAGGAGAAAAGTATCCGTTATTTTACTATTCATGACCATTAAGTTTCAAAATCACTACCATTAAAAATCCACTAGTTCGACCGCTAGAACCCTGAACATTAAGTGTTAGAAACTTCCTATTCTCGACCGTTACTTTCACTATTCATAGCTTATGAATACATTAGTTGATCTAACATTCCAATTTAATTCGTCCGGTACGAATAAATCAAATTGGACCCTGTTTCCTCGAAATTCAAATGAAAATCTCCCGACAATAGTCTTCCATAAACTCTCATCTCAGAATACTACATTTTCAACACCTATCACGGACTGAACTTCGGGACGAAGTTCAAAATTTAGGGGTGGATACTGTGAGATCCTGTAAAAATCCCTCGTAATAAATCTCACTGATTAATGATAATCTCAACTTACTGTTTAATAAAACCCATTTTTATGGGAAAATTTAAACTTTTCTCTTATTGCTATAAATACCACGATATGTTTCGAGATATATATTACATGCAACCTTTATTTGAAACACAAGTAAATTCACGAGATTTCCATTCTCACTAAATTTAAAACTTCGCAAATGATAACAGTTGGTAATAACAAATCTCTATGCAAGGATATATGCCCTTTTCCTAATTACCTTAATTATTTCATTTAACTAACACTAATTTACTACCAAATCCTTCACTAATACTACAACTACAAAACCAAGCGGGCTGTCTAAGATTTGGCCCATCCATCAGCCCATTACACGTTTCACCAACCATAGATCCAAGTCCACTTTCAATTCAATGTTTAACTCATGAGTTTATGCACAATTCGACCAGCCACAGTCCACCAAAACGCCTTGGTATTTTTTTGATTATCGAACGCGACTAATATATATTATTATACCTCTTATTTACTCTCCCAGCCAACAAATAGGACGCCAAATATTAGCTGAGATATGAACGTTTGATACGTTTAAATGAGCCAAAGTGTTTGTCCCATTTTCATCAAATCAAACTATATTATTTTTGCAAACTCATCCGTTTTTATCCCGGTTTGTTTTAATCCCATTTCAACATTTTTATTTGATCAAGTGTGATTTATTAGGAATGTTTAGTGTTAAGAACATCAAGCTCGACATTAAAACCCGACTCGTTTACACACCAAAGTTACATGTCGACATAAAAAGAGTAACCCAACTCCCATTTGATCTCTTTTACTCTTCCACATGCCACTAAAGTCTTTAATGTCAGTAGGTTCATTCCAATACAGTATCCAACATTCACTAATAAAGCAAGTAATCATTTCTCACAAAACTTCACTTGCTCCAAAACGAATGTACCAATCAAACATATACATACTCCAACAACATAAGACAAGCCCTATAAATCTTTCCATACCGTCTCATGATTGCTAAGTCAGTCAAGGTAGCAGTAGACGTGTATAACTTGCTTAACCCACTTGACACTCATTTAATAATATCACTCGAATATGTATATAAACCAAACGATTAGAGACAAGATATTAATCGAACTTGTTTTCTTAGCCAAACCTCCACTCATTCACGCGGTTAGATACTGCCATACTCAACCAAAAATATCTATGAATATGTGTATAATCCAAAGGCAAAAGACAAACTCTACAAATTTTTCCACATAACTTCCCATGATTACTAGGACAGAGGCATGCTAACTCCTACTGGTCATCCACATTTATACTCAATGATTGAGTGTGAAAGGCAATAAGAAAACGTGTGAAATCTCTTATATAAACCAACCTTCTTCTAGCAAACTTCACTGCCAAAATTCATACGCTTTCCACTCTCACTAACACTCTAAAAGTTTCAAACAACTCTTGTCTCACAAAGGAAATGCAAGTCGAGTAGAAGTAATACGTGAAAACGCAGTCGAACCCAACAATTTTGCTGCTTTGTTTCTTTGTGTTCTCCTTCGAACCACACAGCTCATCACCACCTTTAAGAAGTATAGTAAGTGCCTTGGAACCTCTCTTATTTCAGTTCTCACGTTAAGCTCATAGTCTTACACATCACTTCATTTCATTCGAACATATTATTTTCCTTACTAGTACGTATGATAAAGATCACAACCCAACATGAGTCGAGCCTCCACTGTGGAAGGCTTAATAGCCCTCTCACGCTCACCACTTTCACATTATGGTGACATTCATGCATACACGTACTCGAACGTATCCATGTTTTCTATTTCATGTGTCACGAGAAAATGAAGAGAAAGACATTATGTAATAATCACAACACGTTGGAAATACATGCATGCACCCTCTTTTGCTTTCCACTTAAACGTATAAATTGAAACACGTTAAATTAGTTTGAACCCTGTAGAATGTCGAGCCCTCTTTGGGAGTCTCGACGGTTATCTCACCCTCACCATCCATACGTTAACATTGCATGCATTATTCGAACATGTATATCACACGTACACTACAAGCTAAAACTGGGAAAAACACTAAACATATTATAAATGTTCAATACGTATAGAGCAGTTCGAGTAACCTTAGAAACAGGTCCATAAGTCACAAACCAACTTAATGATCATACGCTATCTTCACATGACCTGTTTAACCACATAACTAGCTACCATTCTCATATATACGACTTGTAAAAGTACCCAAGCTTCGACCCTCAAAAACAACCCAAGTGAAATGCATAAACCTTTTATATTATACGCTATGAATAAAAATTGGAAAACCCTCAAATATTTTCTAAGTGTTTTCGAAGCAACCCAAGTCACATAGAAAACAAGATCCTAACTCACGATTCGAATAAATAACCATGTTCTATTTTTATGCGATCCAATAAACCTCCCAAAAAGCTACACTTTTTGTATAACCATCTTATAAAATACCCATGTCTCGACCATTCAAAACTGCCAAAGCAAAGCGTCTAAACCATATTTAGAAAATGACTAGAAACCAACATTGTGCTTAGAGTGTAACTCGTTAAGGGCCCATTTAAGGGAGGAATAACCTACTGACCAAATAAGCTAGTGAAATAAGCTTCAATTATCTTAAATATAACTTATAAAAAGTCGCCCACTTTTTCTTTACTATTTCGACATTTTTGGACTAAAAATGTAACGCATTTTAACTGGAAGGACTAAAACTGCCAAACGGTGAAACTTGGGGACTGAAGCTGTGAAAACAGTTTATAAAAGACCTAAATTGATCTTTGAATTAACTTCAAGCCTTACATAGACACTTGGATTATTTTTGGACTATTATTGGATTTTATATTTAACGAAGGACTAACGACGTAACGCAAACTCAGTTAGAGTAAAAGTACAAGGACCAACTATTTTCACTTGACATTCTTACTTCATTTTCCATTTTTCATCATTCCATCACTTCATATGCATTTTATACATTTTAGTTATGTATAATTAATCTTCGTTAATTATTAAACGATTTTACATGCATATCATTTCATCATATTTTGAGGAGATAATACCTCGAGTCAAGTGACATGAGAATCAAGATAATATCATTGTATGATATTATATTTTCTTAACTTGAGGCATTTTAAGCATATCACACCCACATCATCAAATCGTTGTACGATTTCTCACTTTCACACTCATCGTTAGTTACAAGTCGAATACTTAGATATTCCTCATATTCAGGTCTCGTATTGAAGACGTTTCCGTGATCGTTTCCATAAGTCTTACTTGAACTTATAATTCTATCTGGTCAGATACACTCCAGGTGAGTCGTGGCCCCTACTTTTAATATTTGTTTTAATAACTCTTTTGGGGGAGATACATGCTTCAACTGTTTTAAGTATTTTTATACTTTGAAAACACTCATGATTTATTCAAAATCATCAACTATGTTTTACTTATTTTGAACCACCCTTTGACGGGGATATATACTCGTTATATTTGCAAACTGCTTGCTTAAATGCTATATTTGAAAGATAACATTTTCAAACTACTTGTTGTAACAAGATACTGAGACTCATTTTATGCATTCATATAACAGCTGAATGTACTGTTAACTTAACTATGATGTTTATACATCCCAATTGGAAATAATTGCCAAAACTAAAGTACGCATATTCTATGAAAATCCGAACCATATATTGCCTAAGTTTAAATATATTGCCATAAAGTCCCTCGATCATGAGCCATTAATCACTGCGGTGAGCGCGAATATAGTGGACAGCTTCGAAACCTGTAAAGGCTGACGACCTATCCCACTAAATACTGGATGAAATGCCGGATGGCTAGTCATATTTAGTCGCGATACACTATATTTGACACAAATAGGATGAGGAAATCACCTATTATTTAGGGCAAAACCATCAGTAACCCTGATGTGACTTTCACCGTTGTACGGTACTTTTGTTAACGTTTTGCGCGTCATGAGGCTTAGAGCAATATAACCTTTTGAATATATATGTCTTTCTTATATATATTCGGATACATCTGTATTTAGTAACGACCACTCCACTCTGATAGACATCAGACTTTAAACTGTTGTTTTCACTATGTGATTGAAATATGTATCATGTACTTGGAACTTAACTGCTATCATATGTGACTTAGTTGTGTCTTCTGATAAAGACAACTCAATGCTTGGCATATCTCTACTTTTAAAAGTTGAATTATTATTTCATTGCAAGCATATAATAACGTAACTCATTTTCATTTAAACTTGAAACTTATGATCATCTAAGTTCATAAATGATTTACTCGTGGATTTTATCCAAATTGCAAACTTGCTAGTTACTTCAAGAAGTACTAGTATTTAACTCAACTATCAACTCTCGAATTCATTGAAAGAAAGTTATTTTCTATCAAACTCCACGAACTCACCAACCATTGTGTTGACGTTTTAAGCATGTTTATCTCAGGTAATCAACAGAGCAGGACAAGACACGGAGCGGGCATTTAATACTCTGATAACTTAAATGGTGTGAAAATCAAATATGTCATTCTTTCCAAATTACTATATTTTGTGAGATTTTCAAATTAGATTTCTCAACCTTTGTACTAAAACTATTATTTTGAATGACATATAACTTTCAAAACGCCTTTTTCAAGCCGCTTTCCTAAAATTTTGACTTCGATCCTCAGTGTAACACCTAATTATTTTTCGCTGCCACAAAACCAAATTAGGGGGTGTTACACAAAGCTAATCCTATTATTATTATTATTATTATTAATGTTAATGTTAATGTTAATGTTAATGTTAATGTTAACGTTAACGTTAACGTTAAAGTTAATGTGGCCTGTAGCCTGTTTTCTTTGCTGCCCTTTAGGTGCCCTTCCCTTTTGTGTTTATGCGCCTATGCTTTTTGACTATTATGTTATGCTCGTGCCCCCTTGTCTCTATAGCACTGTATCCTTTCTTTATTTGTATTCCCTTGCGGTGTATGCTTTTATATATTTTGGTATTTTTTTTTCTTTGCCTATTAGCTTTGCATGCTTGTAATGTTTGTTTTTCGTCTTTTGCCCCTCTTTCTTCTTATCCTTGCTTTTCTCACTGTCACACATGCACATATATCTTCTTTCCTCAGCTGGAGGTCTTCCTAGAAGCAGTCTCTATACTTTCGGGTTTACCAGAGGGTAGTGGTATGATCTGTCTACATTCTATCTCCCCCATACCCCGACCCTGCGGGATTGGGCATGTTGTTGTTGTTGCTGGATGCCTCGTCAAATAAACGCTTCATAAGTGCTCTCTTTAAGCCTGTAAATGGGTCGGATCCCGATCCATATTCGATCCGACCTGCCCCATTTATCTGACCCGATAGGGCAAAAAATATGATTTGTCGACCCAATTAAGACCCAGCAGGTCAATTTGCTTAGTTGGATAGTTGCGTGGGTCGACCCATTAAAAAGTTATATTTTATAACTTGTTTTTCTTTGTTCTATCTCGATTGTTTTTGCTACTTCTCATTACGAAAGACATTTTTTTGCCATCATTTATGAGCCTTATGCAACTGTTGTGTGTATTGTGTGAGCGTGTTAGCCTGTCGGGTTGAATCGTGGTATATATTGAAAAAGTGACTCGCAGCCCGACCTAATAGGTAACCAAGTTATCAAGCTAGGGTGGTTATCGGTTCGGGTCATTTTGGGGTTCGCGTAGTTCAAGTGGTTATCAGGTTACTATATTAGACTCGGCCCACAAAGAAATACAATGCTAAATAGTGAACATGCTTAAGGCGTGTTTCGTTGGAACAATAGGACTAGCAAATACCAATTAAATATTTGTTCCAACAGCTAGGTGTACCAAAAAATGTTCCAAGTAGGCCAAGTCATAGTTACATTACAAACATACCATTACTTTCTTTTGCACATCTAGTAAGATAAAAAAATATAAATGAAAATAAGTCCACTGCTGTCTTTTATAAAAAATGACCGTGTAAGTAACTAATGAAAAAAAAAAAGAATAATGTAGTTGTGGTGTGTGTAGACATGCAACTTTAGATCGCACGTCAAGTTTAGAAACACAATCAACAAACATACAAAAAAGTGATTAAGTTTAAAATTGTAAATGTGTGACTATAACTAAATGGGTCGATCTGGATCATGATCCATCTATTTAAGTTAGTTGGATCGTGGGTCAGATCATGAACCATCAACTTGTATCATGGGTCAGATGATGATTCAGTTAGTTGGATCACTAATGGGTCGGGTCATGATCTGACCCATTGACAGCCCTAGCTCACTTTGTACAACTTTGCTCCCCTTTTCAACTTGCAACGGGTGTTCTGAAAATCCAGATATCGTGGTTGAGATCAGAATGAAAGAAAGTGTAAACGGGACCACGTTGAAAAGGGAGCTGTCAACTTTGTTAAACATTATCCTTTTCTTTAGCAGGCTCGGGATATAATTGTCCTTTATTTTACAAGTTTTACCAAATTTGGAATTCATTATTTATTTAATCTTTTATAAAATCCCGAATTCAATTGCAGGAAAAGAAAGAGATTGAGGAAGTTTATAGCGTGGAAGACAAGGAAGAAGAGAGCAAGTCAAGCCTTCTGGAAGTAGAGGCTGGGCCTGAAATAAGAACAAGTCAAGGAATCAATATTTGAACCAGAAGATTGATACTATGTTCCCTTTCTGTTTTGTGTTTTGTATTTTATATTTTTCTTTGTGTCCAACTCATTTCAGACTGATTTGTTGATCATCTGATGACATCATTGTGTTTCGTTTTTTATACGTCTAGAAATGTTGTGCAATGTTAATTTAAGTTGTTCGTCCTTGATTGAACTTTTGCAATTTTGGAAAGTGTGACTGAAAACCCCTTAGATGAGTGTTTGCACATGGTGTAAGAGCAGTATATGATGATGATGATGATGATGATGATGATATACTTCTAGAAATGTTGTGTGATGTTTATTTATGGATGTAAGAACAGTTTTATATGATGATGAAATAGTAAACAAAAAGCAGCCTAATCTTTCAATGTACAAGACCCAAAGTTCATTATGCCAGATAAATCATGGTGTTGCACTAAGATGTTAAAGGGGCCAGTTCTGCTCTAACTTTGTTTATAAAAGCAGTTTAAACAAGAACTCCTAACCAAAAACGACCTACAACTTTCCATAATCTCCAAGTACAGGGTTGACTGACGCTTACAAACATACAATACCAAATTACCAATAAAATCAAAAAATAAAGTGTACTTAGCTTGCATTACTAGCTTGTACGGTGTGCATCGTGAGTTGTACGATTTGACTAAACCCTTCCTGATGTGATAACATAAGGAGGGTATGTATAACACATGGGTGGTGATACGCTAACACCCCCTGTAAGGGGTGTGTTGACTTTTTGGTGCTGCCGGTTTGTACCATTTGACCAAAATAAGGGGGCACCACCCACTAAGGGGTGTTACCATAGTAGATCCCATAACACATCCCTATAGTATGTCCGGATGTCCCCAGAAGTCATGCTCATTTTACAACAGGTCACGAATTTAGGACGAGAATCATTATATTTTTTGGTTTCTCATCTCAAACAGACAATCATCACAAAAAAAGCCTAATCAAATGCGGAGTACCTCATTTTTCAAATTTGTGTCCAATCATGAAAACTTTAACTTCTTATCAAATTGAATCATACAACAGAAGAGGGGAAGCCTTAAGCTTTCTCATTAAAAGATTGAAGAAAAGTCAAATTTCTCAAATAACAACAGTAGGGTATTCATTAAGAAATCTAACATTATAATCAATGTTTTAAAAACCGGTTTTTTAGTCGAACCGGCCATGCTTCCGTCACCGGTCGAACCGGACCGGTTGAACCGGCCGAACCGCCCAACAAAAAAAATCAAAAAAAAAAAAAAAAAAAAAAAAAAAAGTCAAAACCGGTTGAACCGGACCGGTCGAACCGGAAAAAACCGGCCGGTTCGCTACAGTAAATGGGACTTATAAAAAACCGGGATTTAAAAACCGGCCGACCAGCCGGAGGCCGGTCGAACCGGCCGGTCCGGTCCGGTTTTTAAAACATTGATTATAATTGAGACAATATTATGGCAAGTAAAACATAAGTAGAATTCAACACCACAAATTGGATCAAGGGGATTTTTTTTTTTTTTTTTTGTAACCATGATTTCTGACCTTTTTGGCCGACTAATCCACGGTGTTTGAACCCACCGCCATACAGACTGAAACCACGTAAAGCCCTCCCTTTTCAGGAAGTTGGCGTGGCCATTTAAGTTTGTTTGCACCTAGCAGGAATTGGACTTGAGACCTCACACATTTTAGAGTGATAGTCATAAGCCTTTTTACAACTAGGCCACCCTTAAGTAGTTGGATCAGGGGCGGCTCTTGGGTGGGCCAGGGAGGCCAACGGGCTAGGGTCCGTTTTACGCGAGGGCACATTTAAAAAAAAAAAAAAATCATATATATATATATATATATATATATATATATATATATATATATATATATATATATATATATATATATATATATATATATATATATATATTATATGTATTTTTTTAAATAGGTATTAAACATTTAAACTTGGGTCCAATTAAATTCCAATCTTATAACTAAACCTATAACCCATAATAAATTTATAAGTCCAATACCCAAATCAATACCCTCTTAAGGGGCATATTTTTTAACGGCTCGGATAGGACACGTAAATCCTCAGAGACGCGTCTGAGTTGGATCAAGGGAAATTAAACCAATAATAACAAAACATGTTTGATACATGCATATGGCACGGTATCACGAAAGGAAACGTACTCTTATGTCTGTTACACTTATGCAACAAGAAAACTAAACCACACTTACATACATGTTTGACAACTTAACATTCATTTAACTACGGCATGCAATGTTCCTTGTTGCAGTTGCTTTCAACTTCAGCATGCAAGCTTGGTAGTAGACCTGAAAGAGTTCCAAAATAAAATCAAGGTAGTGATGATTTATTAACAAACTCATGTAAAATCAGAAAGAGAGAACAAAGTACCTCATATATCTTGAAGCACATTGAGAATACGCTGCAACTCATTGACAACATTCTCTATTTTCATCCGTTGTGGTGGGGAATCCACAGAGCACGATACTCCAATCTTGATAGTTGCAACCAAACATTCTTTCATTTTCTTTGCATTCACTTCCGTACTTTGCACCACAATTGCACCATCATCAATAACATCGATTACATGATCTAATGCCACGTAAGCAAATTTATGAAGGCTAAGACCATCGTTAAACATTTCGTCCGTCGGCTTTTTCCCGATCATCACCTCTAGTAATAATATATTCCAAAATTGTAGACATCCCCAAACTTGTCATCTTGCTCCCGAGACCATACTCTACTAATTAAAATAATCAATTAATTTATGAAGCTGCAATTTGTAAGTATATATAAGGTTTATTCACCGGGCATAATCCCTTTCACAAAAAAAAAAAAAAAAAAAAAAAAAAAAAAGTTATATATAAGGTTCATGGGAATTACTACAGTATCCATTTTGATGGGAACTTTTCTTGCAGTGCTCCAACTTTTTACAACATTCAAAATACCCATCCATCTTGCGTAATTATTTACGTGGGACGCTAGATGGATGCGTGTCAAGATTTTACTGGTCGAAAAAAAAAATAACATCACGCGTAAAATGATACGTGGGACGTTAGATGCATTAAAAAATCGTTTATATTTATTTTAAATACATCACGCGTATAATATAACGTGGGACGCTAGATGCAATATAAAAAGTCATTTGTACAAGAGATATTTGTTTTTTTTAACTTTTTAATAATTACAAAAACCACCCTTTAACTTTTTAATAATTGCAAATTTTTTATATAACAAACTTTATTCGTCAAATATTTAGTAAATATCTATCGAATTCTTTAATGAAAAAAATATCGTTGCGAAGAGCTCTAAATTACGAACAAAACAAGCCCAATATTAACATGCTTTTGACGTACGTATGATTTTATAAAAAATGTTGAAGTTTGATATAAATATAAATATATAAAAATTTCACTTTTAAAATTTAAAATTTTTTAATAATTACAAAAATCACCCTTTAACTTTTTAATAATTACAACTTTTTTTATAACAAACTTTATTCGTCAAATATTTAGTAAATATCTATCTAATTCTTTAATGAAAAAAATATCGTTGCGAAGAGCTCTAAATTACGAACAAAACAAGCCCAACATTAACATGCTTTTGACGTACGTATGATTTTATAAAAAATGTTTTAAGTTTTATATATTTATATTTATATCAAACTTCAACATTTTTTATAAAATCATACGTACGTCAAAAACATGTTAATATTGGGCTTGTTTTATTCGTAATTTAGAGCTCTTCGCAGCGATATTTTTTTCATTAAAGAATTCGATATATATTTACTAAATATTTGACGAATAAAGTTTGTTATATAAAAAAGTTGTAATTATTAAAAAGTTAAAGGGTGGTTTTTCTAATTATTAAAAAAATTTAAATTTTAAAAGTGAAATTTTTATATATTTATATTTATATCAAACTTCAACATTTTTTATAAAATCATACTTACGTCAAAAGCATGTTAATATTGGGCTTGTTTTGTTCGTAATTTAGAGCTCTTCCCAACGATATTTTTTTCATTAAAGAATTCGATAGATATTTACTAAATATTTGACGAATAAAGTTTGTTATATAAAAAAGTTGTAATTATTAAAAAGTTAAAGGGTGATTTTTGTAATTATTAAAAAGTTTTAAATTTTAAAAGTGAAATTTTTATATATTTATATTTATATCAAACTTCAACATTTTTTATAAAATCATACGTATGTCAAAAGCATGTTAATATTGGGCTTGTTTTGTTCGTAATTTAGAGCTCTTCGCAACGATATTTTTTTCATTAAAGAATTCGATAGATATTTACTAAATATTTGATGAATAAAGTTTGTTATATAAAAAAGTTGTAATTATTAAAAAGTTAAAGGGTGGTTTTTGTAATTATTAAAAAGTTTTAAAAAAACAAATATCTCTGGTACAAATTGACTTTTTATATTGCATCTAGCGTCCCACATTATATTATACGCGTGATGTATTTAAAATAAATATAAACGCTTTTTTTAATGCATCTAGCGTCCCACGTATTATTTTACGCGTGATGTTATTTTTTATTTTTATTTTTTTGTTTTCGACCAGTAAAATCCTGACACGCATCCATCTAGCGTCCAACGTAAATAATTATGCAAGATGGATGGGTATTTTTGTATTTTGTAAAAAGTTAGGGCACTGCAAGAAAAGTTACCATCAAAATAGGTACTGTAGTAATTTTCGCGAAAAATATATTACCTGGAGGTGCATAACCAATTGTTCCTTTAGCCCCAGTTGAGGTGTTTTGGTTTAAGTTTGCATGGAGGGTAAAGGAGGGTTTAGGAAGCTAGGAGCTGGCACGTGCGTAGAGGCAAGAGGCTTCAAAATACAATGATAAATCATCCTACTTGATGTGCCTAATAATTCTTCTACTCACAGGATCCTGACAAGTGTCAGAACTGACGGTTTGAATGCAGTGAGAAAATGAGTGAAAAAAAAATATAATATTGTTTTGTGCATAGGAGGATTAGTAAGAGAATATTGTAGGAGGCTTTAGCAATACTCTTTATATATGTACACTAGGGAATTCTCGGCTATGTGCATGCGCACAACCCAGTCACGTCAATGTTGCTTCATTTAAACTGCACTCATAGAATAATTGGATAGTTGATCAGTTGTAATAGTGTACGCTAACGTCACTTTTATAAGTTGCTAAAAGAAAGAAAGGGAAATTTCATATTTTATAGACCAAGAAATATCCATTGGCCATCGCATGCAGTGGTGGAGCAAGAAAATTTGATTGAAAGGGGCAATGAGCGACGAAAATACTTCGACAATGGCTTCTATTTTTATTTTATTATTATTTTTTTTTTCAAACATGCTGGTTAAATCACTTACATTTTTTTTTGAAATGGGGTTAAATCGCTTACATATGCTTATAAATTTGTTTGTATCAAAGTAATTAGATATTTATAAATCCCTTACAAAAAGCCTACAAACTATGTATGTTTTTGTAATCCTTTGAAGATGAAATGAAATCAAAAATTAAAATTTTGTTTTGAACTAAAATTAAAGCAACGTTAATAAGATGGTAAAAGTGCGGCAAAAAAAAAATGTGAGGTGATTTGCACACCAAATAAATTAATGGGGACATCACAATTATACGGTTTCAGCTATTTTTACATGCTTTCGTCCGTTTTTCTTATGTTTTCATACGTTCTTATCTATACTACATATAATGCATAGATAAATCTCTCTCCTCTTAGTCTTAAAATTAAGACTTACAAGATATAATGCTTATTGTACAATACACAAAGCACTATTAATGAACTTTCTCATCAATCTTAATTTTAAGACTTACAAGTGTTAAAGTTTAATGTACAAAATACAAAACACTATTAATTTGGTCAAGATATTTAATGTAGTCAATTAATTAACTGGTCAATAAATACAATTAATGTAGTTATTAAAACACCCCTTACATAAAAAATACAAATTATCAAGCATATTGTACAATCAACTTAAACACAATTCGTGCATTAAATGTTACTAATACAAATAATAAAACACGTTATACAAATATTCAAGCACGAACGGTCAACGGGCCAAATGGGCTCGAGCCCGAACGGGCACGGGCTAAACGGGCACTGGCCAAACGGGCTCATGTTATACGAATGACTTTAAAAAAGACCCAAAAAGACGACATAAATTCCTTAGTTAATGAGTTGAAATACGTCACATGAAATTCTTGATATCCGTAAATTTATTATCAAAAAGAACATAATAAACTAAAATACATGATTCACCGGAAATAACAAATTCTTGATATCCTTAAATTTATTATCAAAAATAACATAATAAACTCCATTTACTCATTTAGTCAATAGCAATACGTGAAATAACAAATGGTCAATGCGTTAAAAGCCTCTACTAAAAAAAAGGCTTTATGACCAAAAAACATGACTTTATGGCTGTGGAAAAATAGACTTTATGATGTTATATAAAAGCCATGTAAATGTCAATAAAAGACTTTAATATCACCATTTCAAAAACTTGTAACAACCATTTTATATTAATAGCGCCCATTTCAAAACTTGTAACAGCCCATTTAAGATTTAACGGCCCAAACCTCCTAGATATAAAAACATATCACATACAGAAAAATAACACAAACTAACCTACCACAATCCTCTTTTCTCTAAAGAAAAGAAAACACTCAAACTCACCATCCCCTCCATCCTATTATTTTCTCTCTATATTTCAAAAACTCAAACACCAGTTGATTCAGACGTCACGACTCACGAGCACTACTAACATCGCCACCACCATCAACTACTTTCGCCCCCAACACCACCGGTTCTTGCTAAAACAAGTGGTGTTTGAGTTTGGTGGTTTAGTTGATATTTTAGTGGTTTCGGTGGTGTTTTAGTGTTATCGGTGCAATTTTTGTGGCTTGGTCGTGTTTTGAGTCTTTATGTGTTCTATCTTTGACGATCTAACCGGATGTTTCGGGATCTAACTGGTTTGGTGTGTTTAGTTTTGAGGTTTGGTGGTGTTTTCTGGTTCAGGATCTATTAAGATCGTATAAAGTTTCGCTGTGCTTTGTGGTTCAGGATCTTCAAGCCCTCCAGACCCTTTACACCCTAACAACCCTTTAGCACCTACCTGGGTTCGAAATACAACAAAGACGAAATCCGATTTCATGGTTCTTTAATCTGAAACCATCAACAACAACAAGATTCAAATGAGCTGTGATTTTTTCTTGGTTTAGCTTCGGTATAAAAAAAGTAATAAAAGGGTGCTTTTGGCTTGTGTTTCGTTTGTAACGAAAGATAACAAGAAAAAGGATGAGGTGATATGAATGTTGACTGCATTTGTGTGTAGGTGTGGTTTTTGTATGAGTGATATTAGGGTAATAAGCCTTATATCTCCTTAGGTTAGAGTTTGAGGTTGTGGGCCAAGTTTGGTAATAAGCCTTGTATCTTTTGGATTAAGTTTACTTTTGGGCTCAATTTGATGATAATTTTTTTTGTTAATTTCGGGCTAAATTATTTGTGTTTGTTCGATGTAACTGTACCACGTTTGTAGACAAGCGTGAATCGAAACCATACGTTCATGAATTTTAAGATTGAATTTTCTTTTCAAATATTCATCTTCAAATATACGTTCAATATTTTGTTTTTGATGATGTTTTAAATGAATAGCTTGCATTATACTCACAAATAAAAGTAACCCATTAAACTTGTAACCACCATTTTATTAATTTGCTAAAAAATTGAACATTGAACGGCTATTAACTTGTAACATTCGTGTATATTAATGATAGAAATTGAAAAATTATACATCCTGTTGCTATGCAAGTATGCCTTTAGAGAAATGGTTCTTTGAAAAGGAGTCCTTAATGTTAACAAATACAATTTGTTCAAAGAAAATTATTTCCAAATCTTTTTAAAAAACTAGATACCGGTTGCCGCTAGGCTATTTGTATCTAACTACACACAAAGATATTTTATCTATCATGTTTCAAGATTATTTATCTCGATCAATCTTCCCTCTAAAATTATAAATAAGAGAAAAAAAACTCTCATACGCAAATATTACACTAGGATTCAAGATAAAGCGGCTCCTAACAAATATCATCGCAAGCAGAAAATTATAAATACCATAAATGATTGTCACTAGGCACATGTACTCGGCTATCTTACTCTTTTATAATGCATGAATAAAAAAAGTTTTAAAATTTTGAGATTACAATTATACATGCTATTTGTACAATAATGTTAAGCTAATATTAAAATTGTAATCATTTCTTTAAAAGTGTAGAAGAAAAACGTCAATGAATTAATATTAATTGTTTCTATCTCTTAAGTTATTTAATAAAAGATTACAATAAGTAACTACGATTACAAACTTTTCTTAACTCTTTGTATCCCTTAGGTTCGGGGTTGTTGATTTAGGCTCGGATTTCTATAAGGGTGTCTGAATGTTAAAAACCATAAGCTTGGTTTCGGTTTATTAATGATCGTTTTTTGTGGTTTCAGATTGAGCAGGTCGGCTCGATTTTTCTGTTTCACATATTTTTTGAACACCCCTATCCATAAAGCTTAACTTTATATAAATTATGTAGTCCTTTTGAACAACAAAAAAACGTTGATTACTAATGTTACAGTTAGAAAAAAAAACATATAAATGAAAGATATTTGCTCGCCACAAATTTAGTCACAGGGTACCCGCCGCCGCATTGCGCGGGTACCCTGCTAGTACATTTTATGCATCTTTATCCGTTTTCATCCGTTTTCGTCAGTTTTATATGTTTTTATCTTTTTATCCATTCTTTCATTTTTTCGTTTTTTTATCTGTTTTCATATGTTTCATCCGTTTTTATACGATTTCATACGTTTGTATCCGTTTTCATATGTTTTTATAGGCTTTCGTACATTTTCCTTACGTTTTTATCCGATTTCATTTATTTTTATACGTTTTTGTTCATTTTTATACGTTTTTATCCACTTTCTTCCATTTTTATACACTATTATATGAAAGAAAACATATAAAAAGGACGAAAAGGGATGAAACATATAAAAATGGATAATAATGTATGAAAACAGATAAAAACAGAAGAAAACGTGTGAAAACGTATAAAAACGGAAAAAAACTTATAAATACGGACAAAAATGTATAAAAACGGACAAAAACGCATAAAGAAGGACGAAAACCTATAAAAATGGACGAAAACGTATAAAACCGGATCAAAACGTATAAAAACGGACGAAAACGTATAAAAACGGATGAAATCGGATGAAAACGTGTAAAAATAGATGAAAACGTATAAAAACAAACAAAATTAGAGACAAGTGTCACTATTTTAATGGAGTCATAGAAATACACCTGAAGCGAAAGTCGTATTTGGGTATTTTGAGGAAAAAAAAAGAGACAAGTGGAGTAAGTAAAATCATACTTTATGGGCGAATGAGAAATTAGCTTTAAAAAAAGTGTAAGACACGAGATCTATCTTTAGCACACTAATATTTATGTCGATTAAAGCACAAGAGAGATGGGACAAGAGTATATATTTGTGGATCGTATATCTTAGAGAGAGAGATGAGAGAACTTTTTCTTCTATAAAAAACACACACAATACACACACTTGCACCACTTACAAATGAGGTGTAGAGTGGTATTTATATTACAACGAGCTGGGAAACCCGCGCGTTGCAGCGGGAGTGTTTGTGGTACATTTTTTTTTTTTTTTTTTTTTTTTTTTTTTTTTTGCGCGTGTTATTGTGTATTTGTGCATTGTTTGGCAAGAATCCTTTCTGCACATTTTATGTGAAAGTATTTGCTATGGCACCAATTCCACGTATTGCTGTTGTGAAAAAGGTGCTTGAGTCAAGGTGACCTACACTCATAACTGGGTCCATTATATATACCTTATACATTTACCGGGTTAAGGACTAACTCTGCAATGGATCAATAACCGCAGAGTCTAAAGTGAAAATTGACTGCGCATTGTAGCCCGGCACAACTTAGAAAGCGTGAAACGAATCGAGTTTTGCCAAGTAAATTGAATTTTATAAAGTTATGCATATTTATACTCGTTTTTAGTAGAAAAATTATTTCGTGAACAATGGCGCAACTTTCGTAATTTTTTGAGTCAGTTTGGTACGTCGAATGGGGTAGGAGTGTTTTTGTCAAAAGTTTAGCCATATTGGCAGTTTAGGTCCTCCGCCCCATTGTTTCATTTCCGCCCCTCATTTTCAATTTTACATAATTAGTCCCTCGTCAAAAATATATAAACCCCCAAAATTATTATTTATTTATTTCATTTTAACACACACACACAAACACCCTTTTCCCCTTTCTCTCTCTACCTCACCGGCGGCCACCTCCGACCGGCAACCGCCGTCAATTCCGGCCAACCACCGTCGACGGAATATTTCCCGGCGAGATCTTTTAATTGCCAAATCAATAGATCGGTTTATCCCGATCATTTCTGGAGCCTCTTGGCTCATAACTCACACCGAAACACCACCCACGCGCCACCACCACCTTCGGTAACACCACCGCCACCACCACAGCCCCTCTCACCTTATTTTCTTTTCGGTAAACTCTTTCACGCACCCTTATCCCCTTTGTATTTAAATATTTTTGAAACCCTAATTTCTATATTTTATTAAATCCGACCATACTTATTTCCATGTTTCTTTCATTACTAATTTTTTGTTTGACTTCTTTTGTATTTTTTTTGCCCCGCTTGGCATGGCACCTATTGTTGGATTGGTTGGTTTGGGACTATTTCACTGAGGAAGTACGAAGCTAATTGATTTGAAGAAAAAGTTTGCTTTAAGTTATTGTATTTGATTTAGCTGTTGTATGACAGATGGTGTATTTGTTATTTTATATATATATATATATATATATATTTTTTGTTTTTGTTTTAATCACTGTGCTCTTTCAATTATATCATAGGTAGTGATTTAATGTTACTTTGGGTCATACAAAATTGATACTCAGAGACCAACCATAGTTTCATCATTTTGTTTGTTTCATATCTTTACGGCTGTAAAAGAAAGCATGGAGATGATGGAAGAAGAAGGTGAATGATTCGTCTGGAAAAAATCGGGCTGTCGATGGTTTAGATGGGGAAGATAATTAAGACATGAATGTGTGGCTCATGGATAAGACCTGGGTTTAATTAGTGTGTTAATCTTTTTTTTTTTTTTTTGGCAAATGACAATGCTACAGTTGATGAATAGTGAAATACAGTGGTATGAACAGTAGCAGCCATTGTAAACCAAAATATGAGCCACACATTCATGTCTTAATCACTCTCCTAATCACTCTTGAAGATTTTTTTGGCACAATGCAAAATCTGGCTATTAAATAGATGGAATAATAGGTGACGCCCTAGTGGGCTTTGTGTGGGCTCGTGGGTTGGACTTGGATTTCCTATCATTATATGGACCAAAGTCTTTACTAGAAGATACATAAGTTAGTCTAATCCCACTCGCCCTATATCTATTCTACCATAAGACATACGACACTAATACAAAGTTGTTTACTTAAAGAATGACCATCACTTCACTAAATAATTTAAATGCTAACAATCTCCCCCTAAGGGATGGTCATTCAAAAGATGCACCATGTGATTAGGTCTTTAGACTTCTGAGTCTTGAACTTTGTGTGTCGTTGCAGAATAGTCTTGATTCTTTGTTCCTTCATGCAATGTGATCTTCAAAGTAATCGTCTTCAGGTAGTTCTTGCCTTGATCAATATTTTCGTGTGTTTCTGCGTCGTGTCCTCTAACATACTCATACATCTTGGACTTTATACTTATGCTAACAATCTCCCCTTATCCTTTCCTCATTTGATATGTGAACTTGTTCTTGACATCTTGATTAGCTTTTTGACTTTGTCTTTAACACTTGGTCTTTAACTTGATCCTTTTGTCTTAAACTTTTACACTTGAGCTTTGTTGAGGATGTTCTTTATAAGTATGAGCATGCGGAGGTGAAGATGTTCGATATATCTGATGATGGATGATGGACATTTATAGGTAGCTGCATAAAACCGTTAGTAATAAATCGTCCAGCACTTACAGGTTAGGACTTTGAGATTGTCAACAGCATAGTGTGAAGACTTTCTCTAATCCTCTCCTAGGCCGTTCTGAACCGGATACCCTCGAGAGGGCTTATACGGACACACCGAAGTGCACCCACGATTCAGTGAGTCGCTAAAGATCACCCCACGACTGTAGACCGTTTGAAGCATGTAACCATCATGATATAAGGCAAGATCCTTAGATCTCATTAACACTCTTACAACTTGTGTCCTTTTTGGCGAACACAAGTGTATTATATTGAAAGTGTTCCTAAAAGATCTTTTAATGAATCTCATGGCTCTAGACTCGATAATGTGCGTTTTGGTTTTAGTAGACGAAGGCATGGAGCAGAGTGCCACCTTTTCAATATCAACACATCTCGGAGTGAGAGGCCGATAGATTATGCAGTGTTCTCCGTGAGAAATGAAACAAATATCTTTTAAGAGATATCTGAGTGGCTAGGAGGGGTTTGTGCAGCGCGTCACTGGGTCCATGACGTCTTTTATTCAATATCAGTATCATCTTTGTGATAGCCGATAGCAGATGTATTGACCCGGTTTCTGCCCTAAGTTTTCATGGAGGGCTATTTCTTTTCACCCTTTCATTCAACTTTTCTTTTTAATTCTTCAACCCCTTCTTTCCCTTTCTCATTTACTCCTTTTTTCTGTAACACCCCCAATTCAATGATGCAGCGGAATTTAAACTGGGTGTTACTCGACGGCACAACAGTCATAATAATAGAAAACGATCTCTAACAGGGTCGTTTTAAAAAGGATTTATCATTCAAATAATATATCATAGTTTACAATATAGGTCCCAAAAGGTTCCATGTTTACAAAATACATCAATATAAAGTCATTTGATGTCGTTTTGAATGATAAAATAAGTTATAGCCATTTTGATTTAGTCCGTGCCCCTCCGTGCCATCCTTGATCACTTATGCACCTGAAATACATGCTTAAAACTATCAACACAAAGGTTGAGTGATATTCATAGAGTTTGTTATAGAGTTGAACACAATATGTTGGTAGCGTGAGTTATAAATTCACACTCATGGTTGGAAAATAAAACAGTTATTATTATCCACTAATCTCATGTAACCAATACGTTAACGTGTGCCAATATCGATCGGCTGATTGCCTCGGTAGGTACTTTGCCAACATACCTAAGACTCAAATATAGTGCGTTTGATTACCGGACCCAGTAAATACAAACGAGATTCGTCAATCCCAATAGGCCTATTCACTAATATTCGCGCTCACTATCCTAGTGATTAAATGGTTCATGATATGGGGACTTTGAGTGGCAATGATGGTACTTAGTGATAATAAAACAATCAGATAGCATACAATTTCAAAGCATTGTGTTCGGTTAAAATAGCATGTATTCCCCCCAAGGGTTTGTAAAACAATTAAGTAATAGAAAGTGGGGCTATGAACTCACCGTGAGTTGGATTGTGTTATGGTGCTTAAATGAGTTCGATGGATAAGTCGGGAATTCTTTAAGTGCAACCTACAATAGAACATTGCGACTTAGGTTTGGAGTAATGTCTAAGAATACAAAGATGAGCCTATATATGCCTTGCATTTTGTTCATGATGTAGTACTTAGTGTGTCAGGTAGGTTGTTGTATAAAGATGGTTTATGAAACATGTTTAGTTTGTATATCATGTACTACCGTTCGGGCCATCATGATTCAGAGGTCATGTAGCAAACGTTCGAGGAGCTAGGACACTTTAATTCGTAAATCCAGCAACTCGTCGATCCGTTTACCCAAATGAAACCCCTCACATAAAGCTCCCTAGTGTTGTAGTATTTGATAGAAAATATATTTTGCTTATTTGATTATATGACACATTAAGAGTTTATAAATACAATAAATAAACTTAACAAAGTCCATAAGTATTTAAATCATGAACATAATATAAGGACCATATATAGCATGAAATAAAGGTAAGAAACATATAAATGATATTGAGCAAGAGTGGGTGTTAGTGTTCTTACAACTTTTGGCTTTCACTTAAGAAAGGAAATCAAGGATTTAAGAACAAGAACTAGAACAATTCCTCCCTCGGAATCCTTAAAAACCCGAAACCAAATTAAGATTATAACGACGTCTTTTTGGAAACCCGAAGTTATTCGAAGATTATAACGACGTCTTGTTGGAAACCTGAAGCTATTCGAAGATTATAACGACTTCACTTGAAAACTTTGAAGAAAAGAGGATCAAAACCTAGTTTTCTTTCAAGAACACAAGATTTTTATTTCAAAATCTATAAGAAGTGCCTTTAGGGTTTAGGACTTTAGGTTAGTATTTATAGGAAGCATTTAGGGTAGTTTTGTAAATACATTATTACACATGTAATGATCTAATGAATCAAAGGCTAGGATCAAGCCACCAAGGGATGACTCCCCCCTCTATATGGCGGTTTGCAATGGCTAGGGAGGATGACTTGGTCAATTTTTGGTGTTATCCTGTTTACGGAGTGAGTTTTGGCTCCGTTAATCGCTAACCGTAAGTTATTAGGCCACGAAACGTAAAACCGGGTATCGTAAAAATACGAAACTTGAAAGAATGATTAAACTTGTCAATATACTCCATAATAAAATATAAAATGAGTGGTAAGTTCAATCGGGTTGCTTAAACCCTGTTAAAACTGGAAACGCGGGTCTAAAACGCGTAATACGTAAAACGTACGAAAGTTGCGTAAAATTGAGAAAAGTAAAATGTAACTTTTCTAATATGAAGATAATGGGTTAAAATGGCCTATAATGTCTAGACTGGGCTCAGTCTAGTGTTGGTTGGTGTTTAAACGTCTTTTAGACCTAAAACCGTAAGCCTAAAAATCAAGGAATGATTTATAAACTCAAAGAACGATTTAATGGTCAATGGAGGATGGAAAATATGTTGAATTTTTCAAAAATATAAAAAGCTTCTAAATGCCTTAGAAAATATGGTGCAGGTGAAGGCTAAGGTTGCGGATAAGTGAAAGTGCTTAAAACGCAAGTTTAGTTCTTCAAGACACATGGTCTATTTGGTAACATTTTGAATTAATTATCAAAAATTCCCTAATTGATTGTGAGTGTTCTAAACATTAATCTGATGCGAGGGAAATTGGCGCAGTTGGTTTTCGTTATGCGCAGGATGTTTAAACGACATTTAAACCAAACGTATAATTTCTTAATAATTTTTGCGAAAATGACCCGACAAGCGTCAAACTTTTATTTTGTCATAGAAATAATTTATCTCACGAGAATATGAAATAAAAATTTCGATATGAAATAAAAATTTTGGAAATGAATAGTGCCAGTGAATAGTAAAAATTTCGAGAATAGAAGTTAACCTGAAATGCGAATTGTTACATTTTCAATCTTACCTAAGGACTTCTAATTCTAATCTATTGGAATTGTCCTTGGGAAGATCCCTCCGGCTCTGGCGGATCATAGGACATAACCTAACCACAATCACTGTAGGTCCACGGTTTATGGATCTAAGTAGCCTTTGTAAGACAATAGATAACTTGAATAAATCCAAATTAATCTATGTGAGAAACTCTTAACAGTGTATTGATTGTTAATGCGGAATCTTAACAAACAATAAGTATGAAGAACACAACTAAGATAACTAACTTCGTATAACTATTGAACTTTCAATAATCACAATGTCACACTAAACATAATGCCATAGGGTCCCTTTATACTCTTAGGAAACCCTAATGATACAAAACGTGTGAAAGGATAAACGTATCTTCTAATAAGATAACTAATTCATCAATATCATTTCCTAACATATAGCTAACTAACAATACTGATAACATAAACAGACTTAACTATTACTGACGACCAGTACTAACTATGTAACTATGTCTGCCAGACTTAACTTTGTACTGGCAGACTTAACTAAGACTAACAGACTTAACGAATACATCAGCAGACTTAAGTCTGTTCTTCAATAATTCCCAACAATCCTCCCCTAACTTGATCTTCATGCGCCATGAACTTCAAGTTTCTTTCTTGATAAGCTTCCTGAGGATGTTGAACTCTAATCTTTTGGAATTATTTTGAACTGCAACTCTTTAAATCATCACATCTGATCTTGTGCAGCAACATTGACTGTTTGTACATCAATTCATAAAGTTTCATACTATTCTCATCACTTCCAGGTGTGTTAACTCCTGTGAGAGGTGAATCATTGAAAATTTAATGGATTTGATGTCTCTTTACCAGTTAGCCATTAACTCTGGAGTAGCCAATGTTTGGTGTAAAACCATGGTACATTGATAACCATTTCAACTCTTTGTACATGAAACATGGTGAGTTGAAATACCATATGATTTTTAGCAAATCATCAGCTATCAACGGATTTGATTTGTCTTTACCAAAAGCCGTTTGCTTTTGGACTAGCCAATTCTTTGGTGGAATACAGCCCTCACCTTGGTGAATTGATAACCAGTTATGGATTTCCACAGCCTTTACCACAAGCCATACTCTTGTGGGCTAGTCAACTCTTCACTATCACAGATATGGTGAGTTGATTACCATACAATTTTTGGCAAATTGTCAGCCATAAACGGATTTGAGGTATCTTTACCATAGCCGTTTGCTCATGGATTAGTCAGTCCTTATGTGGATTAGACATGGTGGACTGATAACCATTTGTTGTGTTAGTGCAAAGCACCTTCACCAAGTGAGAAATTCCTGTAATCTCACTCATCAGCTTAGAAAATTCTTTCAAACACCCCAAACTGCTTTCTTTTGGGATTGCATTTCAATTAACTCCAACAGCTGATAGTATACCTCATCCTTCTTATCACCCAACAACTTCTTCTCAAGCATCTTCATGCATACCCTAGGATGTAGAGGATACTCAACTTCTTCCAGCATGTATATATGTGCCATCTGCAAAGTCCAACAATGAACCTGGCAGCTGTCAAAATACCTCCATCTTACTATCTCTTGTTGAAAGGGCAGCTTCCAAATCTTGTCAGTCCTTGATGGTGGATCAAACATGGTTTTCAAATCTCTCCAAAGAACTCTTTCAAATTCTTCATCTGGTTTGTTATCCCCATACTTGATCATCATCAGCTTATACAATTCTTTGAGATCATCTCTGCTCAGATCATTTAGCAACCCTGGAAAATTCACATACACAACATCTGAGTTATCTTCCCTTATTATTTGATATGCCACTTTCTTACCAGTTTTGATGATCTGCCATCTGACAAGCTTGGCAGGTTGTGCTGAGCTTTCAGGAATTGAGCCCATTGTGAATTCCTCAGAAGAGGGTTCTTCTTCCTCTTGCACATCCTCCTTAGAGACTGATTTACCCTTCTTAGCTGGTCTCTTTCTTCTAGTCCACCTCAGAATGGGTTTCTGAACTTGTACCTCTTCCTTTTCAACCTCAGATACCTTTTCAACCTCAGATACCTTTTGCCTTTTGAAACTTCTTCTAATAGAATCTTCATAGTCAATAGGCTTGTAGTTCTGATCCCTTTCATATGCTCTGAGATACATATCTTCAATCTGTTCATATGACATTCCTCTCATCTTTTCAAAAGTGGAATGCATCATATTCTTCAAATATATCTTCATATCAGACATCTTCTGCTGCTTTGTGAGTTTCTTGGTAGTACTGGTAGTACTTTTCCTCTTTTGAGTCTGTTTGATCTTTTCCATCATGTCCCCAAGTGTTTCTGTATCCCTTCTGGCATTAATGAAATCTGCCAACTGTTTTGCTCTTTCCTCAGTTGTCATACTTGCATCAGCCTTTAGCTCTTCCAGTTTTGCCCTTAATTCAGCATCACCCTCAATCAAAGACATGAGTGGATCATCATTAGACTCCTCTTGCAGCTTCTTTGCAAGTAATTCATCCTGTCTTTTTATCTCTTCAAGTCTTGCCACTTCAGCTGCTTCTTCAGCTTGAATTCTAGCAATCTCAGCCATAGTTGCTTCTTCTTCTCTGAGTTGCTTCTTTGATTTCTTAGGCTGAGGTGTAACACCCCCGTTTTCGATATTCGCAGCGGAAATATAAGTTGGGGTGTTACTTCATGGTTCGTAATCATGATAATAGAAAACGACTCAAAAAGAGACGTTTTTAAATAAAATTGTTATCATTCATTTATTTAATATCAGAGTACATAATATAGGTCCCAGAGGGGAGTTTGGAAATACGTTATAAAAGTTACATTATTCATTTGAATGATAACAAATGGAAACCCTTTTTATAAAAGAAAGTCCACAGCCACTCCGTGCCAAGTTCGTTCTCTTAATTACCTGAGATAAAACATGCTAAAAAGTCAACACAAATGTTAAGTGAATCCATAGTGTTTTATAATCAATTTGAACACAAGTCTAGTAAAAAGTATAAAATCACAGTACGGTATATTGCACTAAGCCTCATGACACGCAATGCGTTGACAGTGTCCAGGTTCCACAAACATAATTAAATGAGAGTGGTCTTGCCCCCGAGTAGGAGTCTGCTTAGAAACTCTTTATAGAAATCAAATATAATGCATTTGCATACCCGGCTACCCAAAAGGGTATCCATCCGACTAGTACAAATGGGTCGTCAGGCCAATAGATCTATTCACTATATTCGCGCTCACCCTGCGGGTGACTAATGGTGCATGATATGAGGGACTTTTTAAATAAAAATAGGCAATAAGTTAACCTAGTGCAATAACAATTAAAAATACTCGTGTTCGGTTTAGTAGCATGTATCTCCCCACAAGTTTGAAAAACGTATAAATAAAAGTGGGACTATGAACTCACCTTGATAGTCTGAAGGATAAACGAATTTAACTAAAGTTGATAAACGTCTCCGGCACGTAACCTGGGTTGGTTATGTCAAGTTTTAGTAATTGTATTCGAATATATCTAAGTCCGTTTTGTAACGTTTTTGATTGTTAATTTAAGACAACATGAAGTCTCTCCAAAAGTTATAAGATTTTATCTTATTTCTTATCTTTATGTTTTCGTTCCGTTCGTTCATTAATTTGTTTCCCATTTGTTTGTATTTTGTTTATTAATTCAGATTGAATTATATATATATATATATATATATATATATATATATATATATATATATATATATATATATATATATATATATATATATAAAATAATGATTAATAATAATATTAATAATATTTAATAATAATAATAATAATTATTATTATTATAAAATGTTTTACTTTTACCCTTAAAGTTTCACATATTGACAATTTATACCCTTGAACTTTCATAAAATGACAAGTTTTACCCCTTAACTTTTATAAATTTACAATTTTTACCCCTCAACTTTGGTCAAATGACAGTTTCTACCCTATAGTTTCAAAAGTTACACTTTTTACCCCTAAGTTGTAAGTCGACAGCACATTAAGTCCTTGTTATAATTCTATTTAAAATTTTGACAGAAAATACCCTTGAGATTCCCACGTCGTTACACCCGACGTCCTTTTTATTATAAAACGTGTTATACCTTACTAATAAAGGCAAAACTTTTTACGACTCTTTTGTACACTTAATTATCAGTTTATAAACTTAGTTTTGACAAAGTTCCAGCTCGTGATTCGAGCTCACGAGCTCAAAATTAATTATTTTAGGGTGCATTTGTTCGTTTGGTCTGGGCAGAAAACACGCGACAAAAATGGGTCGTATCTTGGTGAATTCTTAACCAAGTGACTCCGTTATTTTTCCTACATTTAGACAGCTGATAGACCTTCATTATACCAAAAATCTAGAATTTTTAAGACTCGTTTGCTAGTCGAATTTCACGTTGCAAACTTAGGGTCTGCTGCTGTTTCGACAGCCACAAAAAGAACAAAAACAATTTTGTTTTCGATTTTAGAACTTATGAACTAGGAATCTTAGATAATATTTAGTATCCTTAACATGTTTAAGAGATTTCTAATTAGTTTTAAGTATTTTAGGCTTGTAAAATGAATTAAAAGGGTGTTTGTTTGTTCGACTGTTTCGAAAAAGAAAAAGAAAAATTAGGTCTTGGTTACTTAAGGTTTCTATCTTTGATCCTAGGGTTTATTAGGAGTGGTTTAGGCATGTTTAAACTAACTCTTACTATATTCTAACATCTAATGAACTAAAAAAAAAATAACTAAGGGTGCGTTTGGGGTTTGTTCGACAAAAACAAAAAGAAAGAAAAGAAAATGTATATTTTAGTTTTAGGGTTTAATCATTACTAGGGTTTGTTTATTAGTGTATTTAGTGATATTTAGAGTATATAAAATGAAATGAAATGAGTTGAGGATTTACCTAGATGATTATGGATCGAATAGGGCAAAATGGGACTTAGGGTTTTGGGAAATGATCACTAGAGCTTCTATCTTCCTTCTTGGCTTCCTAGAGATGTTCTTGGATCTTTATAGAGGTTATAGAAGCAGAATTTTAGGTGTGAGTGGGCTGTAGTATTTGAACGAATGGTTTGAGGGTTGTGGAGTGGAAATGAGACCTTGTATTTATAGAGGAAAGTGATCTAGGATCTCAAAGGTTCTAGGGTTTCTATTGGGGAAGGTGAGGAAGTCTTGGGTGATGTGGTGTGCCAATTGTGGCGCCACATGGTTAGGAGGAGGGAAAGAGTGAGGTGGTAAGCTACTAACCATACATGTGGGTTATCTCTAGAAGGGGGAAGGTGTGGAGACTTAGGGTTCTAACATGTGGTCTCTTAGGGTTTAATAAAAATAAATTCTTGGTTTGTGTTTTGTTGTATTCGAACCAAACTAATGGATTTGGGAGAATTTGGTTCGATTGGTGCTTAAGAGAGTTGTACATCAAGCTTAAGTGTATGGTACTCTAGGGTTTAAGGTTTAGTTAAGGTTCCTAGGGTTTAGGGATTTCTTATAAATAATTTTTATAAGTTTCCTAAATATATTTTATATATATCGAATTCATATAAAATCAAAGGAAATAATTTGGTGCATTGGTAAGTTGTACTTTAGGCTTAAGGAGGTTGTACTAGGATTTAGAAAATATGAAAAATATAATTTTAATATTTCCTTAATTTATATAATTTTTATATAATTTTTATTAAGGTTTTAAAGTAATTAAATGGACTTTTAAGTTTTTGTGCATTAGAGGGTTGTACCATAGGTTTAGGGAGTTGTACAATTATTTTATAAATTAATAAATTTATTTAAAAATTAATGTGTAAAACTATTACAAAGTATGCCTTGAAAATAATTATTATTAAAGTTTATATAAGATTTTTATTAATAATTAGTTTTTATGCATTAGGGACTTGTACTTTAGTTTAAAAGACTTATACATATATATTTTATAAAAATATTAATTAAGGTTTGTGATTTTATTACATAAAATAATAGTTTTGTGAAATTAGGGTTTGATCAGGAGTTTTTGCGGAATTATGGTTTCTGTGCTTTAGTGACTTGTACATTATTTAAATAAATTGTATTTTAGTATTTCTAGGGTTTTAATATTTTCATATGTTGTTATGGTAGTTTAGGGTTTCATAAAACTCTTTTCAGTTAAGAAACGTTCAGTTTTAAATGTACGCTAACGAAATAACGTAAAGTGGTAAATGGGACCTCATAAAGTTTTAGGTCAAGTATGTTTATATATTAAATCACTTAAGGTTGGGTTATGAGCACGTTTGTTGAGGATGTGATCTACGTCACATAAGATAATAGTTATAACTAAGTAAAAAAAAATTTCCTACGTTGAAAAAAGATAAGTATTAAATAATTATATAGGGAAAATCTTACAGTGGTTACATTATCTCCCCGTTGAAATGAATCTCGTCCCGAGATTCAGTCTGTGTTGGTAGATGAGTTAGGAAAAAGATGTGGGTACTTTGCCCGGATTTGATCTTCTCGTTCCCAGGTAAATTCTGGTCCTCTCTTGGAGTTCCATCTAACCTTAACGATGGGAACGCGACTCCGTTTTAGCTGTTTAATTTCTCTGTCCATGATCTCCACTGGTTCTTCCACAAAATTGAGTTTGTCATTAAGACGAAGCTCTTTCATGGGAATAACGAGCGTTTCATCTGAGAGACACTTCTTCAGATTAGAGACGTGGAAGATTGGATGTATTTTACTAAGCTCTACAGGAAGTTCTAATCTATAGGCTACCGGACCGATTCTCTCCAGAATCTTAAATGGTCCGATGTATCTGGGATTCAACTTCCCTCGTTTTCCGAATCTGATCATGCCTTTCCATGGTGACACCTTTAACATGACTCTGTCTCCAACTTCAAATTCCATAGGCTTCCGTCTTAAATCTGCATAACTCTTCTGCCTATCTCGGGCGGCTTGTAAATGTTGCCGAATTTGCACTATTTTATCGGTGGTTTCCTGAATTATCTCTGGTCCGGTAAGTTGGAATTCTCCGACTTCCGCCCAGCAAACAGGTGACCGGCACTTTCGTCCATATAGTGCTTCAAACGGCGCTGCTTTAATACTCGCATGGTAACTATTGTTGTATGAGAATTCTGCCAAAGGCAAATGTTTATCTCATCCTTTTCCAAAATCTATTACACATTGATGTGTGCGTGTTATGTGCTCTTATTCATTTATATCCACGGATGTCGTTGTGGTTTAGCAGTATTAATGCCTACTCAAGTTTTAAATTTATATTTAGCCGACTTATCAATAAACACACACTTTAACGAGCAGTGTACCCGGTCAGTATGAATATAATGGTAAGTAGAGTGTCGATCACTAAGAGTGGAACGTATTATCTAGTTATTCTAATCAGTATTTTAATATCTTAAGTTAGCTGTACAACCTAGTCTAACGCAAGGGGGTTCAGCCTGAGAGACTGGCACGGTTTGGTTATGATTAAATATAAACTAAACTAATGAGCACGAATCAGCGATTAGCACACACGTACACAGATAGATACTTGAGACAATAAGAAGACCTGTCTTGATAATTAAGTAGCTTGTCACTTGTTTTATTGCTAGTTTTATATGAAGTGTATAGTTCGATGCGACGCATCGAGAGTTAAACCTTTCTCGTTGGCTCTAATCTTATCGGCGAGTAAACCCTTAATGATTACTTATGTCTATCCCACTATCTTAGAAACGATAGAATAAATAGGCGAGGAAGGGGCATGGCGACCCAAGCAATGGTCAGCTAGACACATAGGTTATCAATGCACTAATAAAAGTCACCAAAGACATCAACATATAAACTTTAATTAATGGGAAAGCAATTTTAAGGGGTGCCCATGGTTTTCCGTAGTCACATGGAATCGGCCCATCAATCCTGATGAATTAAAGTGTACAAATACAATAAAACAAAACTACTTAATGAATTGTATACATGCAGGACCTTCTTACAGCTCTTATATCTTCGTTCAAGGTGTGTCTTGTGCTGCTAATTCGTCTGAATTCGGCTTAGGGTTTCTTCGGTCTTCGGTCTTTTTGTCAAAACTCAGCTTTCGAAATTCGTCTGACCTTGGGGTATTTATAGTTTCTGTCTGAGGGTTAGATGCGGCGCATAGGATAAGTAGATGCGGCGCATTGACTTAACTTCGCGTGGGGTCCAAGATTAATATATTCAGGAATATTCGTACACCGCCTTAAGATGCGGCGTAACTCTATTTATCTATGCGGCGCATGTCCTTTGCTGTCTTGGATCGTAACTTGTGAAATCTTGATAGTGATGCGCCGTATGTAAGAAGTAGGATGCGGCGTATCTGGAGCAGAATGATCTTGATCTTGTACATTTCAGTAGACTCTTAACATCTTGCTTGTTTTGATCCATAATTAGTCCAAAATCGCCAAGTTTCACATAATACTTGTTTTTACCTGAGAATTACAAAAGTAAACATTAACGTATCAATTCTCATATATAATATAATAAAACAAGTCAAATAAATAGGATAAATGATGATGATAAAATGTACTTATTTGAGTTCATCACACATGCTCTGAGCATATCTTCCAATGTTTGGATGGTTCTTTCGCTCTGTCCGTCGGTTTGTGGATGATAAGCCGTACTCATATCTAAATTAGTACCCAAAGCTTCCTGAAGCTTTTCCCAAAATCGAGACGTGAAACGAGGATCACGATCCGAAATAATGGAAATTGGTACTCCATGTCGTGAGACTATCTCTTTTAAATATAATGGAGCTAAATCCACTACTTCATCAGTCTCCTTGATTGGCAAAAAGTGAGCTGATTTCGTAAGACGATCAACGATGACCCAGATAGTGTCATACCCGCTTGACGTCCTAGGTAATTTGGTGATAAAATCCATGGTTATTCTTTCCCATTTCCATTCAGGAATCTCAGGTTGTGTCAATAAGCCAGATGGCCTTTGATGTTCAGCTTTTACTCGTGCACAAGTCAAACATTTACTGACATACTCAGCGATGTCAGCTTTCATGTTTGGCCACCAGTAAAGCTTTTTGAGATCCTGGTACATCTTTTCAGATCCTGGATGAATAGAATACTTGGATTTATGTGATTCATGCATAATCACATTTCTTAAATCACCAAAGAGTGGTAACCAGCTCCGGTTCTTTATGCATCGAGTCCCATCAGGACGTAGTTCAAATGCCTTGTCCATACCCCTTAAATTCTCAGCCTGAATATTTTCTTCCTTTACCGCTTCAGCTTGTGCATTGAGAATTTGGGATGGCAAATCCAAACTGATGGTCATGACTAAAGCTCTGACTCGAAGAGGCTTAATTCGTTCCTTCCTGCTTAAAGCATCTGCTACAACATTTGCTTTTCCAGGGTGGTAACGAATTTCACAATCGTAGTCGCTTAGTAATTCTAACCATCGGCGTTGCCTCATGTTTAATTCTTTCTAGTCAAGGATATGTTGTAGGCTCTTATGATCTGTGAATACGACGCATTTCGTACCGTACAGATAATGTCTCCAGATTTTAAGAGCAAATACAACTGCTCCTAGTTCAAGATCATGAGTCGTATAATTTTCCTCATGAGGCTTGAGTTGTCTAGAGGCATAAGCAATAACTTTATTCCATTGCATCAACACCGCGCCTAAACCTTGGTGTGACGCGTCGCAGTAAACAATGAAATCATCACTTCCTTCTGGTAAAGCTAGAATTGGAGCTTCGCAAAGCTTTTGCTTTAACAGCTGGAAAGCTTTCTCTTGATCTTCTCCCCAAACGTACTTCTTGTTCTTCTGAGTCAATTCCGTTAAAGATTTGGCTATCTTCGAAAATCCCTCGATGAATCTCCGGTAATAGCCAGCAAGTCCTAAAAATTGACGCACCTCAGTGGGAGTTGTAGGTGTCGGCCAATTTTTGACTGCTTCTATTTTGGAAGGATCCACGTGAATACCATGACGATCAATCACGTGTCCAAGAAACTGCACAGTGCGAATCCAGAAATCACACTTGGAAAATTTAGCGTACAACTGCTCTTTCTTGAGCAATTCCAAAATAGTCTTTAAATGCTTCGTATGTTCTTCTTCGCTCCGGGAATAGATAAGAATATCATCGATGAACACGATCACGAATTTGTCCAAATAAGGTTTGCACACACGGTTCATGAGATCCATGAACACAGCTGGTGCGTTAGTTAACCCAAATGGCATCACTTGAAATTCGTAATGACCGTATCTCGTTCGAAAAGCTGTTTTAGGAATATCCTCTTCCCTAACACGCAGCTGGTGATATCCGGATCTTAGATCGATTTTCGAGTAAACACTCGATCCTTGTAGTTGGTCGAACAAATCATCAATCCTTGGTAATGGATATCGATTCTTCACCGTAAGTTTATTAAACTCCCGGTAATCGATACACATCCTGAAAGATCCGTCCTTCTTCTTGACGAATAGGACAGGAGCTGATAACGCTTAAATCTAACATGTTTTTAGGTGCGTTATTGCTAGTTTTGTGCATCATATTTGGTTATGTTTGTGTGTATTTGTTGCTAAATGATGAAAAAATGTGTATGCAAGTAAATATAGCCAAGTACAGGAAAAGTGGAGGAAAACACGAAGAAATGAAGAGATTATGCACATAAGGAGAATTACGAGAAAGAAACCACACGATACTTCAAAGAATTGATTAGACCAAGACTTCTATGCCTTATATATCAAGAAAAGATCAAGTTCTATGAAAGAAATTAGTGGTACAGCAAAGGATCAAGCACATAACGAGAAGAGAAAAAGAGAAAATAAAAGTTGCATGGCAGAGTCATCCATCCGATCAGATGCTGCCCGCATCCGATTCGGATGGGTTGAAGTTGGAGACACCGAGAGCTCCAACCGATCGGTAGGATCCAAATACCGATCGGTTGGCCGACACTGAAGTTACAAAGTTGCATTTAATGATGAATTTAAGCCCCATAATCATGGAGGCTTATCATTTCTCAGCTGTTAACTCATTTGGGACGTTTTTACTTGAAGAATAAGGGTTTCCTCACTTATTTAAGGAACCCTTAGTTAGTTTACAAAGAGAGTTCTTTTGGGGAAGTGACATAACCTAAAAAAGCTACACCACCTTATTATTATTGCCCGAAAGCTTGTAGTTGCTATGAAAACGTCCAGGAGATCTTGAGTTCGAGTCTCAAGAGTTGCGTCCATGTGTGGAGTTGTTTACGTGTGATAATAGGCGATTGGAGGAGTGTGGATTGCTATAGTTCCACAATTCTAGTTCTTGTAATTCCTTGATTAGGAATTTCTTGTTGAGTTATCATGAACTACTTTTACTTTTACTATATGATGAATGAAAGTTTGGTTAATTACTTGTGTTTGATTATGATTGTTATGGAGTAATTTTAGTTATACTTGTGTGTGGATGATGTGACAATTGTTGGGGTAATCTTATCATAGTGATGCATGAAAACATATCTTGTTTTATGAGTTTGTTGAGATAAAATCTAATCTTGCTTAATTGGTTGGTAAAAACAATTTCAAAGATTCACAAAGGCCGAAAGGAGTTTTCTTTATGTTTTTATTCCAGAAAGTTATTGCACGAATTAGTATGGATTGTGGTGTGTGACAAGCAACACCTTTACTCATTAAAATAGATTTGGAAACGATTTCATCACGAAAAAGGCCGAAAGGATTCGTAGGAATTCTTAAGATAAGAAATGCTTTCAAACAACAAAAAGGACTTAATAGAATTATCGTAATAGTTAATCATGGCCGAAAGGAGTTAACTAGGAGATTGAATTCTTAGATATGATTTCTCATGACAAAAACCATTGATTGTGAATCATTCATTTTAAGTTGTGCATCATTAAAAGTCACACCCAACTTGATTGGTTACTCTAAACAATTGTCATGGAAACAACACACAAGTATATTAGTTTTTGATTGATTGAATCTTGCTTGTTTCTTTTTAGAATTTACTTCAAATTGGATTGACACTCCTTTTTGCTAAAACTTATTTACTAAACCTAAACCCCAATTCCCTTGGGACGATCTCGACTTACCCACCTTTACTACCACGGACGAGTATACTTGCTCGTGTGTGTGATTAGAGAATTAGATAAATCGTGTTTATAAATTTTAAAACTTGAACACAACGACACGCACATCAAGTTTTTAGCGCTGCTGCCGGGGAATTGTTAAGATTTTCTTGGTAGTTGGGCTTAGTAGTCTAAGTTTTTTTTTTTAAAAAAAAGAAAAGAAAAAGGGTTAAAAAATAATAAAAAAAAGAGTTTGGTTCGGACCAACCGAATCGGATGGATGTCCATCCGATCGGTTGGTGGTCTCGTTAACATTATTTTTTTTTAGTAATTTTTGTTATTTTGTAGTTTTTATGATTCATTAATATTATGTTTAATTAGTAGAGTAATTAGATTAATTAATTTAGGGTATTAAAAAGTTTTATTATGTTAAATGTTAGTTAATGTAGTTAATTTATTAATTTTAATGTTTGGTAGTTTTATAGTTTTCATTGAATGAATTTATAATTAGTTTTTATGGTCATTAGTTAAAGAGTTAAAAGTTAATCACATAGTTTAATGCTTGATAGTTAATTGTAGGATTATATTAATTAGTTTTAGTTTTTAATTTATTCTTCTTTTTAGTTCTTCTATAAAATAAAAAAAAAAACACAAAAACAAGTTAAAAAGAGGTTGTCATTAGTTTAGTCTTATTATTATAAAAAAAAATTAAAAATTGTTGATCGAGCCGATCGGATGCTGCCCGCATCCGATTCGGTTGGTGAGAGTTCGTATTTTGCATTTTACCCATCCGATCGGATGGAAGGTGATACCGATCGGATAGTTGCCTCGGTAAAAGTTTTTATGATTTTTGATTTTTAGTTGTTTTGATGTTTTGATAGTTTGAAGTTGTTTGTTAGCTTGCTTTGGTTTGATATTTTGATATGGTTCGATTATAACTAACCCTCACGCTAATAGTTTGGATTTTTTGTTTTGTGGTTATGTTATAGTTAGTGCTTAAGTAGAATGGAGAGTTTAAGCAATGTTTCGAAATATTTGAGACATTTGGAAGAGATGTTGAGAGATTCAGGAGATTCTTTGGAGAAGTTGGAAAGCATTTTGGATGAAGCAAAGATTGGTTTAGAAAGTAAAGAAGAAGTTGGCAAAAGCAGTGTTTGTTTACCTAAGGAGAAAAGAGTGGTTGTGTTTACGCAAGCACCCCCTAAAGAGTTTGATGTACCATTTATGAGGTATGCTACACCATGTGGTGTGGAAGGAGTTAAGGCTTGGGATGCTCAACTTAATATGGAATATGGTGAGAATTACATTACGGAAAATATGCTTAGTAAGCTTGGCTTTGTTAGGCTTGATTATGAGAATTATGGTAGGAAGATAGTGAGAGATGTGAATGTTAATATTCATGGTCATGTTTTCAAGATTGATTTTGTTGTGTTAGAGTATGGAAATGTGGGTGAACCGGAAGTTATGTTTGGTAGAAATTTCATGGTGAAAACTAAATGTAGGGTTGATTTTGCTATGGGAGAGATGAGAATTGATGTTGATGATGATATGGTAGAGAAGAAGGAAGGTAGAGGAGAGATTGTTAAAATGGGAAAGGCTAATCGCAAGAAAACACCACTTAACAAACTTACCCAACCCTCCACCCCTAAGAATGAGAGTAGTTCATCTAGTTCATCACCCAAATCACCTCAAGAAGTTAAACCATTGACTCAAGAACAAAAAGAAGCAGTTTTGGAGAACTTGGAAATGAAATTTAAGGAGCTTATGGAAGAGAAGCCGGTTATAGAAGTGTTGAACAATTACATGGTTTATCGTAAGAAGTTAGATGCGGTTATGATGGCAACAGCTAGGCTAGAGGATAAGAATTTTGATGAGTTTGCAAGGGAAAGGATAGTTGAAAATGGGTTGCCTAAGAAAGAGAGCGATCCGGGAAATTTTGTGTTACCCATCAAGGTGAATGGAACCGATGCAATGTATGCATTGGCCGATACAGGAGCAAGTGTGAATGTGATGCCATACCCGTTGTACAAAAGATTAGGACTTGGTAATCATCAACCAAATCAATATAATCTTACTATGGCTGACAATTCAAGAGCAAAAGCAATGGGAGAAGTGAAGAATGTTAGAGTGCAATTAGGATATCAAGCTTTCTTAGCCGATTTTCTTGTGCTTAATATCCCCGAAGATAAGGAGTTACCATTGTTGTTAGGAAGAACGTTTTTGAGAACTTGCGGAGCTATTATAGATATGGGTAGAGGTACTATGACTATTAGTGATGGGATCTTGAAGCATACCTATTATCCTAAACCTAGAGGCAAGATTATTAAGGAAGTGCATGAAGATGAAGAAGAAGAAGACCATTTAGGTTGTTTTGAAGTTGGTAGAGATGAAGAGGGAAGGCCTAAGTATGGGCCGGTTGTCCCTAGTTACTTTGGTATTGAAGATGAGTTGGAAAGAGCATTAGCTATGGAGGTTTTCTATAACCCATTCAAGAATGTTTTTGTGTTCCATAAATTGACAGATTTTCTTGGATCCTTACCGGTTCAATTGAAGAATTTGGAATGGGGACCCGAAGGAGCTAGTGTTTACAAGAAAGAAGAAGGTGATGGAGAATGGCATGTGAAGTTTGATATAGTTTGTCCGGATGGAAGGAATTTTGCAAGGAAGTTTAAAACACAAATGACTAACCGAAAGTTATCCGGCAAATTTCAAAGTGAAGACATCTTGAAGCATGAATACTTTGAAGGTTGAAGGTTGAAGAGCAAAAGATGAAGAATAAAGCACAAGGCTTGTGCTAATGTTTGTTTTGTTTATTTTTAATGCATTTTTAATAGTAGTTTAATGTTTTGCATTTAAGTTTGATTTAAGTTTAAGACCTTTTGGTTACCTTATGGTTTTATTAAGTTTTAATCTATGGAGTTAAGTTTTGTTTTAGAAGTTGTAGAGATAGATTGGATAACAAGTTGGGAGAATAAGTGTGTTGGTGGTATTTTTCATACTTAAAGTGAAGTCTTTTAAGGGAGTCAAATACTTTCCATTTGTTCTTGCAAGTGTCAAAGTATTGAAGAAAGAAGGAAAAGTGAAGTTTTGCAAAAATTCAATCCGAATCGGTTGGATGAAATACTGATCGGATGGAGTGAAGTATATATACCCAAGATTTCAAAAATCATAAAAACACACACACACTCATTCCACCACACTTGGGGTTCATTAATTCGACCATTAGAAGAGTTTTAAGAGTTGCAGGAGAGTTGAAGGATCATCAATGGCACCAAAACAAGTAAGTAACATCATCAATTTGTGTCAATTTGGTTTTAATTCGAGTTGATTGAATTAGGTCAAAATTTAGGCGTTTTTGATATAGTTCGAATTAAGGCATGATTTTTCTGGAATAGATGGGTAAATGATTGAGGAAATCATTGCAAAAAGAATGAGATGTATTGATTAAGTTTTGTGGAAGAATGAATTAATTGATTTTTTGAATCATATGGGTCAAAACTTTGAATCGATTCAATGTAGAAATTAATGATTTCCATATATTGTTTAGATGATAATTAGTGTTCCTAGGATGATGCATTATGGATTAGAACATCAATAAGGTTTGATTTCGAATATGTTCATAGGTTCTAAGATTGATCATGCGAGTATGTTATGGATATGATTTAGAGATAAGTGGGATGTGTAGAGACCATAGTGATTGATGAAATGCAGGATAAGGAAGAGTGGAACTAGATAGGATTGATTTGAAGTCGGAATTTTTTTTTATTTTGGATACAGTACGTACAACCGATTCGGTTGCGAGGAGCTACCGATCAGCTGGACAAGGTCATAACTCCATCCGATCGGATGGAGAGAGCTACCGATCGGATGGAGCCCTCGGTAAAACTTTTTGAAGATTTTCAAAAAGAATCTTTTGGACTTCTAAATCATCTAACCTTGTTTCTTATACTCTTATACTAACGAATAATCATGATTTCTACAGAGTTATCTTGCAGGTGGATCAGGAATAGCGAAAAGAACGAGAGAAGGAATTAGGAAGAGAGAACAGATGCCGATACCGGAATGTCACCCTAATCTATTGTGGAAAGGGGAGGATGCGAGTGTTCGAAAAGCTTTTAGTGCTGTACTTCTTAAGATTGGGGATGGGTGATTCATTCACCAAGGATTATGAACTGGAGTGACATGAAAGAGCTTGGTTGTGATGAGTTTCTGGAAGACATGTTTCTTATTAGGATTCTTTGGGATGGACGAATTTTGACTTCCAACATGTGGATGAAAGCATTGAGCATAAGGGAACCGATATACAAGGAATGGTGCTTAGAATTTTTATGTTCAATGAGGATGAAAGAAAAGATCACTGATATCGGTGTTACCACCGATAAATTCCTCGAATTCAGACTAGAGGGACAAAAAAACGAGGAAAGAAATGAAGAAAAGAAGCTCAAATGAAGAATCATTGGAAGACTTGTTGTTCCCGACACACCTCCACCATTTTGGCCATAACTTGAGCATACGAACTCGAATTTAGTTGATTCAAGCGGCCACAGAAAGCTAAGAGAAAAATATACATCACAGTGGTCCCCAACCGATCGGTATGTGCCCGCAACCGATTCGGATGGAGCTAAAACCGATTGGTTGGGGTGAATACCGATCGGATGGAGTTGTCTGGTCAGCCAAAACTTCATTACTAAGACTCCAAACGTGTACAAGCCAATTCTAGATCCTTCCCAAGTGTATTCTAGGCCATTCCACTCTGCTTGGAGGCCAAGTTGAGCATTAATTCCCCTAGGCTTTGGTTCAAGTATAAATAGGACTCATTTGTAAGAGTTTTACACACAACTCAAATTACCTATCTCACAATTCATGTAAACTCTAGAAATAGTTCTCTTAACCACCCCTCACCCTTTTCCAAAGGTGTTGGGGGGTTGGCTTGGTCGTTTGGCAATGGAGGATTCATGTAATTCATCTTATAAACTTTGGTATTTTCTCTTTTAATATTTAAAAAAAAAAGAAAAAAAAGAAAAAAGAAAAACCAATGAGCTATGTATGTGTGAAAATAAGATAGTCAAAGAGCTATTATGGAAGATGGAGTTTATATGAAATGCGGAATAATGATCGGAGAAGTTTGGTAGAGTAATCATTTGTGATATAAAGAGTTAGGATAGAATTTGGGCTTGATTCTTGTTTGATTTTTATTTTTATAGAACCAAATCAAATTCCCATGTCTTATCCCTTTCCCTTACCAATTACTTTATTCGAGCATTCGGATTTAGTGATGGCTTTGTCTAGATACGTAGCACATGTATGTTCTAGTGACCATCCGAGTTTTTGGGTAGTTGAAAAGCGTTGTTAGCGATCTGGTGAGTAAATTGGTGACCATTCGTTATGCAAGTAACGTCGTTAGCGAACCAAGGCACGATCTAGTGACCATCCGTTGCTTGACTACACAAGGATTCGTTGTTAGCGAGCTATGATGTTCTTGTATGAAATATCTATACATTAGCTAGGTAATCAAAAACCCCTTTTGAAGCCTAAACCCAAATAAAAGACCTCTTTGATGTTTTATTTTGTTGTTTTGATACAAGTACAAGCTTATGGTAAGAGACGTGAATCGCGTCTGAGCAGTTGAGTGATCTACAATCAAATCTACCATCGAGAGTTGTGTGAATTTAAAATTTCCTTTGTGAGGTGCTTGGTGATGTTAACAAAGCTCGATTTAACTTGCATACATTTCAAGGATTTTTTTCATGAACGTAATGAAAATACCATTGAGTTCAGTTTTTCTAAAAATTAGACTTGCTCGAGGGCGAGCAAAGCTCAAGTGTGGGGGATTTGATAACACTTAAATCTAACATGTTTTTAGGTGCGTTATTGCTAGTTTTGTGCATCATATTTGGTTATATTTGTGTGTATTTGTTGCTAAATGATGAAAAAGTGTGTATGCAAGTAAATATAGCCAAGTACAGGAAAAGTGGAGGAAAACACGAAGAAATGAAGAGATTATGCACATAAGGAGAATTACGAGAAAGAAACCACACGATACTTCAAAGAATTGATTAGACCAAGACTTCTATGCCTTATATATCAAGAAAAGATCAAGTTCTATGAAAGAAATTAGTGGTACAGCAAAGGATCAAGCACGTAACGAGAAGAGAAAAAGAGAAAATAAAAGTTGCATGGCAGAGTCATCCATCCGATCGGATGCTGCCCGCATCCGATTCGGATGGGTTGAAGTTGGAGACACCGAGAGCTCCAACCGATCGGTAGGAGCCAAATACCGATCGGTTGGCCGACACTGAAGTTACAAAGTTGCATTTAATGATGAATTTAAGCCCCATAATCATGGAGGCTTATCATTTCTCAGCTGTTAACTCATTTGGGACGTTTTTACTTGAAGAATAAGGGTTTCCTCACTTATTTAAGGAACCCTTAGTTAGTTTACAAAGAGAGTTCTTTTGGGGAAGTGACATAACCTAAAAAAGCTACACCACCTTATTATTATTGCCCGAAAGCTTGTAGTTGCTGTGAAAACGTCCAGGAGATCTTGAGTTCGAGTCTCAAGAGTTGCGTCCGTGTGTGGAGTTGTTTACGTGTGATAATAGGCGATTGGAGGAGTGTGGATTGCTATAGTTCCACAATTCTAGTTCTTGTAATTCCTTGATTAGGTATTTCTTGTTGAGTTATCATGAACTACTTTTACTTTTACTATATGATGAATGAAAGTTTGGTTAATTACTTGTGTTTGATTATGATTGTTATGGAGTAATTTTAGTTATACTTGTGTGTGGATGATGTGACAATTGTTGGGGTAATCTTATCATAGTGATGCATGAAAACATATCTTGTTTTATGAGTTTGTTGAGATAAAATCTAATCTTGCTTAATTGGTTGGTAAAAACAATTTCAAAGATTCACAAAGGCCGAAAGGAGTTTTCTTTATGTTTTTATTCCAAAAAGTTAATGCACGAATTAGTATGGATTGTGGTGTGTGACAAGCAACACCTTTACTCATTAAAATAGATTTGGAAACGATTTCATCACGAAAAAGGCCGAAAGGATTCGTAGGAATTCTTAAGATAAGAAATGCTTTCAAACAACAAAAAGGACTTAATAGAATTATCGTAATAGTTAATCATGGCCGAAAGGAGTTAACTAGGAGATTGAATTCTTAGATATGATTTCTCATGACAAAAACCATTGATTGTGAATCATTCATTTTAAGTTGTGCATCATTAAAAGTCACACCCAACTTGATTGGTTACTCTAAACAATTGTCATGGAAACTACACACAAGTATATTAGTTTTTGATTGATTGAATCTTGCTTGTTTCTTTTTAGAATTTACTTCAAATTGGATTGACACTCCTTTTTGCTAAAACTTATTTACTAAACCTAAACCCCAATTCCCTTGGGACGATCTCGACTTACCCACCTTTACTACCACGGACGAGTATACTTGCTCGTATGTGTGATTAGAGAATTGGATAAATCGTGTTTATAAATTTCAAAACTTGAACACAACGACACGCACATCAGGAGCTCCCCAAGGTGATGAGCTTGGTCGAATAGAACCTTTATCCAATAACTTTTGCAGTTGATAGGATAGTTCTTCCATTTCTGATGGCGCTAAACGGTAGGGTGCTCGTGCTACTGGTGCTGCTCCCGGCACCATGTCAATCTGAAATTCTACCTGGCGAACATGTGGTAGGCCAGGTAATTCTTTAGGAAATACTTCCGGAAAATCTCGTACTACAGGTACATCTTCTAGTCATTTTTCATCCGTCTTTTTCTCAATTACATGAGCTAGAAACGCTTGACATCCTTTGTTGATGTATTTCATGGTTTTAATGCAGGATATTATGCTTAGTTTGGTCTTACTTTGATTACCTCGAATAATCAAAGTTTCACCCTCAAAAGAGATGTGAACCACTTTCTCGTCGCATATAATCCTTGCATGATATTTGGATAACCAATCCATACCAACAATCACATCGAAGCTTCCGAGTTCGATGGGCATAAGGTCGATGTCGAAGGGTTGGTTTAATAGAGTTAAGGTACAACCTCAGATTATAGAGTTAGTGCCTACTAATTTCCCATTAGCTAGTTCAATTTCGTATGTATCATTTAAGGCAGTGGGAGTAAGTTTAAGTAAAGTAGCGAAAGTAAGGGATATAAAGCTTTTATCGGCTCCGGTGTCAAATAATACTCTAGCTAAATGCTGATTGAGAAGAAACGTACCCGTGACTACGTCCGGGTTCTGCTGCACGTTACTATCTCCTATGACATAAACTCGTCCACGGGAACCGTTGTTCGGGTTAGCATTCAACTTCGGACACTGGTTCCTATAATGCCCCTTCTCACCACATCCGTGGCAAGTCACAACTACTGGCTGCAGATTTGCTCCTGTTACTTTACAGTCTTTGGTCTGATGTCCAACCTTCTGACACTTCATGCACTTAACAGTACATGGACCATAGTGATGCAACAAGCAGCGATTGCACATCGGCTTCGTTCTGACATAACCGGTCTTCTCAGCTGGAGTGACTGCATAAGCTTTGGCAGTTTCCTACCAACGGTTCTATTGATGATGGTATTGGTTACGGTTTTAGTGGTAATTGTTTGGGTTGGTGCGGTTATTGTTGTGGTTGTTGTGACGGTTGTCGTAGTGATGGGAATTTCTTTTATCATCAAACTTTCGTTTGTGATCGTTATTTCCCTAAATAAAATTTCGCTTGATTTCCCGATCCATCAGTTTTTGAGCTATGGTCATTGCTTCTTCCAACGACTGAGGCTTTGAAATGGTAACATTTCCCTCGATGCTTCGAGGTAAGCCTTCAGTATATTTTTCTAACAGCTTCTCCTGATCAGGCACAATAGTTGGACATAGGAGAGCAAGCTCCTGAAACCTCCTATTGTATGCCTTGATATCTGCTCCTTTCACTGTTAACTGGTGAAACTCATCTTCCAACTTTTTTATTTTGGTACGGGGACAATACTTTTTCAGCATTTTCTTTTTACGATCATCCCATGTGAGTTGATGAGCTGCTCCAATTCCCATAGTTCGGGAAGTAGCAGACCACCAAGACAGGGCATCATCTAATAAAGTCCATGTAGCAAAATGTAACACCCCCGTTTTCGAGATACGCAGCGGAATATAAGTTTGGGGTATTACTTCATGGTTCACAATCATTAGAATAGAAAACGACTCGAAAAGAGACGTTTTTAAATAAAATTGTTATCATTCATTTATTAAATCAGAGTACATAATATAGGTCCCAGAGGGAGGTTTGGAAATATGTTATAAAAGTTACATTATTCGTTTGAATGATAACAACGTGGACACCCTTTTTAGAAGAAAGTCCACAGCCACTCCGTGCCAAACCGTACTTCTAGTTACCTGAGATAAAGCATGCTAAAAAGTCAACACAAAGGTTGAGTGAATCCATAGCGTTTAAAGTTATAATCAGTTTGAACACAAGCTAAGTAAAAAGAAATCAGTTAAATCACAGTTCGTTATATATTGCACTAAGTCTCATGAACTCAAACGTTAACAGTGTGTGTGGGTGATATCATAGAATGATATAAGTAATGGTATATTTGGCTATCAATCCGGCTAGCACAAAGACTATCAATCCGGCTAACACAAATGGGTGAATAAGGTGTATTTAGCTATTAATCCGGCTAGCACAAAGACTATCGATCCGGCTAACACAAATGGGTGAATAAGGTGTATTTGGCTATCAATCTGGCTAGCACAAAGACTATCGATCCGGCTAACACAAATGGGTGAATAAGGTGTATTTGGCTATCAATCCGGCTAGCACAAAGTCTATCTATCCGGCTAACACAAATAAGGTGTCTTAGGCAATATTAATCAGGAAAACATAAAGAAAATACTTATGTTCAGGTTTGTAGCATGTATCTCCCCACAAATTTAGAAAAATGTATATAAAAAGTGGGACTATTAACTCACCTGAACAGTCTAGATGGAAAACAAAGTTAAACAAAGTTGATAACGTCTCCGGACACGCAACTTGAATTTTAGAGATTTTGGTGTTGAATTAACATGGAACTTGAACACTATTGTTCTCCCTTTTCCTAAGCTTTCTAGGATTTTTCTTTAACTTGTTTATGGATTATGTGATCAGTAGAGAATGGTTGTAGGCTGTGTTTGGGTGTTGGTACGAGTGGGAGATGAGGAAAATGGATTATGGAGGTCGGCATATATAGGGATAGTAAGATTAGGGCTTTTAGATATTTTGTGAGACATGATGAGGTGTTCTTGGAAGAATTTTGTGGAGAGGAGTGGGAAATCGTTGGCTATTTTATGGGAGGGTGATGTGGTTTGTTTAACACCATACAAGTAGCCAATTGGTGATGTCATTGATGATGTGGAGGAGGGGGATTTTAAGGAAGAGTTACTTGAGGTAGGTCATATTTGAGAAACTAGTTTAGTTGGTGTCTAGTTAGGGGTTCGAACTAGGAGGGGGAAAGTAAAATCGAATGGGCTTTGAAGTTTTGTACATGAGCTTTAAGGTGGTTGTACTCTAGGGTTTAGGGTTAAATTAGTTTTTAGGGTTTAGTTTATGTAATTGTTTATTAGGATTCATTTTAGAGTTTATTTATTAAGTATAATTCGATTTATATGGAAATGGTAAAGGAATATGGTTTGTGCTTAAGGGTGTTGTACTAATAGCTTAATAGAGTTGTAATTATGGTTTAGGAAAATAGAAATTATAGTTTTAATGTTTCCTTAAATTATAAAGTTTATATGTTAGTTTTTATTAGATTTAAAAGTATCTAAATGAGATTTTTGGATTTTGTGCATTAGGCACTTGTACATTAAGTTTAGAGACTTGTACTAATGTTTAATGAGTTTAGGAAAATTTAATTTTAAGTCTTGTGTATGAAAAATTTGTAAATCATGCTTTAAGATAAATATAATTAGGGTTTTAATAAGGTTTTTTATTAATATATGGTTTTTATGCATAAAAGACTTGTACCTTGGCTTTAAATGACTTGTACATTTATATTTTATAAAAATCTCATATAAATAATTTAGGGTTTGTGAGTTTTGTACATAAAATCATAGTTTAAATGAAATTATGGTTTTACCGGGAGTTATTATGGAATTAGGGTTTCTATGCTTTAAATGCTTGTACCTTAGTTGGATGAGTTGTACTTTAGTATTTTTAGGATTTTGTTACTTATGTATGTTGTTATGATAGTTTAGGGTTTTATAGGAATTCTATTTGATAAGAAACGTTTAGTTTTTACGTACGTTAACAAATTAACGTAAAGTGGTAAATGAGAATATCATAAAGTTTTAGGTCATAGATGTTTATTTAAATTATATCAATTAAGGTTGGGTTGCGAGCACGTTTATCGAGGATGCGAGTTACGTTACATAAGATAATAGTCATGTTCAAATAAAAAAAAATTACACGTAGAAAAGGATAAATGTTCTGAGAGATAGTTTATGTTAAAGTGGGATTTTCACAGTGGTTACAGTCACCCTCCGTTGAGGGAATCTCGTCCCGAGATTCAGTCCACGTTGGTTGATAGATTGGGAAAAGTGAAGTATAGGGATAGTCAGGCCTAAATTTCTAACCTATTCAGATAGGGAATATGAGAATGGGAAATCGTACAACGATTTGATTTATGATGGGAGTTGATATGCTTAAAATGCCTCAAGTTAAAAATAATGTTATAAATAATATTATCTTATTCTTATGTCCTATTATTCCAATAATACCGTCTCATTGCTAATCCTAGGTTATATCTTTAACCTAAAAGGGTTATCTTGGGATTTCCATTTGATACCTAAGGGAATGCGGTTTTGTCAGTTTTATTCCTACTAGATGAACTAAATTTGAATGTTTTGCCACCTAATAAATCTAAAGCCTGTGAACAGTAACTCCAACGGTCAGATTTCCTAACGTTCATGAACAGTGCATTTTAATGGTCGAATAACGGCTACTTTTCTCCTATAAATACCTCATTTTCAATCCTCATTCTTTCACCACTAAATTCTCTCCTAAAAACTTCAAAAATGCCGCATCTTATTACTTTCCTAGCAATCGTTCATATCGTTCTTGGAATTATCTTTTTGAAATAAGACTACGAGTTCATGGTTTATGTTGTGGCGACTCTCATGCCATTCGGGTTTCTAGCTATTGGTGTGGACAAGTTATGGAGGTAACAGTCTTTTGCTATTTCTATGCAATCCTTAACTAAAACTTATTTGTCTCTGCGTTTAAGATCTAGGTTTGGTCTCGTGCCTATAATTTCGTTGATATCTATTACATAGGGTAATCAAAAGGATCCATCCAGTGATTACACTAGCTATCGTGGTGTTGATGGGGGTCTTAGCGGTGCTGGCCGGTCAACCTTTCAGTGATTCTATTCCTTATCTTGGAGTCATTGTAATCCTAGTACTTCCGATGCTAATGATCTCGTTATGTATGAATTTTCACGGGTTCTAAATAAATCTGTAATATCTATGTCTTTTATAAGGTCTTTGTATGTTCCTAGGTAATCCTTAGTGAAATAAAACTTATGTAACCCTTGTAATATTAGCACTTCTGTTGCTAACTATGTCTCTATGTATTAACTTCCAAGGTTTCTAACAAAATTTGTACTATAATTCCTTGTGAATTTCTTAGGGTTTTTCTATCCATAATATTGTCGAATTCCTATCTTAGAGGTAATTGGGCAGTAGATGTAGACTTCTATTGTATCAAATCAGAAGTAATATTTTATGAACGATTTCAATATTTGGCTTTTGAATGAAAATTGTTATTAGGAAAATCTAAAAAAGATAAATGTCCAATTTATTACATGATTCTTCCTAAATTATACATAGTTGATCAGGCTATGTATAATTGAGGACCAAATGATGTGATATTTGGCTCAGTTACTGTGGTATTTATTCTTTTTCAAAAAGTTTTAGATGGTGTTCAACGCGTTATTTTTGAAAAATAACATCATAATTTATTTTTCAAAGGATTAAGAAAATTTTAGTCCACACTACAGTGATGGGTTTAGGGTTTTCCTAGAGTTCTAATGGGATATTCCTCAAAATAAGTCTTAGGGTTCATCTAAGGTTCCTACAGAGTAGGGGTAGTCTATTGTTCCATCAGGATAATATCAGCCAAATTTCCTAATGGTATACTAGGGTTTTGCTAGATACAATCTATGAATAGAATAGATATCGAAGCTAAACGCAGATTGAGATTATTACGAAAAAGTTGCAAGATGAAGGTTTCATATGGTAGAAAGAAAATTATTACACTTAGATTACATCCATCGTAACTAAGGTAAAAATTCGAGAGAAAATATAACCTAGAGAGTTCTAAACCTCAATTTATTTATCTCCTTCAAGGATTTATCTTCTGCTTAAATACTAAAGTCATCCTAGGATATAGTTGGGATTCCTTAACGAGTTCTAGTTTTCTTTTTCACTAGTCTTAGGCTTTTCAATTGGGATTGAAATTTTCCTATCAAATTTTTCTCTTAAGGTCTTTTCTTGGGCCTAGTACTGTTGGGAATTAAATATTCTGAAGTTCAAGAATTGGGAATTTCTCTAAGTATGTTTCTGCTAGTAGTATATTTGTTTCTGCTGGTAGTGCAAAGTTTCATTCCTGCTGGTAGTGTATTGAATTTGCTGGTGATAATGCTGCTGTTGATGCTGCTGCTAGTGTACTTGTTCCTGCTGCTAGCGATAACTCATTGCTGCTGCTAAGTGGATAAGTATGAAAAGATATTATGTGTATTTTGGTCAACAATATACGGTAGATAATATCTTACCCCATGTGCTTAGTTAACAAGTTGTGTACACAGATACATGTTGTATCTTATGTACTGACACACTCAAGATAAGTTAGCAAGTAGTTCGACTAGACTTTAAGCAATATTGTAAAGATCTTCTTGTACTATAAAAGAAGATCTTAGACTAGATATTGTTAAGTTGATAAGTTGGTCGATATTATGAAAATACTTAGAACTTTCATAACTGTTAGAACTAGAACAAAACACAACAATATCACAAGATATAGGAAACTTAAGATTCAAGGTTGTAACCCTAGTGATATCTCAAGATCACTCGTATTATTATCATAAATAATATTGAATCGTTTGGTGTTAATCTTTCATTGTTCATTGTCATATAACAAACACAACTGTTCCATTTCCATAACCATAATAACCTTCTAAGTGTGATTAAGTAGATTCCGCATACTTAATCATATTAACTCAATATATCATACACACAAAGTACAAAAGGTTTAACCACCTTAACCGTGTGTCAAATCCTAACAAGTGGTATTAGAGCTCAGGCTGATATTTGATTTAGAAGAAGAATTAGAAATGGACGTTGAATCTATTTAGACAAATGTTGCTGCAAAGATTCCCATGCTCAAACAGAATGAGTTTGAGATGTGGAGGCTGAGGATAGAGCAATATTTCCAAGTGCAAGATTATGCACTTTGGGAAATCATTTAAGATGGAGACTCTTACCAGCCTACCACCACTACATCAACAGTGGATGGCAAAGTGGTGTCAGCTCTGCAGACAAAGCCAACATCTGCAGAAGATAGAATAAAGAAGAAAAATGACTTGAAGGCAAGAAGCATGCTGATGATGACCATTCCCAATGATCAACTTCTAAACTTCAGCAAGTTCAAAGATGCCAAGTCATTATTTAAAGCTATTATTGCCAGATATGGTGGAAATGAAGCCACCAAGAAAACCCACAAGTCACTGCTCAAGCAGCAGTTTGAAAACTTCTCCTCTACATACAATGAATCTCTTGACCATATGTTTAATAGGCTTCAGAATATTGTGAGCCAACTTGCTATTCTTGGGATTGAAATGCCTCAAGAAGATTTGAACTCAAAATTTCTTAGAAGCTTACCAGAAGAGTGGGCTATGCATGTTGTTGTCTGGAAGAACAAGCCAGACCTAGACGCCATGGAACTGATGGACTTGTATAGCAACTTCAAGATGGTGGAGCAAGATTTGAAGAAGAATGGAGGTACTAGTTCTCATACTGGGAACAAGGCATTTATGTCAACTCCTAGTACCTCAAAATCAAGTGAAGAGGTGAAAGTTGTTGATGATGTTGGTGCTGCTAGTTCATCAAGTAGTACCATTAGTATTTTGGATGAAAAGACTTGTTGTGCCTTTCTTACAAGTCAGAATAATGGGTCCATGCTAACCTATGAAGACCTCCAAGAGATCCATGAAGATGATCTGGAGGAAATGGATCTAAAATGGCAAATTTCTTTTCTTAGCATGAGAGCCAAGAAGTTCTATCACAAGACGGGGAAGAAGCTCATAATTAGCAACACTGATGCTGCTGGTTTTGATAAGTCAAAGATAGAGTGCTATAACTGCCACATGATGGGGCACTTCTCAAGAGAATGTAGAAGCCCAAGGCAGCAAGATAGCAAGAATAAAGGTTTTGGAAGCAAATCCAAAACAGAGGAGGTTATTGAGCCAAAAGCTATGGTAGCTATTGATGGATTAGGTTTTGATTGGAGCTTCATGGCAGATGAAGAAGAAACTCCTGCTCAGATGGCACTTATGGCTTTTTCTACTACTGAGGTACAAAATTATAAAGCTTGTTCAAATACTTGCACTGCTTTTAATGCTCTACAAGTTTTAATCAAACAATATGATGATCAAAAGAAAGAGCTAAGCAGCACTTTTCAAAACATTATAAACTATAAGTGTGGATTAGAGACTCTAGAGAAACAAATCACACACTATAAGGAAAATGAATTAGCTTTTTCTGATGACAAAGCTCTCCTAAGACAGGACATATTCTTTAGAGATGCTGAAATTAAGCTTTTGAGAGAAGCTTTTGATAGGGTCAAAAAGAAAAATGAAAACATTCACTTGACTACACAGGCACTAGAACATGCTTCTAGAGGTGTGCACAACATAGTAGAATGTCAAGTGATTAATAGAGCTAAGTCAGGAATAGGATATAAGAGTGTCCCACCTCCTTATAGAGGCATCCCAAAACCCCCAGGGATTGACCTAGGAAATTCAGGTTTACCTGTGTTTCACGAACCAATAATGGAATATGGTTCTAAGACTACTGAGAGTCTTAAGGTAGAAAAAGTAAGTGAAAGTTTAGATAAAACTTTACTTTATCAGGACAAGGTGTCCTTTGTTAAGAAATTAGATGCTATAGTTGTTGAGGATTGCACAACTGATAGTGATGAAGAAGAACAGGTTATGTCTAAACCTGAAGTGGTTAAGAAAGTAGGAACAAGTGTTCCTAAGATAGTGATGAACTCAAATAAGTACATTTTATTACTATCATTTATCCTATTAATTTGACTTGTTTTACTATATTATGTATGAGGATTGATACTTAATCGTTTACTTTTGTAATTCTCAGGTAAAAACAAGCATTTGGTGAAACTTAGCGATTTTGGACTGATTATGGAGCAAAACATGCATAAAGTGAAGAGTCTACTGAAATGAAGAAGATCAAGACTAATCTGCTCCAGATGCGCCGCATCTCACTCATGACATGCGCCGCATCTCTATCAAGATATCACCAGATACGATCCAAGATACAAGAGGACATGCGCTGCATCTAATCATGGAGTTACGCCGCATCTTCTGGCGGTGTACGAATATTCCTGAATATTATAATCTTGGACCCCACGCGAAGTTAAGTACATGCGCCGCATCTACTCCTTAGATGCGCCGCATCTTCCCTCAGACAGAAACTATAAATACCCCAAGACCAGACGAATTTCAAGGCATTATATTATTTTCGAAGACCGAACAGCAGAACCCTAGGACGAATTCAGTCAAGGAGGCAGCACAAGACACACCCAAATCAAAGATACAAGAGCTGTAAGAAGGTGCTGCATGTGTTTAATTCATTAATTAGTTTTGTTTTATTGTGTTAGCAAACTTTAATTCATCAGGATTGGTGGCTTGTGTAATGTGACAACGAAAGATTGCACTCCCTTTAATACTTGCTTTCCCATCAATTAAAGTTTATATGTTGATGTCTTTGGTTACTACTTATTAGTGCATTGATAACCTCTGTGTTTATTAGTGGCTTGCGGGCATTTGACTGCGGGACATAATGTGGCTCCCACGGTTATTACTAAATTGATCACTTAGGAATAACTTTTAGACATAAGTAATCATTAAGGGTTTACTCGCCGATAAGAATAGGACCAACGAGAAAGGGTTAACTACATACACTTCATATAAAGCTATCAATAAAACAAGTGACAATCTACTTAATCATAAGGACAGCTCTCTTATTGTCTCGAGTATCTATCTGTGTACGTGTGTGCTACTTGCTGATTCGTGCCTATCGGTTTATTTTATTATTTAATTGCAAACAAAACGTGCCAGTCTCTCAGGCTGAAACCTCCTTGCGTTAGGATATTAAAATACTGATTAGAATAACGAGATAATACGTTCCACTCTTAGTGATCGACACTCTACTTACCATTATCTTCATACTGACCGGGTACACTGCTCGTTAAGTGTGTGTGTTATTGATAAGTCGGCTAAATATAAATTTAAAACTTGAGTAGGCATTAAAACTGCCAAAACTATACTACGACACGCACGCCCATCAAGTTTTTGGCGCCGTTGCCGGGGAGTGAATTGTTATTATCTGTTAATTTAATTAGTATTTTAATTAGGTTTTTCTTTTTATTAGATTAATTGCATCATTGTACTATTTTGCATATTTGTTGTATTGTGTGTTAATTGTTTGCTTTTATTTTTATTTTTGTGTGTTTTATTTTTGTTTGTGTGTTTAATTTTTGTTTTTATTTTTCGTATTTTTCTGTTCTGCTATCGTTGTACTGTGCTAAACCAAACGATACGGCGCATCTGATCTCTCAGATACGGCGTATTGCGTTTAATTTTTAAAAAAAATACAACGCGTTTAATTAATTCGATACGACGCATCTTTTCCCTAAGATACGGCGTATCTGTTTTTAATAAGAAAATTTTTCTAAGCGATAAAGTAATACGACGCATCTGCTTTTGCAGATACGGCGTATCTGTTTTTGATAAAAAAAAATTTTCTAAACGTTAACGCCATACGACGCATCTGCTTTCGTAGATACGGCGTATCTATTATTTTAATTAAAAACAGTTTGCGAATTATTAAACAGATACGGCGTATCGATCTTTGTCGATACGGCGCATCTTTCTGAATCAAAAATCGATATTTATTTTTAAACGTAACGAAAATACGGCGCATTAACTTTCGTTAATACGACGCATTTAATTTTAATTAGATAAGCCGATTTTTGATTAATTAATCCGATACGGCGCATTCGTGAATTCTAAGCGGCGTAATTTTCTGGATAAAGTCTGATTAAATTTTAACGATTATAAAATACGGCGTATCCAACTTTTCGGATACGGCGCATCGTCTGCAGATATCAGCTATTTTTATTCTTATATCCGTTTCTATATTCATTAATTTCTCTTCTAGCGAACAAATCCTACTGATGCTTTTCGTGATTGTTTCAGAGGGATAATGGAAGGGTTCGGAGAACTGATTGACTTAGACTTCGAAGCCAATTTTATGAATGAAGTATTAGTGCACGAAAAATCACCCGAACATCACATTGGGGACTACATTGAACTTAATGACCTTAATGGGCCATTAGAATCCAATGACCTATTCATGGATGATGCGGAATCTGAGTTAGAAGAAGGAGAAATTCTTGATAGTCCTAAAATCAATGTTATTGCTACTAGGAATTACGATGAATTTGAGGGATATGATGGTTCTTGGGATTATGGTAGAAGAATCCACGCCAATTGTGCTTACAATTTGCAATTCCCATGCATGATTGGATACAAATGTATTGACGCCAATCTCTTTCCTATTTTGCCGATCAATGTTATGTCAAGAAGCTTTTACAATTCTATTATGAGAAATAAAGTGGAGTGTAGGGGAAAGAATGTAGTTGGAGCCTTCATTAATGTCCCGATCTTCGTTGGACGCTTTACTATTGTAACTGAGTTCGCCGTTGTTGAAGACATGAATGCCTATCGTGACAGCAGTATGGGCGACGTGATTGTTGGAAAACCATTCTGTAGGGAGATCACTATTAATGCAAAGCGATTTGAAGGAAAGATCACCTTTCAATGTGGAAGCGACGTTATCACTTATATGATGCCCCGAACTCACCCTGGATTTAAACATGCTACTAATAGGGTCTGCTACAAATTCTCTCCGTTCCTTTTTATTAGTAATGATGACATGAAGAGAGGGATTGAATACCCGTATCAGATGATGGAAGGATTCTATAAAGGAGTTTTGAACTTGGGACCTGAATATATACGTGACGAATTAGTTGCTAAATGGAACCTACGTGGCAATGTAGGAATCAATGATCGATATTAAAGAGCTGAACGTGAGTCTAACTTGAAGACTCTGGAATAAAGACAAGTGCTTACCGGGAGACAACCCGGATTTATCTATTTACTATTCTGTTTTCTGTGTCGAGTCAGTCAGGCCCGTATGAAGATACGGCGCATCTCAATTCTGAGATGCGACGCATCTCCTGCAATGGTCATATCTTATTTTATTTTTCTGCATTTTTATTTTCGACTTTAAAACTCTTTATCAGTTTATTTTTAATGCGGCGCATCCCTGGTTAAGGATGCGGCGCATCTTTATTCTGATCCGTATTTATTCCAGGCTCGATACGGCGTATCTTCCTCCATAAGATACGGCGCATCGACTGACCTGATGATTTTCAGTTTTAATTTTTAAGTTTTATTTTTCCTAACTACTAATGTATTATGCAAGCTTGAACCTTTCTTATCTTAGGTGTGTTTTAAAGTGTTGGTGGTATTATAGTTTCCTGGATTTCCTGTGGATACATCAAGTATGAAGCTTTAACATTCTAATCCACAAGAAAAAGATGATTTTTGCTCTTATCAAATGGAGGATCATACCGAGCAAATCTCAGGGGAGTTTTTCTGTTCTAATTCTTTTACTTTCCAGTTTTTAACCTTTTATACAAACAACGAGGACGTTGTTTAACTTAAGTGGGGGGATTGGAGAATTAGAACACTTAACAATTACTTGTCCTAAACTTTTTCAAAAATTATGCTTAAAATGTGCTTAATATATCAAACTTAAAATTTTTTTTAGCATGTTTTTGTTTAAGATCTAAGTTGCATAACTGCACACATGACGTTATTTTCAAAAATTGTGATTTTTCAAAATTCACAAATCTATGAGTGTGCCGGTGACTTGTAAACTTTAGAACTTGGCTTGTATACTATTCGAGACCACCATAATGAGTATTATTTTATATAATTGGAATGACTTGTCTAAATTGGTAAAATTCTAGGATTACACCCAAATAGCCTTTATATGTTATGTGTTATTAACTAACTACACTGGTTAGTTAACCCCCGTATAAACCCTTTTGTTACTCTCATTTTTAGAGTAAGATACCCCTAGAAAAACACTCAGAGCCATTCCTTTCGTTTCTTACACCTTTGTTATTATGTTTCGTTACACCCTTACACCTTAGCCTACCCTGTAGATTAGAATCCGTGGTTGGTTAATTGCTATAGGCAAAGTGTGTTTCCTTACATTACCTGTGTTCGCGTGCGTAATTCATTATCTTTGGTTAGGTCGGGAAATTGCACAATGCAATTGGAGAGAAAGTAAATATTGTATATTTTGGAGTTTATTTTTCGTGTGTTTACTACTTTCACTATTATCGTTATTTCTGAAGTCATGAAAAGTATAGAAAAATTATCCAGAATTATCATTATAGTGATGTGGTAAAATTTTACACATCTATGTTTATGTTGATGTTAAAAAAAAAAAAAAAAAAAAAAAAAAAAATCGAAAAAATAAGAAAAGAAAAAGAAAGAAAGAAAAGTTGGAAGTTGTTTTTTTTAACCAACTTAAGTAAAGTTATGTAAGTGGTCGATATCACCACTATTTGTTGTACTATATCTATGGATTGAATGGGAATTGGCAGTTATGGGAACGCCAATTAAGGTTTATTCTTTGATTAAGATCTTGTTGAGTATAATTCGTGTCTACCTAAAGCGTGTGTTTCAAGTGTTAAAGCGTGAGTTATTCGATGATATGAGTCTTATTCATGGGATGGTTGGGATAGTGATTAACCACACTTAGGATTTTAATTTATTTGTTTTGTTTATTTTTTATTTTACACCAATTTATATCCCAAATGTTATCCATACCCTTTATTATTCTTTATCCAACCAAACCTTTGATTTATTGAGATTAGGGATTTGAGCAATCTTAAGTATCGTAGTCGTGGATTCGGCTATGTATTTATGATTTTGTCGCCCTTTTTGATATATTAGTATTGGTGAAGTTTGGACCTATCTTTAGCCTATTCGAGTTAAGGATTTGAGCAATTGCAAGTATCGTGTTCGTGGATTCGATCATGTATTTGTGATTTTGTCGCCTTTTCTGGAATTTGAGATCGATAGTGAAAGAGAATAATTAACCCTTAAGCCTAAAAACCCTTTTTACCGCTTTAGACTTGTTATTCCTTAGCTTTAGTGGTGGAGATGTGTATACTTGCCAAGCTTATGATAGAATATTCGTCACGACTGGACAGTTAAACGATTAGATTTGCTTTTATCGACTTATTTTATTTTACTTCTAATTCGTTAAGTGTTTAGTTGTGTGATTATGAAATAAACGAATACATGCTTAAATATAAAAATAAATCCTAACATCTTTTAGGATACATTTTCATAAAAGAAATTCTAAGGTTTACTTGGGGACAAGTAAAGTTCAAGTGGGGGGATATTTGATGAACTCAAATAAGTACATTTTATTACTATTATTTATCCTATTAAATTGACTTGTTTTACTATATTATGTATGAGGATTGATACTTAATCGTTTACTTTTGTAATTCTCAGGTAAAAACAAGCATTTGGTGAAACTTAGCGATTTTGGACTGATTATGGAGCAAAACATGCATAAAGTGAAGAGTCTACTGAAATGAAGAAGATCAAGACTAATCTGCTCCAGATGCGCCGCATCTCACTCATGACATGCGCCGCATCTCTATCAAGATATCACCAGATACGATCCAAGATACAAGAGGACATGCGCCGCATCTAATCATGGAGTTACGCCGCATCTTCTGGCGGTGTATGAATATTCCTGAATATTATAATCTTGGACCCCACGCGAAGTTAAGTACATGCGCCGCATCTACTCCTTAGATGTGCCGCATCTTCCCTCAGAAAGAAACTATAAATACCCCAAGACCAGACGAATTTCAAGGCATTATATTATTTTCGAAGACCGAACAGCAGAACCCTAGGACGAATTCAGTCAAGGAGGCAGCACAAGACACACCCAAATCAAAGATACAAGAGCTGTAAGAAGGTGCTGCATGTGTTTAATTCATTAAGTAGTTTTGTTTTATTGTGTTAGCAAACTTTAATTCATCAGGATTGATGGCTTGTGTAATGTGACAACGAAAGATTGCACTCCCTTTAATACTTGCTTTCCCATCAATTAAAGTTTATATGTTGATGTCTTTGGTTACTACTTATTAGTGCATTGATAACCTCTGTGTTTATTAGTGGCTTGCGGGCATTTGACTGCGGGACATAATGTGGCTCCCACGGTTATTACTAAATTGATCACTTAGGAATAACTTTTAGACATAAGTAATCATTAAGGGTTTACTCGCCGATAAGAATAGGACCAACGAGAAAGGGTTAACTACATACACTTCATATAAAGCTATCAATAAAACAAGTGACAATCTACTTAATCATAAGGACAGCTCTCTTATTGTCTCGAGTATCTATCTGTGTACGTGTGTGCTACTTGCTGATTCGTGCCTATCGGTTTATTTTATTATTTAATTGCAAACAAATCGTGCCAGTCTCTCAGGCTGAAACCCCCTTGCGTTAGGATATTAAAATACTGATTAGAATAACGAGATAATACGTTCCACTCTTAGTGATCGACACTCTACTTACCATTATCTTCATACTGACCGGGTACACTGCTCGTTAAGTGTGTGTGTTATTGATAAGTCGGCTAAATATAAATTTAAAACTTGAGTAGGCATTAAAACTGCCAAAACTATACTACGACACGCACGCCCATCAGATAGTCAAACACAATACTGATAAGCCTAAATCAAACATTAAGCATGTTAGGCAACCAGTTAGATATTGTGAACAATATAGAACCACCAACAAGCCCAGAGGTAACCAAAGGAATTGGAACAACCTCAAGTCTAACCAATTAGGTGATGACTTTACTTTTTATAACAAAGCTTGTTACACATGTGGTAGTTTTGACCATCTTGCAGCTTTCTACAACCATTGGGTAACTGGGTATGAAAACAATAGAGTGAACCACAAAAGGCAAACACCTAAATCTCATCTTCACTCTAGTTCTAGTGTTAATAGAACAAAACCCAAAACAGTCTCAAATAAATCTATCTCAAACACAGATCCTGCTGGTAGACAAATGGTTCCTGCTGCTAGACTAATTGTTCCTGCTGCTCGACCATCTATGACTGTTAACCCAAAATCAACAGCTAAGGGTGCAAAAACATTTTTCAAACATGCACCAAAGACTGTTCTAAGGCCCATTCAAACAAAAGCAGTGGTTCAAAAACAAGTTTGGAAACCAAAGGGTAGAACTGAAAAGTTAGCAGTTCCTGCTGCTAAGCAATCAGTTCATTCTGCTGCTAAGGGAAACAGGGCAAATACTGTTAAGGCCTCAGCATGTTGGATTCTTAAATCCAATGTTGCATCAACTGTCCTTAAAAGATTAAATTACATTGATGCAAGAGGCAGATCCAAGTCAGTAATGGCTTGGGTCCCCAAAAGAAACTAATACTTCTCATTTATGTGCAGGAACATTCAAATGATCAGCAAAAGGATCAAGGATACTCAGATAGTGGATGTTCTAGGCACATGACAGGCAACAAGTCTTATCTCTCAGATTTTCAATCAATAGATGGAGGCTATGTTACCTTTGGAGGAGGTGTTGGTGGCAAAATTTCCGGTAAAGGTACCATTAAAACTGGAAATTTAGATTTTGAAGATGTGTTCTATGTAAAAGAGCTAAATTATAATCTTTTTAGTGTCTCACAAATGTGTGACAAAAAGAACAATGTTCTTTTCTGTGAGACTGAATGTCTTGTACTTTCTCCTGATTTTAAGATGCCTGATGAAAGTCAAGTACTTCTTAGAATTCCTAGAAAGGGCAATATGTACAGTGTAGACATGAAGAACATTGTTCCTAAAAAGAATTTAACTTGTCTTTTTGCAAAGGCCACATTGGATGAATCAATGAAATGGCATAGAAGGCTTGGTCATATTAATTTCAAAACCATAAATAAAATTGTTAAGAATGGTTTGGTAAGAGGTTTACCTCACAAAAGATTTGAAAATGATCAAACATGCATTGCTTGTCTAAAAGGCAAACAACACAAAGCCACTTGTAAGCCCAAGATTTTTAACTCTATCAATCAATCATTGTTTATGCTTCATATGGACTTATTTGGACCTGTTTCAGTAAGTAGTATAATGCATAAGAGATATTGTCTTGTTATAATTGATGACTATACTAGATTTACATGGGTTTTCTTTCTATCTTCTAAGGATGAGACTACAAGCATCCTTAAGACATTCATTACACAGATAGAAAACCAAGTAGACAAGAAAGTAAAAGTCATTAGATGTGATAATGGGACAGAGTTTAAGAATAGAGTTATGGATGATTTCTGCAAACAAAAGGGTATTAGGAAAGAATTTAGTGTTGCTAGAACACCACAACAGAATGGTGTTGTTGAGAGAAAGAATAGAACACTAATAGAAGCTGCTAGAACTATGTTAGCTGATTCTAAGCTACCTATAACTTTTTGGGCTGAAGCAGTTAGCACTGCTTGCTATGTTCAAAATAGAGTTTTAGTTGTACAGCCTCACAATAAGACATCATATGAACTTTTTAGAGGTAGAACTCCTGCAATAGGATTTCTTAGACCTTTTGGATGTCATGTGACAATTCTCAATACCTTAGACCATTTAGGAAAATTCGATGGTAAAGCAGATGAAGGATTCTTTGTTGGATATTCTCTTAATAGCAAAGCATTTAGAGTATACAACACAAGAACTATGATTGTAGAAGAAAATCTACATGTGGAGTTTTTAGAAGATAAATACAATGTAGAAGGTCAAGGACCAAAATGGCTATTTGATCTTGAAACTCTAACCAAATTAATGAATTATGTGCCTGTTGTTGTAGAAACTAATGATTTTTCAGGTTCTCAAGCAACAGATGAGGCAAGGTTAGAAAAGGAGACAAACCAAGATCATGTTTGGATGCCAATATGGTTAAGTGCAAGTGTGTAATCAACTTTAACAACTGATGAATCTTCTTCTGGCAAAGCTAAAGAAGGTGTTGAAGATGAAAGGAAAGAAGATGGAACTCAGGAACAACAAATTGTTTCTGCTGGTGATTCTGCTGCTAGGCCAAATGATTCTGCTGCTGGCCCTTCAGAAATGAAAGAAGCAGAATTCTCAGACAATGAGGTGGATTTCAACAATCTTCCATCAAATTATCAAGTTCCTTCTACTCCACAAACAAGAATTCACAAAGTCCACTCCCTAGATAATGTGATTGGAGATGTACAATCAGGTGTGAATACAAGACAACAACTGATGTCTTCAGAACAACAAGGGCTTCTTGATGCCCTTTATGCTTCAAAGCAACATGAGTTTTCAAACTCTTGCTTGTTTGTATGTTTTCTCTCACAAGATGAACCAAAGAACATTCTGAAAGCCTTAGATGATTCAAGCTGGGTAGAAGCTATGCAAGAGGAGCTTCTTCAGTTCAAGATTCAGAAGGTATGGGTGCTAGTTGATTTACCTAAGGATGCAAAGGTAATTGGCACTAGATGGGTTTTCAAGAATAAAAGGGATGAAAGGGGTATAGTGATTAGGAATAAGGCTAGATTAGTAGCCCAAGGGTACACACAACAAGAAGGAATAGACTATGATGAGGTTTATGCTCCAGTAGCAAGGATTGAGGCAATTAGGCTTTTCTTAGCTTATGCTTCATTTTTAGGCTTCATAGTTTATCAAATGGATGTCAAGAGTGCATTTTTATAAGGAACAATTGAAGAAGAGGTATATGTTTCACAACCTCCAGGCTTCATTGACCCACAACATCCAGATAGAGTGTATAGAGTAGTTAAAGCTCTATATGGCCTTCATCAGGCACCAAGAGCTTGGTATGCAACACTAGCTTCCTACTTATTAGAAAATGGATTTCAAAGAGGAAAGATTGATCAGACACTTTTCATCAAACATCACAAGAAGGATCTTCTGTTAGTGCAGGTGTATGTGGATGACATTATCTTTGGATCTACTAGGAAGGATATGTGTTTAGAGTTTGAGAAGCTTATGCATGATAAGTTTCAGATGAGTTCTATGGGAGAACTCACATTCTTTTTGGGTCTGCAAGTTAAGCAATCAAATGAAGGAATCTTTATCTCTCAGGACAAGTATGTTGCAGAGATACTTAGAAAATTTCAATTTGCTGATTCAAAAATGGCAAGCACACCAATGGACTCTGAGAAGCCTCTTCTAAAAGACTTAGATGGAGAAAATGTAGATGTACACACATACAGATCTATGATAGGCTCCTTGATGTATCTTACATCATCTATACCTGACATCATGTTCTCTGTTTGTGCCTGTGCAAGATTTCAAGTTACTCCAAAGGTTTCTCATTTAACTGCAGTCAAGAGAATTTTTAGATATCTCAAGGGTCAACCAAGGTTGGGTCTATGGTATTCAAGGGAATCACCTTTTGATTTGGTAGCATTTTCGGATAGTGATTATGCTGGTGCTAGCTTGGACAGGAAGTCAACAACTGGAGGATGTCAATTCCTTGGATGTAGACTTGTCTCATGGCAGTGTAAGAAGCAAACAATTGTGGCTAATTCAACATCTGAAGCTGAATATGTAGCTGCTGCAAGTTGCTGTGGTCAAGTTCTATGGCTTCAAAACCAACTCCTTGACTATGGGTACAATTTCTTAAACACTGTTATTCATATTGATAATAGTAGTACAATTTGTATTATTAAAAATCCAGTGCAACATTCTAAAACAAAACACATTGAAATTAGACATCACTTTATAAGAGACTGCAATGAGAAAAGATTAATTCAAGTACTTAAAATTGCTTCAGAATTCAATTTTGCAGATCTGCTAACAAAAGCTTTTGATGTTGGAAGGTTTCAGTACTTGGTAGCAAGTATTGGAATGCTTAATCCTCAATGATTTTAAACTTTGTGTTTTTGTAAATAAATTTTTGTTTGTGCTGCTGGCTTTAAAAGATACTACTGCTATTACAAAAGTTTGTGCTGCTAGTACAAATTTTAATTTGTGTTATTCATACAGTTGGTCCTATGATTATTCTAATACAAGACAAGTACTTTGTACATTGTTCTTTTGGTTTTAGACTAACAATTTCAGGTATGATCATGTGAACACAAAAGGATGTTTCAAGTGAAATGGAAGCAGCAGAATCAGAATATCCAGTTGCTACATATTAGGTTTATGATGGACTAAGTTTGGGAATTTAAAACTCCTTAAAACTTCTTTCTTGAAACCTGGTTATCATATTTCACATTGAATTGATGACTTAGTTGGTCAGATAGTAACTGACTCAACTCACTTTCTATCATTTTATACTTTCAAAGTATAATGAGCAAGTCTAAGGACATCTGATGCGCGTGATGTGTCGTTGCGGTTTAGCAGTTTTAATGCCTACTCAAGTTTTAAATTTAAATTTAGCCGACTTATCAATAACACGCACACTTAACGAGCAGTGTACCCGGTCAGTATGAATATAATGGTAAGTAGAGTGTCGATCACTAAGAGTGGAACGTATTATCTAGTTATTCTAATTAGTATTTTAATATCCTAACGCAAGGGGGTTTCAGCCTGAGAGACTGGCACGGTTTGTTTGCAATTAAATAATAAAATAAATCAGTAGGCACGAATCAGCAAGTAGCACACACGTACACAGATAGATACTTGAGACAATAAGAGGGCTGTCCTTATGATTAAGTAGATTGTCACTTGTTTTATTGATAGCTTTATATGAAGTGTATGTAATTAACCCTTTCTCGTTGGTCCTAATCTTATCGGCGAGTAAACCCTTAATGATTACTTATGTCTAAAAGTTATTCCTAAGTGATCAATTTAGTAATAACCGTGGGAGCCACATTATGTCCCGCAGTCAAATGCCCGCAAGCCACTAATAAACACAGAGGTTATCAATGCACTAATAAGTAGTAACCAAAGACATCAACATATAAACTTTAATTGATGGGAAAGCAAGTATTAAAGGGAGTGCAATCTTTCGTTGTCACATTACACAAGCCACCAATCCTGATGAATTAAAGTTTGCTAACACAATAAAACAAAACTACTTAATGAATTAAACACATGCAGCACCTTCTTACAGCTCTTGTATCTTTGATTTGGGTGTGTCTTGTGCTGCCTCCTTGACTGAATTCGTCCTTGGTTTTCTCCTGTTCGGTCTTAGGTTATAATGTTCGGAACTCTTTAATTCGTCTGGTCTACGGGGTATTTATAGTTTCTGTCTGAGGGAAGATGCGGCGCATCTACTAAGTAGATGCGGCGCATGTACTTAACTTCGCGTGGGGTCCAAGATTATAATATTCAGGAATATTCGTACACCGCCAGAAGATGCGGCGTAACTCCATGATTAGATGCGGCGCATGTCCTCTTGTATCTTGGATCGTCTCTGGTGATATCTTGATAGAGATGCGGCGCATGTCATGAGTGAGATGCGGCGCATCTGGAGCAGATTAGTCTTGATCTTCTTCATTTCAGTAGACTCTTCACATTATGCATGTTTTGCTCCATTATTAGTCCAAAATCGCTAAGTTTCACCAAATGCTTGTTTTTACCTGAGAATTACAAAAGTAAACGATTAAGTATTAATCCTCATACATAATATAGTAAAACAAGTCAAATTAATAGGATAAATGATAGTAATAAAATGTACTTATTTGAGTTCATCAAATATCCCCCCACTTGAACTTTACTTGTCCCCAAGTAAACCTTAGAATTTCTTTTATGAAAATGGATCCTAAAAGATGTTAGGATTTATTTTTATATTTAAGCATGTATTCGTTTATTTCATAATCACACAACTAAACACTTAACGAATTAGAAGTAAAATAAAATAAGTCGATAAAAGCAAATCTAATCGTTTAACTGTCCAGTCGCGACGAATATTCTATCATAAGCTTGGCAAGTATACACATCTCCACCACTAAAGCTAAGGAATAACAAGTCTAAAGCGGTAAAAAAAAGTTTTTAGGCTTAAGGGTTAATTATTCTCTTTTCACTATCGATCTCAAATTCCAGAAAAGGCGACAAAATCACAAATACATGATCGAATCCACGAACACGATACTTGCAATTGCTCAAATCCTTAACTCGAATAGGCTAAAGATAGGTCCAAACTTCGCCAATAATAATATATCAAAAAGGGCGACAAAATCATAAATACATAGCCGAATCCACGACTATGATACTTAAGATTGCTCAAATCCCTAATCTCAATAAATCAAAGGTTTGGTTGGATAAAGAATAATATAGGGTATGGATAACATTTGGGATATAAATTGGTGTAAAATGAAAAATAAACAAAACAAATAAATTAAAATCCTAAGTGTGGTTAATCACTATCCCAACCATCCCATGAATAAGACTCATATCATCGAATAACTCACGCTTTAACACTTGAAACACACGCTTTAGGTAGACACGAATTATACTCAACAAGATCTTAATCAAAGAATAAACCTTAATTGGCGTTCCCATAACTGCCATTTCCCATTCAATCCATAGATATAGTACAACAAATAGTGGTGATATCGACCACTTACATAACTTTACATAAGTTGGTTAAAACTAACTTCCAACTTTTCTTTCTTTCTTTTTCTTTTCTTATTTTTTTCGATTTTTTTTTTTTTTTTTTTTTTTTTTTTTTAAACTTGAAACATAATTATAGATGTGTAAAATTTCACCACATCACTATAATGATAATTCTGGATAATTTTTCCATACTTTTCATGACTTCAGAAATAACGGTAATAGTTAAAGTAGTAAACACACGAAAAATAAACTCAAAGATATACAATATTTACTTTCACTCCAATTGCATTGTGCAATTTCCCGACCTAACCAAAGATAATGAATTACGCACGCGAACACAGGTAATGTAAGGAAACACACTTTGCCTATAGCAATTAACCAACCCACGGATTCTAATCTACAGGGTAGGCTAAGGTGTAAGGGTGTAACGAAACATTTTAAACATAGGTGTAAGAAACGAAAGGAATGGCTCTGAGTGTTTTTCTAGGGGTATCTTACTCTAAAAATGAGAGTAACAAAAGGTTTATACGGGGGTTAACTAACCAGTGTAGTTAGTTAATAACACATAAAGGCTATTTGGGTGTAATCCTAGAATTTTACCAATTTAGACAAGTCATTCCAATTATATAAATATAATACTTATTATGGTGGTCTCGAATAGTATACAAGCCAAGTTCTAAAGTTTACAAGTCACCGGCACACTCATAGATTTGTGAATTTTGAAAAATCACAATTTTTGAAAATAACGTCATGTGTGCAGCTATGCAACTTAGATCTTAAACAAAAACATGCTAAAAAATTTTTAAGTTTGATATATTAAGCACATTTTAAGCATAATTTTTGAAAAAGTTTAGGACAAGTAATTGTTAAGTGTTCTAATTCTCCAATCCCCCCACTTAAGTTAAACAACGTCCTCGTTGTTTGTATAAAAGGTTAAAAACTGGAAAATAAAAGAATTAGAACAGAAAAACTCCCCTGAGATTTGCTCGGTATGATCCTCCATTTGAATTTGAGCAAAAATCAACTTCTTGTGGATTAGAACGTCAAAGCTTCATACTTGATGTATCCACAGGAAATCCAGGAAACTATAATACCACCAACACTTTAAAACACACCTAAGATAAGAAAGGTTCAAACTTTGCATAATACATTAGTAGTTAGGAAAAATAAAACTTAAAAATTAAAACTGAAAATCATCAGGTCAGTCGATGCGCCGTATCTTATTGAAGAAGATACGCCGTATCGAGCCTGGAATTAATACGGATCAGAATAAAGATGCGCCGCATCCTTAACCAGGGATGCGCCGCATTAAAATAAACTGATAAATAGTTTTAAAGTCGAAAATAAAAATGCAGAAAAATTAAAATAAGATATGACCATTGCAGGAGATGCGTCGCATCTCAGAATTGAGATGCGCCGTATCCTCATGCGGGCCTGACTGACTCGACACAGAAAACAGAATAATAAAAGATAAATCCGGGTTGTCTCCCGGTAAGCACTTGTCTTTATTCCAGAGTCTTCAAGTTAGACTCACGTTCAGCTCATTATTATCGATCATTGAAGGAGTCGGAAACATCGCGCTCCTTCATCGCCAATTCAGTAATATTGAACACTCCTTGCTCGTCCTTAATTTCCACGCCGTTCTTCTTCAATATCTGTATGAACAAAGTCCTGTCCCTTTCGGGCAGAGATGACAAAAATGATAGACGGGAAATTCTTATTATCATATAGGCATAAATAAGCAAGGTGGGGTGGTAGTTCAATAAACACATCATTGTTCAAATTCGTTTTCTCAACTACTCTCCTACGTTTATTAATTACTACACAATCATACCACTCATCATCAGAATCATTAACAACATTGCGTCTAAGTTCGGTAGGTACATTAAGGTCAATGAATTCCTCAAAGTTCTCATGATTAGGACTAGTTGAGTTGTTTTGAATCAATGTTTCTCCCATAAGTCTAGCTTCAAGATCGAGGTCCATACGCTCTCTTAATCCTAGCACATAAACACCTCTAATTATGCTTTTAACCGGATCTTGGCACTTATAGACTAGTTTATTATTCCCTACCCTTAATGAGATTTTTCTCTTAAACACATCAATCTTAGCATGGGCAGTAGACAAGAAAGGTCTTCCGAGGATTAAAGGAATCTTAACATCCTCGGGCATGTCTAGTATAACAAAGTCTACGGGAAAAATAAACTGCTCAATCTTAACTAGTACATTATTAGCAATCCCTTCAGGTCGTTTTACCGTTTTATCAGCCAATTCAATAAGTAACTTAGTTGGTGCTTATTTTCCTAGTCCTAGGGTAGCGAATGTCTTAAGAGGCATAACACTAACACTAGCTCCTAAGTCAGCTAACACATTATTGAAAGATATATTATTAATAGAACAAGGTAGAGTAAAACTTCCTGGGTCTTTTTCTTTATGAGGCAAGGCATTTAAGTCGGTTGCAGAGCTCTCTTCTTTCATTGTTGCCTTGATCTCCTCTTCAATCTTTGTCTTCTCTTTTAGTAGTCTCCTTAAGCTGATTGAAGAATTAAAGAAAAATTTGGGTCTTGCACCATCATTACCATTCATCGATCTTCTAGGTATATTAGGAGTGACTTCTTCAGTGGTGCTTATGGCCTTGACATGATCTCTTGGGTTGGTTTCAGTTGAGCTCGGTAAACTTCCATATCCCCTTTCTTGAAGAACCTTGCTCATTTGACCAATTTGTTGTTCCAATGCTTTGATCGAAGCTCCTTGATTTCTTGTAGTAGTGTCCGTTGAAGCTCGGATTTCTTTGATCATAGCAGTATTCTCTTCATGTCTTTTAGCAGCATCGGCCATAATTTGCTTTAAAGTATCGTCTAAAGTCTGCCTCCTCTCTTGATAAGCGGGATTGAAGTTGTTCTTTTGATAGAATCCCGGACTAGCTTCCCTAAATCTTCCTGAAGGTCGGAATGGTTGTCCAAATTGGGTGTAATATGCTTCTTCAAATGTCTCACTTTCATTCTTGTTCGGGCAATCTTTAGTGTAGTGAGGTCCTTCGCACTTTTCACATCCAACTTGGGCAGCATACGCTCTTTCATCTCGCTTCTTCATCTCTCTACTAATTTTATCTAATTGAGCTTGAATAGCAGCGATCCCGTCAAAATTAGTGCTGCTCTTAGATCTAGTAGAGGTCCCATCGTGCCATTTCTGAGAATGATCAGCAGCTTCTTGGATCGCTTTCCTAGCATTAGTTGCACTCATCTGAGGTACGGCTCCCTTAGCATCCAAAATCTGTCTTGTAGGCACGTCCAATCCTTGATAAAACAATATTATCTCCTGCATAGGGGTTAGATAGTGTTGAGGACATTTTATCAATAAATCTTTAAACCGTTCCCAAGCTTGATAAAGGGCTTCATCAGGCTCTTGCTTGAAACTATTGATAGCCTCCATCTTTTTAGCAGTCTTAGCAGGTGGACAATATCTCTTCAGGAATTTGCTCTTCAAATCTCCCCATGTAGTGATTGAACTAGCAGGTTCATTCCTTAGCCACTTGTTAGCAGCTCCTTTTAGCGAGATTGGAAAGATTCTTAGCATGATCTGATTGTCAGTGACTCCTTCTGAAGTAAACAAATCTTTAATCTCCAGGACCTTTTCAACATGCTCATTAGCATCCTCATGTTCCGTCCCACTGAAAGCATTCTCTCTTAGTTCTTTGAGAAACTGACCCTTCAACTCAAATTTTGACTTATCATCAAACTTTGGTCTAGCAACTCCTGAAGTGTAATCAGCACGGGTGCTGTTCATGTATTCCTCCATAGTAGTGTTTTCGCCCATTGTTTCTGTTTCAACTTCCTCTTTTTCTTCAGAAAAGTAATCAAGCTCGAGTGAACTTGAAAGATCAAAGCTTCTTGTGTTGAAAAGCCTTTTAAGCGAATGTAGGGCTCGTTCAGGATCTTCGAAAGGTTGAATCAAGTTCTTCGTAGAACTCCTGGTCATGCACTTCCTGAAATCAACACAAAAATATCAGTAGGGTATGCTCGAGAAAGTAATATATCAGATAATTAATAACGAAAACGGAATACGAAAAATTAAAGTTACTGATATCTGCAGACGATGCGCCGTATCCAAAAAGTTGGATACGCCGTATCTTAAAATCGTTAAAATTTAATCAGACTTTATTCAGAAAATAGATACGCCGCTTTAGAATTTTGAATGCGCCGTATCGAATTAATTAATCAAAAATCAACTTATCTAATTAAAATTAAATGCGTCGTATTAACAAAAGTTAATGCGCCGTATTTTCGTTACGTTTAAAAATAAATATCGATTTTTGATTCAGAAAGATGCGCCGTATCGATATAGATCGATGCGTCGTATCTGTTTAATAATTCGCAAACTGTTTTTAATTAAAATAATAGATACGCCGTATCTGCTAAAGCAGATGCGTCGTATGGCGTTAACGTTTAGAAATTTTTTTTTTTATCAAAAACAGATACGCCGTATCTGCAAAAGCAGATGCGTCGTATTACTTTATCGCTTAGAAAAAATTTCTTATTAAAAACAGATACGCCGTATCTTGGGGAAAAGATGCGTCGTATCGAATTAATTAAACGCGTTGTATTTTAAAAAAATTAAACGCAATACGCCGTATCTGAGAGATCAGATGCGCCGTATCATTTGATTTAGCACAGTACAACGATAGCAGAACAGAAAAAATACGAAAAATAAAAATCAAAAAAACACACGAAAATAAAAACAAATAAAGCAAACAAATAACACAAAACAAATAACACACAGTACAACAAATATGCAAAATAATACAATGATGCAATTAATCTAATAAAAAGAAAAACCTAATTAAAATACTAATCAAATTAACAGATAATAACAATTCACTCCCCGGCAGCGGCGCCAAAAACTTGATGCGCGTGATGTGTCGTTGCGGTTTAGCAGTTTTAATGCCTACTCAAGTTTTAAATTTATATTTAGCCGACTTATCAATAACACACACACTTAACGAGCAGTGTACCCGGTCAGTATGAATATAATGGTAAGTAGAGTGTCGATCACTAAGAGTGGAACGTATTATCTAGTTATTCTAATCAGTATTTTAATATCCTAACGCAAGGGGGTTTCAGCCTGAGAGACTGGCACGGTTTGTTTGCAATTAAATAATAAAATAAACCAGTAGGCACGAATCAACAAGTAGCACACACGTACACAGATAGATACTTGAGACAATAAGAGGGCTGTCCTTATGATTAAGTAGATTGTCACTTGTTTTATTGATAGCTTTATATGAAGTGTATGTAATTAACCCTTTCTCGTTGGTCCTAATCTTATCGGCGAGTAAACCCTTAATGATTACTTATGTCTAAAAGTTATTCCTAAGTGATCAATTTAGTAATAACCGTGGGAGCCACATTATGTCCCGCAGTCAAATGCCCGCAAGCCACTAATAAACACAGAGGTTATCAATGCACTAATAAGTAGTAACCAAAGACATCAACATATAAACTTTAATTGATGGGAAAGCAAGTATTAAAGGGAGTGCAATCTTTCGTTGTCACATTACACAAGCCACCAATCCTGATGAATTAAAGTTTGCTAACACAATAAAACAAAACTACTTAATGAATTAAACACATGCAGCACCTTCTTACAGCTCTTGTATCTTTGATTTGGGTGTGTCTTGTGCTGCCTCCTTGACTCAATTCGTCCTTGGTTTCTCCTGTTCGGTCTTAGGTTATAATGTTCGGAACTCTTTAATTCGTCTGGTCTACGGGGTATTTATAGTTTCTGTCTGAGGGAAGATGCGGCGCATCTACTAAGTAGATGCGGCGCATGTACTTAACTTCGCGTGGGGTCCAAGATTATAATATTCAGGAATATTCGTACACCGCCAGAAGATGCGGCGTAACTCCATGATTAGATGCGGCGCATGTCCTCTTGTATCTTGGATCGTCTCTGGTGATATCTTGATAGAGATGCGGCGCATGTCATGAGTGAGATGCGGCGCATCTGGAGCAGATTAGTCTTGATCTTCTTCATTTCAGTAGACTCTTCACATTATGCATGTTTTGCTCCATTATTAGTCCAAAATCGCTAAGTTTCACCAAATGCTTGTTTTTACCTGAGAATTACAAAAGTAAACGATTAAGTATCAATCCTCATACATAATATAGTAAAACAAGTCAAATTAATAGGATAAATGATAGTAATAAAATGTACTTATTTGAGTTCATCAACATCTGATAGAAAGAACAGCTAGTAAAAGTGAATCTAACACTTGTGTTAGAGGTAACAATTACTATGAGCTGGAAACCCTGTCAGGAAAACTCTTTGAATGAGTTTATCTTTACACAGGCAGTTATTTATAACTGAAAACATTGGTTCTCACACAACCAGAGGTTGCTTTAAACCGAAATTTTGATTAAGTGTCTGTTATACACTTAATCCCTTCAAAATGGTTGAAAGCAGTATGGTTTTTCATAATAAAATCAATTACATACTGCTAAGGCAAAAGTTTCTTAAAAGGATTTTCAAAGGGACTCACAAAAACCATCCATTGATGGACCATGAGTCAAATGCCCCATGAATCACCTCTCATAGGAGTTAACACACCTAGAAGTGATGAGGGCAGTAACTTAAACTCTTAAGGAATTGATGGCTTCATGTACAACATTGTCTGAAAGCAAGTTCACATTGATAGATAAGATAATGGAGAAAGAAATATTTTGGTACATAGTGAGAGATCTTCCAAACAGGGGAGGATAAAAATTTTATTTGCTTCAGGGGAGGAAACATCTCAGGGAAGGAAATAAAAGCCCAAGAAAGGAAGAAAAACCCAATGTAAAGGAGGAAAAGACAAGAGCATACAAGATGATGTCATGGAGGTTGAAAATGACAAGATCAGAACTAAAGGAGAAAGTTCTATCTAGGTCAAACGAAGAAAAGTTTCAATTTCAGTTTACCACGTTTGTTCATCACTTGCAAAGACATGCTGATAGATGATTTCACTTGTTGAAACGAGCATCCAAGATACACAGCACCATTGCCTCTTATAATTCCTCCATCCAAGGAAATTGCACCATCTTTAGGATGTGTGTTGATATTGTTAAAGTCAAAAGAAAGCAGATAAGTTCAGAATAGAAGAAAGTTCAGATCAAGGGTCTGACTATGAAGTGTTTGAAAGATCTTCACAATTCCTCATTTAATTCAAAGAAACATGTTGGAAAGAATTCACATGTTTAGGGGAGGATTGTTGGGAATTAAATATTCTGAAGTTCAAGAATTGGGAATTTCTCTAAGTATGTTTCTGCTGGTAGTATATTTGTTTCTGCTGGTAGTGCAAAGTTTCATTCCTGCTGGTAGTGTATTGATTCTGCTGCTGATAATGCTGCTGTTGATGCTGCTGCTAGTGTACTTGTTCCTGCTGCTAGCGATAACTCATTGCTGCTGCTAAGTGGATAAGTATGAAAAGATATTATGTGTATTTTGGTCAACAATATACGGTAGATAATATCTTACCCCATGTGCTTAGTTAACAAGTTGTGTACACAGATACATGTTGTATCTTATGTACTGACACACTCAAGATAAGTTAGCAAGTAGTTCAACTAGACTTTAAGCAATATTGTAAAGATCTTCTTGGACTATAAAAGAAGATCTTAGACTAGATATTGTTAAGTTGATAAGTTGGTCGATATTGTGAAAATACTTAGAACTTTCATAACTGTTAGAACTAGAACAAAACACAACAATATCACAAGATATAGGAAACTTAAGATTCAAGGTTGCAACCCTAGTGATATCTCAAGATCACTCGTATTATTATCATAAATAATATTGAATCGTTTGGTGTTAATCTTTCATTGTTCATTGTCATATAACAAACACAACTATTCCATTTCCATAACCATAATAACCTTCTAAGTGTGATTAAGTAGATTCCGCATACTTAATCATATAAACTCAATATATCATACACACAAAGTACAAAAGGTTTAACCACCTTAACCGTGTGTCAAATCCTAACAAGTACCTTGCTTAATTTCTAGGTCGGGAAATCCTTAAGTTAAGGTGATGGTCTTTCTATCATTGAGTTTTCGCTTTTGGTTATTTTGCTAAATTTTCTTGGATTAGGGTGATGGCAGGTTTAGTCAGGGAGATTCATAAATTTACGATGTATCTGGTTAATATCATAAATAAATGATTAACTCTTGGTATTGAACTGCTAAGGAACAAACTAATTCATTTGAAGTTCATCAACTTTCTCTTCATTCATCAAGTTTTCTTCCGAAATTTATCTTAGAGGGTTCTACAGTTATAGCCTAGTTATGGCAGGTACATGGAATCATAATAATCTTAGGTAAAGTCATGGTAGGTCTGGGTTTATTCACTGGAAGTTACATGATATTAATAACTTGATTGATTGTTTTTACACAAAACAATTAATACAAGGTCCTTTTATTAATATTCCATGTGGTAGGTTAAGGATTCTGTAACCACTCTATAGTTATAAATATTTCATTATGCAGCTTAAACTATTAACAATAACTTACATACAAATAACGTTTCAGTAACGGCGTGGCACGGAGGACTTTGGTTAAGTTTTTGTGGAAAACGGTTATAGTCCAATGTTTGAAAACATTTGGTTCTCTATAACCATGAGCTCTGATACCAATCTGTAACACCCCCGTTTTCGATATACGCAGCGGAATATAAGTTTGGGGTATTACTTCATGGTTCACAATCATGAGAATAGAAAATGACTCGAAAAGAGACGTTTTTAAATAAAATTGTTATCATTCATTTATTAAATCAGAGTACATAATATAGGTCCCAGAGGGAGGTTTGAAAATATGTTATAAAAGTTACATTATTCGTTTGAATGATAACAACGTGGACACCCTTTTTAGAAGAAAGTCCATAGCCACTCCGTGCCAAACCGTACTTCTAGTTACCTAAGATAAAGCATGCTAAAAAGTCAACACAAAGGTTGAGTGAATCCATAGCGTTTAAAGTTATAATCAGTTTGAAACAAGCTAAGTAAAAAGAAATCAGTTAAATCACAGTTCGTTATATATTGCACTAAGTCTCATGAACTCAAACGTTAACAGTGTGTGTGGGTGATATCATAGAATGATATAAGTAATGGTATATTTGGCTATCAATCCGGCTAGCACAAAGACTATCGATCCGGCTAACACAAATGGGTGAATAAGGTGTATTTGGCTATCAATCCGGCTAGCACAAAGACTATCGATCTGGCTAACACAAATGGGTGAATAAGGTGTATTTGGCTATCAATCCGGCTAGCACAAAGACTATCGATCTGGCTAACACAAATGCGTGAATAAGGTGTATTTGGCTATCAATCCGGCTAGCACAAAGTTTATCTATCCGGCTAACACAAATAAGGTGTCTTAGACAATATTAATCACGAAAACATACAGAAAATACTTATGTTCAGGTTTGTAGCATGTATCTCCCCACAAATTTAGAAAAACGTGTAGGATCCCACGAAAATCCCTTGTAATAATCCTCATTGATTAAAGATAACCTCGAGTTACTGTTTAACAAAACTCATTTTTACGGGGAAATTTGAACTTTTCCCTTATATGTTATTATTACCCTGTTACGTTTCACGATTATATGTTAAGTAACGACACGGACTCGAGACACAATTCGATCATGACACCACTTTTTCACGAATGTCGACCAATGACAATACTTATATTTAACGAGTGACCATTTCTTGATTTTCCTAAATCATTACCAAATATTACATTTAGATCACCACTGATCACCATTTATTTAATTTAATCATTTCACTAATAACTTCCTAAACTACAAAGCCAAATGGGCTGCTCTATTACACAGCCCACCATTACTCACGAGCTACAGGCCCAACTCAAAAACTCACATCCTCTTTTATTATTTTATGTGGTGTTCGACCTCCACACACCCTCCAAACCAGCTCTAGATCCTCCAATTTTTAAACGCAACACCAAAATGTTATTACACCATCGTGATCACCACCCAACGAACTACTCTTGTGCAAAATCCCAGCCAGAAAGGTCAAACGATGGTGCAGTAACTGTAGTCGTTTTGTTTGTCCCATATTTGATCTATACGTATAAGCATAAAGGCCAAAACAAAACCATTTCGAACCCCGATTGTTCCTACGTCTCAATAATGCTATTTTTAACATAATAGAATGTTTAGAAAAGAAAATAGACAGTAGGAGTTCTATAGGGCACGCTAGCTCCATTTGTCGAACTAGTATAATACAAAACGTATACATACCTATTGCAAACACAAAGATAAGATTTCCTACCTACCTAAGATATTTTATAGCCAGCAAAACATGCCACCTCCCCAAATACTGGTCATGAAACAGTAGATACAAATGATTGGTTTGAAGTCTTTGAAGTCAATGAGAACGTGTGTAAATTCTTCTATAAAACTATCCCAACCTACCACCCTCTATTCTACCCTCATTCTCCTCTCTTTCACCTCACAAGAGATCTTTCAACTCTGCTACCAAATCGTCCTTGTAGATTTCCTTTGATCCCATTGTATGATAATACATATATACGTTTACTATATAAAACGTATAACCCACTTCACCACTACCACATCTCACCCCACCCTTCTCAATACATTCATACCTCCTTTTGATCAGTAAAAAGCTCACAAAGAACCAGGACTATCCCTATGTTCCCTTCTTAACTTGTTCGAAAGAAAATAAGGTTCACATATATATATGTACGCGTTAAATTCTACAATGTGCGGTTTCTCCTTGTGATCTAGCTACTCCCACACGACTCCCTACCCACCTAAGAGGTGTTGTAAGTCATTACTAACCCTTTTAAATTCATCTCCTACGTTGTTTCGTACTCATGCATCGTGTAGAAATCATTTTGAACAAGTATGCATATTACCCATTTTTTTCGTAGCACGCATGCATACATAGAAAACGGGAAGTGATGGCCTCCCTGTGGAAGGTCTAGACAATCACTAACATCACTCACTCCACATTTTAACTCAAGATACCTGCATAAAATAAACTCGTTTCGAACCATTATTATACGCATGCAGAATCAGAAAGTTGTTGAAATTTTCTAAGTGTTTCCAAGTAGTAAAACTATTCGACTAGCCCAAATCACGCTCCATTTAATTCGAATTGGTACACGTAACATACTATTGTTTTTGAATATATAGATTAATGACCTATCACACTATAAGTTTCATGTGTTAACTTCGTTCTCATAAGCCCTCATAAACTCGTAAAATAACTTAAACTATAAGCCCTTCGACTGATTTCCAGACTTAGAAATTATATTAAGTTTTTCAAAATCTACTTCATGCGACCAGGCCACAAACCACTGTTGTATTTTCAAAATCTTGTATATAACATATTTAAATTATTACACCACTCGATAGGCAGGCTGGCAAACTACACTTTTCATGTTTGAAGTTCGAACTCACAAACTCTTAATCACGCTTAAATTAATTCATTTTGGTTGTCACCCGATAGGACTCATGTGAAAATTCAAAAATTAATATAACCTTAAACTATTTTTCCGGTTTGGACTATATCAAGCCCAACAAGAAATGGCGTTAGACCAGCCCACTAGGCCCATGTGATACATTTTCAGACTCACAAAAATAACCCAAGTCCAGGCCCAAAACTATTTTCACGTCCTCGCCTCTAGATTTCTTAACGGGCCTTGTTCTAAATCGTTAATTGGCCCAATAATGCAAAAATAAGCTCTTTTCTGAAATAAGAAGTTGAAATAAGTTAAAATGAACTTAATAAAGCTATATAAACTTTCAGAATATTTTTCCCGTTAATTTTATGCAAAAAGGCCTAAAAATGTAACGCACTTTGACTAGAAGGACTGAAACTACCAACTGTGAAACTTATGGACTGAAGCTGTGAAAACAGTTTATAGAGGACTTAAATTGACATATCATTGAACTCCAAGCCTTATATGGACATATGGACAAATATTGGACTATTATGGACTTTGGAACTTAACCGAGGACTAACGATGTGACGCAAGCACAGTTAAGGTAAAAAGTATAAAATCTAGAAAGGACAAGGACCAATTAATTTCACTTGACATTCTTACTTTATTTTCTATTTTTCACCCCTCACTTCATATGCATTTTACATTTTAGTTGTGCATTATTTAAGTTCGTTATTAGAAATTTAGCGATTCACTTTGCATATCATTTCAGCATATTTTGAGAAGATAATATTTTGAGTCGAGTGACATAAGAATCAAGATAATATCATATATGATATTATATTTTTAACTTGAGGCATTTTAAGCATATCACACTCATATCACCGATCAAATCGTTATACGATTTCTCACATCACACTCACTGTTAGTAGTAAGTCAGAATCTTAGACTTCCCTTATATTCAGGTTTCGTATCGAAGACGTTTTCGTGATCGTTTCCATAGATCTTATAAATTCTATCTTGTCAGATACGCTCCAGGTGAGTCGTGGCCCCTCTTTTCATTGTTTGTGTTAATAACTTTTGGGGGAGATACATGCTTGAAAATATTTTACTCACTTATCAATTATATGATTTGCTTGACGTTTATACTTCTATGAGCACTTTGAAAACTCTTATGACTTACCGTGAGTCGTGGCCCCTACTTTTAATACTTGTTTTTAATAACTCTTTTGGGGGAGATACATGCTTTAACTGTTTTAAGTTTACTTATATACTTTGAAAACTCTCATGATTTACTCAAAATCATCAACTATGTTTTACATGTTTGAATCACTCTTTGAAAGGAATATATGCTCGTTATACTTGCAAATTGCTTGCTAGATTAAACACTGAATTTGAAAGATAACATTTTCAAACTACTTGACGTAACATGATACCGAGACTCGTTGTATGCATTCATATAGCAAATGAATGTACTGTTAACTTTACTATGATATTTCTACATTTCACTGGAAATAATTGCCAAAACTGAAGTACGCCTATTCTATGAACCCTTGAAACCTATATTGCCTAAGTTTACTTTATTGCCATAAAGTCCCTCGATCATGAGCCATTAATCACTGCGGTGAGCGCGAATATAGTGAACAGCTTCGAAACCTGTTAGAGGCTGACGACCTATCCTACTAAATACTTGGACGGAATGCCTATATGGTTAGTCGTATTTAGTCGCGATGCACTATATTTGAGAAAAATAGGAATTGGCAAATCACCTATTACATGAGGGCAAAACTTTCGTCATTAATTTGATGAACACCTCCGTTTTACAGTACTTTGTTAACATTTTGCGTGTCATGAGGCTTAGGGCAATATAACTTTATGAATATATGAATGTTTCATATATATTAGGATACAACTGTATTTAGTAAACACCACTCCACACTGATAGATTTCAGACACTAGATTAATGTTCTCACTATGTGTTAGGATTATGGATCCTGTACTTGAAACTTAATTGTTAATGTTTGTGACTTAGTTGTGACTGCTAATAAAGACAACCCAAAATGCTTGGTATATCGTTACTTTTAAAAGTTGACCCAACACTTTATTTCGAGCGTATAACAACGTAGCTCATCCTCATTTATAACTTGAAACTTATGATCGCTTGAGATCATACATGAATTAATTGTGGATTTTTATTCAACACAACTTGTTATTTATTTCATAAAGAACTAGTATTTATTTCGACAATCACTGTATACCTCTTAAAATTTATTGGAAGAAAGTTCTTTTCTATTAAACTCCACGAACTCACCAACCATTGTGTTGACGTTTTAAGCATGTTTATCTCAGGTAATTAACGGAGCAGGACAAGGCACGGAGCGGGCATCTTATACTCTGATAACTAAAATGGTGTAAAATCAAATATGTCATTCCTTCCAAATTATCACACCCTTTTTATGGGATTTTCAAATCAAATAATTCACTTTTGTATCAAGAATATTGTTTTGAATGACATATAACTTTCAAAACGCCCCTTCCGGGCCGTTTTCTGGAATTTTAACTTCGATCCTCACCATAACACCTTAATTACTTTTCCGCTGCCACAAACCAAATTAGGGGGTGTTACAAAACGTATATAAAAAGTGGGACTATGAACTCACCTGAACAGTCTGGATGGAAAACAAAGTTAAACAAAGTTGATAACGTCTCCGGACACGCAACTTGAATTTTAGAGATTTTGGTGTTGAATTAACTTGGAACTTGAACACTATTGTTCTCCCTTTTCCTAAGCTTTCTAGGATTTTTCTTTAACTTGTTTGTGGATTATGTGATCAGTAGAGAATGGTTGTGGGCTGTGTTTGGGTGTTGGTACGAGTGGGAGATGAGGAAAATGGATTATGGAGGTCATATAGGAAGAGTAAGATTAGGGTTTTTAGATATTTTGTGAGACATGATGAGGTGTCCTTGGAAGAATTTTGTGGAGAGGAGTGGGAAATCGTTGGCTATTTTATGGGAGGGTGATGTGGTTTGTTTAACACCATACAAGTAGCCAATTGGAGAGGTCATTGATGATGTGGAGGAGGGGGATTTTAAGGAAGAGTTACTTGAGGTAGGTCTTATTTGAGAAACTAGTTTGGTTGGTGTCTAGTTAGGGGTTCGAACTAGGAGGGGGAAAGTGAAATTGAATGGGCTTTGAAGTTTTTTACCTGAGCTTTAAGGTGGTTGTACTCTAGGGTTTAGGGTTAAATTAGTTTTTAGGGTTTAGTTTATGTAATTGTTAATTAGGATTCATTTTAGAGTTTATTTATTAAGTATAATTCGATTTATATGGAAATGGTAAAGGAATATGGTTTGTGCTTAAGGGTGTTGTACTAATAGCTTAATAGAGTTGTAATTAGGGTTTAGGAAAATAGAAATTATAGTTTTAATGTTTCCTTAAATTATAAAGTTTATATGTTAGTTTTTATTAGATTTAAAAGTATCTAAATGAGATTTTTGGATTTTGTGCATTAGGCACTTGTACATTAAGTTTAGAGACTTGTACTAATGTTTAATGAGTTTAGGAAAATTTAATTTTAAGTCTTGTGTATGTAAAATTTGTAAATCATGCTTTAAGATAAATATAATTAGGGTTTTAATAAGGTTTTTATTAATATATGGTTTTTATGCATAAAAGACTTGTACCTTGGCTTTAAATGACTTGTACATTTATATTTTATTAAAATCTCATATAAATAATTTAGGGTTTGTGAGTTTTGTACATAAAATCATAGTTTAAATGAAAATAGGGTTTTACCGGGAGTTATTATGGAATTAGGGTTTTTATGCTTTAAATGCTTGTACCTTAGTTGGATGAGTTGTACTTTAGTATTTTTAGGGTTTTGTTACTTACGTATGTTGTTATGATAGTTTAGGGTTTTATAGGAATTCTATTTGATAAGAAACGTTTAGTTTTTACGTACGTTAACAAATTAACGTAAAGTGGTAAATGAGAATATCATAAAGTTTTAGGTCATAGATGTTTATTTAAATTATATCAATTAAGTTTGGGTTGCGAGCACGTTTATCGAGGATGCGAGTTACATTACATAAGATAATAGTCATGTTCAAATAAATAAATAAATAATTTACACGTAGAAAAGGATAAATGTTCTGAGAGATAGTTTATGGTAAAGTGGGATTTTCACAGTGGTTACACAAAAGCAACTTTGCAGTCATCGGTACACCCGCTTCTTACAAAGACTACTTCCGTACGTTCAAACCAACGAGCTAGTTCAGTAGCTCCTTCTTTTCTTTTGAAGAAAGTTGGTTTACAGTTTATGAAGTCTTTATAGGTGCACTTGCGAGCTATGGTAGCTTCGCTTTCTCCATTGGGTCGGCTAGTGCTTCCAGTACGGGTCATTTCCGCTGCTTGAGCCTGAAGTGCTGCAGCAACACTGTCTGCAACAAGCTTTCGAATATCAGCTTGGGACATGGCCGGTTCTGGGGATTTGCGAGACATATTTCTATTACAAGAAAACACTCGTTTAGAATTTGCATAATAACCATGTTAATTTAACAAGGTAAAATACTGTCACAATATCACAACAGTTTAAATATGCAAATGATTATTACTGGTTAATATCAGTCAAGATCACAATACAGCATAATATAACAAAATCACACCCACATGTAGTCATAAATAACTTGTAAATTTTGTTATTCATATAACAAAATTAACACAAGTGTCATATTTATGCCACACACCCCGTGGCTGGGAAAATTGTACAAAAGCTGTTAGATACTAGCGTCATATTTATACTATATATCCCATAGCTGAGACATAGTACAAAAGCTAATATATAAAGGTCTGATCTACTGATCACCAGAAGTTTTCTTAAGTCGACTTTCAAGCTCGACTATCATACTAACTAAAACCTTCATATTCTCCTGGTACTGAGCCTGCATCTTTGTCACCGTCGTCTCCAGGACTGCAATCTTGTTCTGAGTTGTTGCTAATTCTTCATTCCTCTTGATCATTTCTTCTATTAACTTCAATTCATTATCATAAATGAAAGGTAATTCTTGTCTGACCTGCTCGTAATTTTTCTCGGACTCTTCACGATTATCAATCACCTTCTGCTGCATCACCTCCCGATCCGTCATTAAATCTTCCACCCTATACTCGATGCCTTCAATACGTTCTAATGGAAGTTCGTCGAGATGTCCCAATGCAGTCTCAATATGCTCCTCTTGGCGCTCTAGCCGTGACAGAAGAGTGGAGACGGTCGGCTGTCGCTCCTTTGCTGCTTGTGAACTTTCTCCTATTTCAAAAACTCGTGGCGGAGTGGGAATGTCGGGGGTCGGTGATCGAGGTAACACATTATATCGGGCAATAATGGATCTGACCTCATCACTGAGTTCGAATGGAACGGATGGAGGAGTGAAATCGGTAGATGATGGTACATAGGTGGGTAACATATAAGGATGTGGTAGTGGTGATGATGACGTAGGCACCAAAATAGTTCTTATTCTTGTCGTCCTTCGAATTCTCTCTGGAGGTATTTCTGTAACCGAAGGAGAATCTGGCTCAGACGGTTCTTCGTCGGCAAAGGTACGAGCTCTCTCTCTGGCCTGCATGTATGGATCATCAGGATATGGCGCAACATCAGGCATCACGGTATCCTCGGATGGCTCTTCGGAAGGATCCGACTCTGTATCATGCCCAAATGCCGAAGAGATCTCAGGTACCACGGATACGTCTTCGGATGGATCTGACTCCGTCGTTCGCCTAGGTACGGTCGTGATGTCTGGTACTACCGCGATATTTTCCATATCCGAGTCCGACATAAGTGTGATAGAATGAGGTGGGGAAATTATAACTCTGTAACCACCCAAATAACTATGAATATTCCACTATATAACTAAATAATTAACATTTAACATGTACAAATAACATTTTAATAGCGTTGTGGCACGGAGGACTTTGGTTAAGTTTGTGAAAATTTGGTTATAGTTCAATGTTTGAAAACATTTGATTCTCTATAACCATGAGCTCTGATACCAATCTGTAACACCCCCGTTTTCGATATTCGCAGCGGAAATATAAGTTGGGGTGTTACTTCATGGTTCGTAGTCATGATAATAGAAAACGACTCAAAAAGAGACGTTTTTAAATAAAATTGTTATCATTCATTTATTTAATATCAGAGTACATAATATAGGTCCCAGAGGGAAGTTTGGAAATACGTTATAAAAGTTACATTATTCATTTGAATGATAACAAATGGACACCCTTTTTATAAAAGAAAGTCCACAGCCACTCCGTGCCAAGTTCGTTCTCTTAATTACCTGAGATAAAACATGCTAAAAAGTCAACACAAAGGTTGAGTGAATCCATAGTGTTTTATAATAAATTTGAACACAAGTCTAGTAAAAAGTATAAAATCACAGTACGGTATATTGCACAAAGCCTCATGACACGCAATGCGTTGACAGTGTCCAGGTTCCACAAACATAATTAAATGAGAGTGGTCTTGCCCCCGAGTAGGAGTCTGCCTAGAAACTCTTTATAGAAATCAAATATAACGCATTTGCATACCCGACTACCCCAAAGGGTATCCATCCGACTAGTACAAATGGGTCGTCAGGCCAATAGATCTATTCACTATATTCGCGCTCACCCTGTGGGTGACTAATGGTGCATGATATGAGGGACTTTTTAAATAAAAATAGGCAATAAGTTAACCTAGTGCAATAACAATTAAAAATACTCGTGTTCGGTTTAGTAGCATGTATCTCCCCACAAGTTTGAAAAACGTATAAATAAAAGTGGGACTATGAACTCACCTTGATAGTCTGAAGGATAAACGAATTTAACTAAAGTTAATAAACGTCTCCGGCACGTAACCTGGGTTGGTTATGTCAAGTTTTAGTAATCGTATTCGAATATATCTAAGTTCGTTTTGTAACGTTTTTGATTGTTAATTTGAGACAACATGAAGTCTCTCCAAAAGTTATAAGATTTTATCTTATTTCTTATCTTTATGTTTTCGTTCCGTTCGTTCGTTAATTGTTTCCCGTTCGTTTGTATTTTGTTTATTAATTCAGATTGAATTATATATATATATATATATATATATATATATATATATATATATATATATATATATATATATATATATATAAATATAAAAATGATTAATAATAATAATAATAATAACAATTAATAATAATATTAATAATATTTAATAATAATAATAATTATTATTATTATAAAATGTTTCACTTTTACCCTTAAAGTTTCACATATTGACAATTTATACCCTTGAACTTTCATAAAATGACAAGTTTTACCCCTTAACTTTTATAAATTTACAATTTTTACCCCTCAACTTTGGTCAAATGACAGTTTCTACCCTATAGTTTCAAAAGTTACACTTTTTACCCCTAAGTTGTAAGTCGACAGCACATTAAGTCCTTGTTATAATTCTATTTAAAATTTTGACAGAAAATACCCTTGAGATTCCCACGTCGTTACACCCGACGTCCTTTTTATTATAAAACGTGTTATACCTTACGAATAAAGGCAAAACTTTTTACGACTCTTTTGTACACTTAATTATCAGTTTATAAACTTAGTTTTGACAAAGTTCCAGCTCGTGATTCGAGCTCACGAGCTCAAAATTTATTATTTTAGGGTGCGTTTGTTCGTTTGGTCTGGGCAGAAAACACGCGACAAAAATGGGTCGTATCTTGGTGAATTCTAAACCAAATGACTTCGTTCTTTTTCCTACATTTAGACAGCTGATAGACCTTCATTATACCAAAAATCTAGAATTTTTAAGACTCGTTTGCTAGTCGAATTTCACGTTGCAAACTCACAAAAAGAACAAAAACAATTTTGTTTTCGATTTTAGAACTTATGAACTAGGAATATTAGATTATATTTAGTATCCTAAACATGTTTAAGAGATTTCTAATTAGTTTTAAGTATTTTAGGTTTGTAAAATGAATTAAAAGGGTGTTTGTTTGTTCGACTGATTCGAAAAAGAAAAAGAAAAATTAGGTCTTGGTTACTTAAGGTTTCTATCTTTGATCCTAGGGTTTATTAGGAGTATTTTAGGCATGTTTAAACCAACTCTTACTATATTCTAACATCTAAGGAACTAAAAAAAATAACTAAGGGTGCGTTTGGGGTTTGTTCGACAAAAACAAAAAAGAAAGAAAAGAAAATGTATATTTTAGTTTTGGGGTTTAATCATTACTAGGGTTTGTTTATTAGTGTATTTAGTGATATTTAGAGTATATAAAATGAAATGAAATGAGTTGAGGACTTACCTAGATGATTATGGATCGAATAGGGCAAAATGGGACTTAGGGTTTTGGGAAATGATCACTAGAGCTTCTATCTTCCTTCTTGGCTTCCTAGAGATGTTCTTGGATCTTTATAGAGGTTATAGAAGCAGAATTTTAGGTGTGAGTGGGTTGTGGTATTTGATCGAATGTTTTGAGGGTTGTGGAGTGGAAATGAGACCATGTATTTATAGAGGAAAGTGATCTAGGGTTCTCAAGGGTTATAGGGTTTCTATTGGGGAAGGTGAGGAAGTCTTGGGTGATGTGGTGTGCCAATTGTGGCGCCACATAGTTAGGAGGAGGGAAAGAGTGAGGTGGTAAGCTACTAACCATACATGTGGGTTATCTCTAGAAGGGGAAGGTGTGGAGACTTAGGGTTCTAACATGTGGTCTCTTAGGGTTTAAGAAAAATAAAGTCTTGGTTTGTGTTTTGTTGTATTCGAACCAAACTAATAGATTTGGGAGAATTTGGTTCGATTGGTGCTTAAGGGAGTTGTACATAAAGCTTAAGTGTATGGTACTCTAGGGTTTAAGGTTTAGTTAGGGTTCCCAGGGTTTAGGGATTTCTTAGAAATAATTTTTATAAGTTTCCTAAATATATTTTATATATATCGAATTCATATGAAATCAAAGGAAATAATTTGGTGCATTGGTAAGTTGTAGTTTAGGCTTAAGGAGGTTGTACTAGGATTTAGAAAATATGAAAAATATAATTTTTATATTTCCTTAATTTATATAATTTTTATATAATTTTTATTAAGGTTTTAAAGTAATTAAATAGACTTTTAAGTTTTTGTGCATTAGAGGGTTGTACCATAGGTTTAGGGAGTTGTACAATTATTTTATAAATTAATAAATTTATTTAAAAATTAATGTGTAAAACTATTACAAAGTATGCCTTGAAAATAATTATTATTAAAGTTTATATAAGATTTTTATTAATAATTAGTTTTTATGCATTAGGGACTTGTACTTTAGTTTAAAAGACTTATACATATATATTTTATAAAAATATTAATTAGTTTGTGATTTTATTACATAAAATAATAGTTTTGTGAAATTAGGGTTTGATCAGGAGTTTTTGTGGAATTAGGGTTTCTGTGCTTTAGTGACTTGTACATTATTCAAATAAATTGTATTTTAGTATTTCTAGGGTTTTAATATTTTCATATGTTGTTATGGTAGTTTAGGGTTTCATAAAACTCTTATCAGTTAAGAAACGTTCAGTTTTAAATGTACGCTAACGAAATAACGTAAAGTGGTAAATGGGACCTCATAAAGTTTTAGGTCAAGTATGTTTATATATTAAATCAGTTAAGGTTGGGTTGTGAGCACGTTTGTTGAGGATGTGATCTACGTCACATAAGATAATAGTTATAACTAAGTAAAAAAAAATTCATACGTGGAAAAAGGATAAGTATTAAATAATTATATAGGGAAAATCTTACAGTGGTTACATGAGGAGTTTCATCAAGTATCTGCTTGCCTTCTCTTTGAGTTGTAGCAGACTTATCACCAGACTTATCTTCACTGACAGACTTAACACTAGAACTAACCTTCTCAGCAGACTTAACTTGTTCATTACCAGAATTAACTTCATCAATCACCAACTTCCTTCTTAGCCTTTTCTTCTTCTTCTTTTGAATTTGACTAAGAGTTTTGGCTAGAGTTTCTGCTGCTTCCAATCCCTCAGGACTAATATCAGTACCACTTGTTGATTTTGCTTGAGAAGGAGTCTGAAAGATTTCTTCTTCACCCAAATTCCTCCCCTGTTTGGAAGAATTTTCATCTGCAGCTCCCTCCTGATCACTAAAGTCAACCCCTTTTTCTTTCATAACCTTCTCCATCTTTTTGACTTTTCTAACCAAAGTCACTATAGCATTGGCCATGGTATGGTTTGCCTTCTCCAATCCAGATATCCTGTTGACTAATTGAGGAACCAGCTGTAAAAGAGCTTCCACAGACATTGGAGCTGATTCCTCCTCATGCATTGGAGTTGGAACCTGGGTTTGCTGCTGAGGTGAAGGTGGTGTGGGTGTAGGTGATGGTGGTTGTGGTGTTGGTGATCTACGTATATCTGCAGGCTCCTCAGTTGTAGGTGATGATGAGTGTGTTTCTCTTCCATGGGATGATAATGATGTACCTGCAATGTTAGTACTAACAGGCAACATGGCAGATAATAATGGCTTATGTGCCCCAGTAAAACCCCTTTTCATGTTACTAAAGATTTTATCTTTAAAGGGCACACACAAATAAACTTCATCCCTGTTTGTTGGTTCAACATTTAACACCATTTGGAGAAAAAGAGGGTACATCAAAAACTTATGTTTATTTTTCACATTTGCTACCATGCCATCAAATATTAGTTTTGAAAAATTAAAAGTCTTACCAAGTGAAAGACAGACCAAAGCAGAAGCAATATTGCTTCCAAATTGATCCCATCCTCCACTCTTGGGACTTAGACAGTGTAGCAAATGATGAATCAAAAATCTCCACTGAGGTGAAAAATGACTTTTCCAAAATGTGAATGTACCATCAGTGGGATATCCTATATTACCCATACCCTCTAAAATCATACTATTTGATAACATAATTTCCCCTGAAGCATCATCCAATTGAAGACTACTTCGAATGGATGCTTCAGTGACTGAATATTCAGTGTTATCAATGGTTGCCCTTAAATTTAGAGTCCCATCAGCAAGAGTTTCGGAAGTAGCAGTCTCCCAAAACTGTTTGACTAGGGAATCATAGATAGTGGGATTGTGAGTTAAGGCATACCTGATGTGAGAGCCTTTCAAAAAGTCCACTATCTGTTCAAAGCCAGCGCTCTTGGTTGGTTTCTTCAAGAAACCCACTTGTTTATGCTTATCACAATATTTGAGTTGAGCCATAGATGATTGGTAAGTACTGGTTGACTGCCGAATTAGGGTTTTTATGCTGGTGATTTAAAACAGAGTAAATCGTGGTCGAGAATTAAGATTTTGAAAATTTGAAGTAAATAATGGATAAAGATGAAAAATGAATCAAATATTATCCATATATACCTCTTAGCGCCGTAAAAATGGTAACGGTACTATTGAAACAGGAAAAATCATTAAGTGTACGACCAGACCTAACGGTAAAATAATTAATTACATTTTAACACTACCAGAATTAATATTGGTCAACCAGACTTAACCATCAATCCACCAGATTTAACAAAAACTTCAGATAAACACACATAAAGACCACTAGCAAAACTTCCAAACACCACCAATCCATGCTTTTCCTGGAAAAATTAGTCTAAAAACCAAGAAAATAGACAACTGGATGTTGTTGCAACCTGAATTAAGATGTACTAACTACCATATTTAACTCTAAAGCTACCAGATTTAACTTCTACCAGAATTAAATCTACTTAATACTGGTACTATATTACAAACTATACATTTAACCTCCCCTTAAATATGCCTCTATCTCCCATGTTCTTGAGTGGATGATCCTACACATAAAGAAGAGAAATTAGTTTCTCTTAAGGACCCAAGCCTGTGCAGGCTTGGGTCTGCCTTGTGGATCAACATATTTGTATGTCTTATATGAACATGATCCACTGTTGCTTTGGGATTTATAAGTAAGTTCATTCTGAAATGGATCCCAAGACCAACATGCTGAGGCCTTAACAGCAGACCCCCCATGTCCCTTTACAGCATTATAGTTGGACATTTTTGCTGTATTCTTAACAATGGGTCTCCTCACAGGTGAGTGTGATTTAGCAAAATTATTTCTTTGATTAAATTTGTTCACCTGTGGTCTGTATGCAACTGGTTGTTTGGGTCTAAATGTATCAACATACCCAGAATTAACTTTGGGCTTAACAGAATTAATATTTTGCCTACCAGTATTAACATTTGTCCTAACAGAATTAACATGTGATCTACCAGCATTGATTTGTACTGGTCTAGGAACAAATTGATTTGCATGATTAACTCTGTTTACATTATTCCACACTGGTTTGGCCATCACATTACCAGTATTAACACTTCTTTGTTTCTTAAGTTCAGCCTCTCTAATCATTCTCTTTTCATGAAAATCACAATCTTTGATTAAATGACTAAGGCTACCACAAACAAAACATCTTTTCTGAGTAAAAGAGTAACCTTTCCCTAGCTCTCTTTTCATTCTATCAACCTTGGGTGACTCTTGACTTTTAACATGTTGCCTAGGAGTTTTTATGTGTGAGACACAACTAGGTTCAACTATTTTAGGTTTTGGTGCAGACACCACTAGTTCACTAATCTTAACAGGTTTAGACTTAGACACCTCTTTTGGTATATCTTCTGGTTCTGATTCAGAATGTTCAGAGACATTTCCAATGGACCCTTCACTGTCATCAGATTGACAGGTAGAATACTTACTGGATTTGTCATCTGAGATACTTGTTTCAGGCTTTTGAGGTCCCTTCTTACCATAAACATACAAAGACTCATCAAACTCTTTCTCTGGTTGAGGAGTGTAATCTCCATTTAATGGAGGTGGAACTCCTTTGAAGTTGTCAGTTTTTGAGAATCTATTGTATATAGGTTTATTAGCAAAATCATCACCTGTACAAGTGAACACAGTTCTTTCCATTTCTTCCTCATAACTTAAAATCTCACTATCTGATTTTATTTCATATCCTAGACCTATTTTGCAAGTTGAGCTCATACCAGAATCTACTAATCTATACAGATTTTTAGCAGAATTATTCCATGTGTCTATTCTTTTCTGCAATTATTCCTTATCTTTTACAGCTTTCATTCCAATTCTCCTATATTTTTAAGCTTTTCATCTTTTTCATAGATTTCATTGGCTTGAAATGTAAGCTTTTCATTTAAGGTTAATTGCTGTTTTTGATAAGTGATAACTTGAGCTTCTACGGTCTTAACAACATTAGTGTAGGCAAGTATTTTAGCTTCCTGATCACCTATCTGTTGCATTTGCTCATCACACAATGTTTTAAGACTATTATATGATTTCATGCATGTTTTAGAACACAAGGATACCTCAATATTGGAGCCAATAGCCATGAATGCATGATTTGGTTCTGTTTCTTCATCTGTGTGTTCTCCCCAGTTGACAACACCAGCTTCCAAAGTCAGCATACCCATTTGACCCTTTTCCAGCTTGTCTGCTTCTTGAGAGTCTGAATCTTTCTTCTTCTTCCCATCAGTGGTCACCTTTGCTGTGCACTCCCTAGCAAAGTGAACAGTGTTGTGACACCTATAGCATTCAATATTCTTCTTATTAAAACCAACTGGTGTCTTCCCATCAAATCTGATATTTCTCCTAGTTTGCTTGTAGAACTTCTTCACTCTAAGAGCAATCATTGCTATCTGCCACTTTATGTCCATCTCTTCAATGTCTACATCATTTATCTGTTCAAGATTCTCACTAATGAGGTCCTTCTCTTCTGATCTCTTCGCAAAGAGTGAGTAGACGACTTCATCAGCAAAACCAGCAGGAACTTCTCTTTCTCTCATATTGCTTGAAGAAGTTTCATAGAAACCAGAATTATAGCTACCAAAATTAACCTTGTTAGTACTGCTCTTGCTTTGGGAGACAAAAGCAACATTAGCAGCACTTGAAGATGCCTTTGAAACACCTTTGATTTCATGTTCAAAGACCCTAAGATTATTGTACAAATCATCAATTGACAAAGTGTCAACATCATCTTTCATTCTCATGCTCATTGCCAGATTAGACCATTCTTTTGGCAAAGATCTGAGAAACTTATGATTTGCATCTTCAGTAGATACAGCAGCACCATGAGCTTCCAACTGTGAGAGGAGATGTTGGAATCTATCATACCCTTTCTCCAATCCTTCAGAACTGGTCACAATGAGTGCTTCAAACTGTTGTTTAAGAACAGCTTTCTGCATTTTCTTTGAATTAGCATTTCCTCCAAACCTTGTTCTGATTGCTTCCCAAATTTCCTTAGCATCATCCATTCCATGAAATCTTCTTAAATGCTCCTTGGGAAGTGCCATCAGTAAGATGGTTTTTGCCTTCCTCTCCTTTTCCACAGCATGAATCTCTACAGCAGAGACTGGTGGAAGCACTCTAACAACACCATCCTTACCAACAGAGACCCTCTTCTTTGAGTTTCCATTCTGAATCACCTTCCATACATCATTATCAATATACTCAAGGTAATGCTCCATCTCCATGGCCCAGATATCATACTCCTCCTTTTTCAGAATTAGGAGTTTGATGTTTGAGATAGTGGTTGTTGCAGGGATGTTTTGTTGTTGTTGTTTAGGTCTGCTGGTGTCTGATGCATCATCATCATGGTTTGAAACTTCATCATCACTAATATGAGTAGAGTACTCATCATTTTCCGATTGAGACATTTTGCAGAATTTTGGAGTGAATGAGTGTTTGTGGTTTGTGTTTCTTATTACTCAGAGTCCCTCAATAGGCTCTGATACCACTTGTAGGTCCACGGTTTATGGATCTAAGTAGCCTTTGTAAGACAATAGATAACTTGAATAAATCCAAATTAATCTATGTGAGAAACTCTTAACAGTGTATTGATTATTAATGCGGAATCTTAACAAACAATAAGTATGAAGAACACAACTAAGATAACTAACTTCGTATTACTATTGAACTTTCAATAATCACAATGTCACACTAAACATAATGTCGTAGGGTTCCTTTATACTCTTAGGAAACCCTAATGATACAAAACGTGTGAAAGGATAAATGTATCTTCTAATAAGATAACTAATTCATCAATATCCTTTCCTAACATATAGCTAACTAACTATATTGATAACATAAAAAGACTTAACTATTACTGACGACCAGTATTAACTATGTAACTATGTCTACCAGACTTAACTTTGTACTGGCAGACTTAACTAAGACAAATAGACTTAATGAGTACACCAGCAGACTTAAGTCTATTCTTCAATAATTCCTAACAATCACCTTATTTCTTCATGATTATCCTAGATTTGTTGATCACTTGCCATAAAACTTTTTGTGAAAAAATCTCTCAAAGTGTTTATGAATAAAACACATTTGAATAACACTTCGAGAGTTTTTGCATTATCTGAAACACTCCCCCTTCACATGTGCTCTTGCATTTTAAGATAAACTTACACATGTTGGGTAGAGTTTGCACATTTTGAATAGATCGATTTTCAGTTAATATGACCATTGCGAGACACATTTACATCACTAGTTAGACTAGCTTGAAGTTATTACTCGTCCCGGTTATATCAAAAGATAATCTCTCGAATTGGTACCTTCTACTCAGACAAGTCCTTTGTGAGACACGTTTACATTACTGGATAGCCAGCTCGAAATTATTACCCGTCCCGGACAAGTCTTTTCGATTACTGACATTTGGTTTTCGTCAATTCGAGGGTGCAGATTTGAGTCGAGCTCTTTTGAGATTCAATCATGATCACATTTTAATCACATTTCTCCCCCTCAAAAATAGCATTTCGATGGTATTTTTGATACCGATTGATTAAAATCTTTGTTTTTGGAAAGCTAATAGGGAGAAACGGATTTGCATGAAATTTTGGAACAAATTTGTTTTTGAAATACTCCCCCTCAAAACTTGCATCGGTTTTGACATTTTTAAACTTTGGAGTGAATTGGGGAGTAAAGATTTGAAAATCTTAAGCAAAATTTTTGAAAAGTTTTGAAAAACCTTTTGATAAATTTTGAATAAAATTTTGCTTAAGATTAAGAAGTTTGAATAAACGTTTCATGAAAACTTCTTTTCTTGTTAGGATTGTTGTAATAAAACGTACAACAGGGTCCTTTCTTTGAAAAACGGGTTATGCACTGTTATGTGTGCATAAGCCATTTTGAGATCAGATTAGACAACAACCTTTGGAACCCATTTAAGCACGGCGCCAACGGGTTTAGCATATTTTGAAATCCATTTGTAAGTTGTGTCAATCTGATTCAAAGAAGTTGAATTCCAACGAGGACTGAAAACCGGTGTTTCATTTTGAAATAGCACTCGTGGAATCAACGGTGATTTAAAACTCTTTTTCTTGTGAAAATTGTTTGAGAAACCCGGTGTCTCTCTTGGAGTTTTAAAACTTGAAGAAGAAGTTTTCCATCCATTGTTGAAACCCGGTGTTTCATTTCGAAAATTCGTTTTTGAGATGAATGGAAACCTTCCCGAATTTGGAATTTTCAAAGCAGATTCATTCTTGTGTTGTAGTGGAAGCATTTCAGTGTTTGAATATTTCAAAGGTTTTGAACGGCTTTGCTTTGGTTTCCACACTTGCTTTACCGGTGTAAAGTGATAATGTGGAGTTTGAAAACATGTATTCTCTTCATTAGAAGTATTTGACCTTGAAAGCTTTTGAGGAGTAAGTGTTTCAGAAAAACTTGGTTTCTTCGAAAACTTCCTTCTTTTTTGCAAAGAATAGGTTGTAAACTGGGAAACCTTTTTCGAAAATGGTTTTGAAGATTCACCCGTGTAAACCTTCTTCGAAAATGGTTTTGAAGATTCACCCGTGTAAACCTTCTTCGAAACACTCACTTCTGTTGATGAAAAAATTGAAATTGGAGCTTTTCCTTTTGATCGATTAAGAGCATCAAACTTTGTTTTTAAGGCATTGTATGATGTTCTCAAATCACTGTATTCTTTTTGAAGAGAGAGATGATCTTGAGATGCCAATTTAGATTCCAATGAGGCAATTTGTTTCAAAAATTGATCTTTTCAGCTTTTGAATCATCCGATTTACGAGCCAATTTCCGTTCGAACTGAATATTTTCTTTTTCAAGTCTTTCAAAATAATTTTCGAATTTGGTCGTTTTGTTGAAAAGATCAGTTTTGGCATCCTCAAGATCGTTTGTTCGTTGAGCTAAAAGCGTTTCAAGCTCAATCACTTTTGTTTGAAGCACATGATTTTCATTTTCCGTTTCCATTTCAAAATCAGGAGTACTAGAATCAAACAGGGGATTTGGAAAGGAAACTTTTGTGATTTGAGACTCAACCTTTTTCATCTTCATTGATTCAATCTTTTGTAAAACATGTTCAAACTTTTTATCAGCGAATTCAGACAATTGAGACTTCAAAACTTCGGTCTCTTTTAGTTTCATGTTTGAGTCTTGAGTCTGAATTCGTGAATGTTTGATTGAATCAAACAGGTTTTTGTAAATCTGTTTCAAATGCTCATTTTTTTTTTTGTAATGATGCCACAGCATGTTCCAATTCAATATTTTTTGTATCAAGTTCGTCCAAATCAAACTTGATTTTGGTATCATCACAAGTTTCTTCAAAAATCTTTTCCTTTTCTTTAAGCAATGTTGTCAAAGAGTTTTTAGAAGAAGCTTTTTGCTCCTGCAGTTTGAGTTGGAAAGAAATACTTTGTGCTTGGAGTTTTGTTAAATCTTTCTCAAACTGAGCAGTTCTTTTTGACAATTCTTCTTTAACTTCAGTTGCTTCTTTTGAAAGTTCTGTGATTTTGTGTTTGAGACAAAGATTTTCAGATTTCAAATAAGATGTTTGTTCAAAATCCCCATTCTCATACTCATGGCTGACAGACACGGACTTGAATGATTCTATTTGATTTGTGAAAAATTCTTTTTGAATATCAAGTGTTAAGCATTTTTCATCAAATTCGTCTTCAAGAGAATGGATGTACTTTAAATCTTCTCTCATTTCAATGACAAGATATTTTTCAAAGTATTCAAAACTTAATTTGATATCTTTCACACGAGGTCCAATCTCATCTTGTAAAACCTTACAGACTTCCGTTTGTAGGCGAGAACCCGATGAAAGAAGATTATAGTAATCATTTGTGGTGTGTGGTTGCTTAGACCAAATGACCTCTAACGTATGCTCAATGTGATGTTTAAGATTACAAAACTGTTTCCTTGCTTTATTTTGCCATAACTTAGCATCATAAGTAGCAAGTTGAGCTTCTTTGAAATATCTTTTCACATTTGTGTCTTTTCTTTTCAAAGGTTCTTTTGGTATATCTGTCAATTGTGTACAACCATACACAAAGCCTTGGTACGAGAATGGGCTTTTTCTTTGTTTGACTTTTAAACGTTTTTCCTCTTCAGATTTTTCTTCACCTTCTGAATTGAACAGAACATCAGTTGACAAACCTTTTCCCAATTTTTCAGCATCGTACAAACTAGGTGTTAACTTTTGCACTTTGTTTAGAAAACAAGGTTTTTCGAAACATCATTTGAAGAGTTTGAACACTTTGTCCTGTTTTTCGAAGTTTTGCTTCAAGATTGTTTGCTCGTTTCAAAAACTCTTGATTTTCATTCTCAAGTTTTGTTTTAACAATCTGAAAATTTGAATTGGTTTTCTGAAGCATTGAATTTTCACTTTTTAACTCAGAGTTCTCTTTTAAAAGCGCTTGAACCTTTCTGTTGTTAAGTACCATTTGTTCATCCAGTTTTTGAATGGAACGTTTTTCACGATAAAGAGCTTCTCTATACCCAACTTCAAGTTCTTCCTTTCGTTTTAAAAGTGGTGTGACAAAATCTCCGTTTATTTCAAATTTCCTAGCTTGAGATTTAAGGTTTGAGATTTCAATTTCAAGTTCAGCTTTGCTTTTTGTTACTTTTTAAAACCTTTTTCCATTTCTTTAAATCTCTCAAGCTCTGTGGATAATAAGACATTCGCTTGCTTAGCTTTGCGATTGTCCTCTTTGCACTTTTCAAGTTCATGTTTGAAATTGTTGATTAATGAAGCAAATAATGCACGATCTTGTTCATAAGAAGATCCATCCTGGGCATGCTCACCTCCATTAGGATCCATATCTGGAGTAATAGGAGTGATATTACTATCAACCCGGGCCACCACATATGTGTCACTTATGGACTCAGGGTGCGCAGGATGTGTCTTATCATGAGCAAACACATTATCGAACAAAACAACATTATCATTATCGTTTGAATGCTGTACCGTAGCCAATATTTCTGTGTCAGATGAAGATTTGGTATGGTCATCCTCAGTATCCCAAACAGCTTCATTCCTGTGTGTATCATCAGCATCCGAATTATATCTTTGTGTACTGCTTTCAACCTGTTGTTCTGAAGATGTATCACTTCCCGTGAGAACCAAGCTATCATAAGATGTTGTACCCTCATTGACTGTTTGTTCATCTTTGTTTGTCTCTCTCTCTCTCTCTCTCATTCACCTCTGTTTTCTTTAATAGTACTTCTTTTTCAATCTGCTCTCTTTCCCGTTTCTTGCTTCTCCATTTCAATTCTTTCCCGTTCTTTCACTTTCTTCTCTTCCAGCATCTCTCTCAGATGAAATGATCTTTTAGTAAGCACCAATTCCAGTGTGCACATTTGTGTAAGCAACTGATTTCTAAACAATTCCACTTCCAGGTAACTAATGATGCATTCACTCCATATTTGGCTTGTTGTTTCATAATCTGGAGAATTTTTTATCATTCTGAGATCTGAGTAGAGAAACCATTTTAACTGCGTCTTGAGCACTTGATATGCTACTATGCAGTTACTTCCTTGTTCAATTTGGTTCTCTATTTGAAGTATGTTGTGCAAGAGTTTCCCTCTGAAGGTTGAAAAATCCATTTCAGATCCGAAGAGTATTGCAAAAACTCGATGAAATGATCTACCCCATAGTGGTAACCTTGCTTCTGAGAGTGCCACACATTGAATCTTAACTGCCTTAAAGTGTGATAGAAAATTTTCCTTCGAATGAATAGCGTTTTGCACAACTTGAGGCATCTTTCCCTCATGAGAACTCGATTCCATGTAACTTCGGTGTGTGATAAGGTTGGTCTTGGATCGTTGCAACGAAATAGGAGTTGTGGTTGACGAAGGTTAAGCTCAGTTGTTGTTGTGAGATCTTGGTCCTTTGCTGAAGATCGTTTGAAGGCTTTCTTAATGGTGATTTTTGGTTTCCCTCCAAAAATTGAATTTGAAAAATTTCTCTACCAGAATTTGAAATACACCATAAAATGCAATTCTAAGATTATTAGAAAATTTTGACGCCACATTTCACCGAAAAAATTCGAATTTTGGCCTAAAAATTTGAATTTTGGGCCAAAATTTTCACTGTTGTACCAAAATTTGAATTTCGCGTAAAAATTGAACGTTTAGTCACCTGTAAAAATTAAATTTTACTCAAATTTTCCCGCCAAAAAATTTTTTTTTTTTTAAACCTTCAGAATTGCGATAGTGTATTTAAGATTTCGATAGAGGACTATATTTGCCAATTTCCGAAAGTACTTCAAAGCTGTCACAATTGCGATAAGGGACTGAAGTTGACAATTCGCGAAAGTACTATAAACTGCCACAATTGCGATGAAGGACTAGTATTTCCAATTTCCGAAAGTTCTTTATACAATTGCGATAATAACTGGGACAATTGCGATAAGTCTTGTGACAATTGCGATAAAACTCGAACAATTGCGATGGAAGCTTGGACAATTGCGATGAAGTTTTGTGACAATTGTGATGGAACTTTGCTCGGACAATTGCGATAAAACTCGAACAATTGCGATGGAAGCTGGGACAATTGCGATGAAGTTTTGTGACAATTGCGATGGAACTTTGGTCTTACAATTTCGATGAAATGGCTTTTCCGCAATTTCGATAAGGTCCACAATTGCGATGGATCCAACCACTCTTGACTTTTTGACAGTCGACCAATAATTTACCAACTGTGGAGATCTACCAACTCTTACCCACTCTTACCAACTATTCTTATACAAGAATTTCAAGCAAGAACACAATCTTTGTAGCCTTTTTGCACGATCAAATCACTTCCAAAAAAAACTCGAATAAACTCGAAAGATCAAACCTTTTAAGGCAAGAAACTAGTTTTGGAAGCTAATATGCGAATGAAGAACTACCAAAACTTACTAAACCACTCGTAAAAACTGAAAACGCTACAACCTTTTTCCTTAAAGGCACGTACAGATCAAAACTTTACACCAAAACTCACGTTTTTATGAAGAAAAAAAAACGTGACCAGTTGCAAGCTTTGAACAAAAACCGAGAGAAACAACCTCCTACAACGTTGTCTGGCGTATTGATACCACTTGTAAGACACGAGATCTATCTTTATCACACTAATATTTATGTCGATTAAAGCACAAGAGAGATGGGACAAGAGTATATATTTGTGGATCGTATATTTTAGAGAGAGAGAGAGATGAGAGAACTTTTTCTTCTATAAAAAACACACACAATACACACACTTGCACCACTTACAAATGAGGTGTAGAGTGGTATTTATATTACAATAGGTGACGCCCTAGTGGGCTTTGTGTGGGCTCGTGGGTTGGACTTGGATTTCCTATCATTATATGGACCAAAGTCTTTACTAGAAGATACATAAGTTAGTCCAATCCCACTCGCCCTATATCTATTCTACCTTAAGATATACGACACTAATACAAAGTTGTTTACTTAAAGAATGACCATCACTTCACTAAATAATTTAAATGTTAACAAAAAGAACCGCAATAACAAAGTACTATAAAGTACGTATTTAATTATGTTTAATGTACTCTTCTTCGCAATCCCTTTCTTATTCTCCAACCTGGGTTTCATGTTTCTAAAGTTCTACTTCAACCAACCTCCGACGTGTGAAAAATAATATTTAAAGATTAAACTGATGATTTTTTCTTATGTAGAGGGCACTCCACTTTTTATGTTGAGGGCACTATCGATTTTTGCATCTAATTAAACAATTTTTTTCTAGTGATATAGTTGTTCTTGGGAAGGTTTATTGGGGGCCTTTCCCCACTAGCTACAAGGTGGCTCCGCCCCTGGTCGCATGTTACTGATGTAACGATGTCATGTATATATGAACTAAGAAATTCATGTGATATTTTTATTAAGGGCAACTGATATACTTTTGGTATATAAAATTTTAAAGGAACTGAATGATAAATTAGTTACATATATTCTCCATCAAAAAAATAAAAAATAAAATAAAATAATAATAATAATAAACTTAACTTGATTTTATAGAGTATCTATATATATACTACATATAATGCACAAATGAATCTCTCTCCTCTTAGTCTTAAAATTCAGACTTACAAGAAATAAAACATGATTTACAACACTTTAATGCACCAAATTTTCAGACTTACAACAAATAAAGCATATTGTACAACAAAAACAAGCGTGGTGTCATTTTAAGACCAAAATTCTATCAAACAACATTAATGCTATTAAATGGTAGTCATTAAAACACCCCCTATATAAAAAATACAAATTATCAAGCATTGTTTACAACTATTTTGAGCACAAAGATAACTAAAAAAGTACTATCCAACACATATAATTAATACACTATTTAATTTACCCTCTCACTAAAATACACAACCATTTTACCGCAATGTACAATCAAATTAAGCTTCCAAAATATTAACCTTCCAAAACATAAATCTAAAATCCAGTAGTCAAAATGAAGAAAAAAAAAAAGAAAGTGAAAGAGACTTGGAAATTACAAAGAAAGAACAATCTCAGTCTTCTCTTTAAGGGTGGAGGGAGTGGAAAACACTTTAACCCTCCAACCCTCCCAAAATTACCCAATCAAATTCCTCCACCTCATTTCAACCCCCCAACCCTCCATTCAACCTTTTTTAGTGGCGCCCATCATTCTCAACCCTCCCAACTTCTTTTTTTAAATATTCATAATTTGTCCCTAACATTTTCATATGCGCATAATTAGCCCTTCCATCTTATATTACTAACAAAACAATTATATAAAAAAAACAAACACTTGATTAAAAATAAAAATACAATTCATAAAAATTAAAAACTACAATTCCTAAAAATAAAAAACTACAAATCCTAAAAATAAAAAACTACAAATCCTAAAAATAAAAAACTACAAATCGTTTGGATGCATTGGTCGGTAGTCGAAGTTTTGTCGTGGAGGACTCGGTGGTAGGGGACGATAATAGTTTTGTTGCGAAGTTGAATGATTTTGTTGACGAGGAGCCGATTGTGGTTGTATGGGTCGAGGAGCCGATTGTGATTGTATAGGTCGAGCGGGTTTAGATCGAGTGCCCCGTTCACGACCCTTCGACGAGGAACTTGCACCAATTTTCTTATTTCTTGGATCCATATTTTTAAGAATGTGTGTTGTGATTTGTTAAAATTTTGTGTTGTGATTAAAAATGTGTGTTGTGTTGTTATATTTATAGTGAAAAAATAAGGGACCAAAATTTTTTTTTTTTTGCTCCGCTCCACCTCAACGGCTACAAAAAAAATTTCATTTTCTACCCTTAAACGGTCAAATGACCGTTGTTTCTTCTCCAACTCGAAGCGAGTTCAAAGCCCGCAAACCCAACCCGCATGCCAAGCTCACTGCAGCGGCAGCGGTGTTCCAGCCGAGCTCGCCAGCTCGCAACCCAACCCGCTGCTCCACTCCCTCTACCCTAATACTCATAAATTTGTTTGTTAAAACAAGAGTATAAGAGTAAACCATCATAGATCTTGAAAGTAATAAGAGGACAACAAACAAACAACCTACCCAAGACCTCTTTAATGAGATCTTGACGAACATAGTGTGCTTCGGTTACGGTTGAAATAAAGAAGGTTTATGCTGCGTTTGTGATAAGGAGATGGAAGAAATATTATTATGATGCTGCTTTTTTGATATGTAGGAAGACGAGCTATTTAGGTGTGTGACTGCCATGGAGATATAAGGGTGGATTTATTTGACGTGTTGTGTTCGTTTGTTAAGGAGTTATAAGGTTGGAAAGATTGAATATGCTTATTATTTTGGAGAAGGAGATATTTGGTGACTGCATGTTTTTTTTTGGATGGAGAGAAGGTTGGATGGGGACCTTGAATGTGCGATGTGTGTTTAGGTTTCCATAATGAAGAACTTATATTCTAAAGGGTGTAGGGTTTGTTGTGGATTTGGGTTGGACATTAGATAATAATTATGGGCTTGCTGGATTTTTTAAAGTTGGGTTGCGAATTTTTAGTTAGTATGGGCTAAATCTGAAAATTTTGTTGAATTAATTGTGAGGTTGGGCTTATCTAACTATCTTCACAATATTACCGTGTATCATTTTTATATTTTAAAAAGTATCGCATGTGCACCCTACAATTTTTGTATGAAATAGTTTTTTTTTTACTTAAAATCTCGCTATTTGTAAAGTTATTATCACAAAACGCATATAGCTAGAAAACGTTGCTCGCCAAAATTTTAATTTCAGGGTACCCGCCGCCGCATCGCGCGGGTACCCTGCTAGTTACATATAATACACAAAGCACTATCTCTCTTAAAATTAAGACTTAAAGCATAGGGTACAACACTTTAAAACACAAAAACATTCTTTATTTTAGTTTTAAATGAGCAATTAATTTGGTCCAGATGTTTAAATGAATACAAATACTGAAGCAAAAGGTACAATTTACTTATTAATACAGTTATTAAAACACCTCTTACATAAGAAATACAAATTATCAAGCATATTGTATAACCAACTTAAACACAATTTCTGCATTAAATGTCACTAATACAAATAATATAGCACATTATACAAATATTCAAGCCCGAACGGGCAACAGGCCAAAGGGGCTCGAGCCCGAATGGGCACGGGCCAAACAGACTTATGTTATATGAACCGTTTTAAAAAAACGACGAAATAAATTCCTTGGTTAAGGAGTTGAAATACGTCACATGAAATTTTTAATATCCGTAAATTTAGTGTAAAAAAGAACATAATAAACTAAAATACATGATTTACTGAAAATTTTTATTTCAGGGTACCCGCGCGGGTACCCTGCTAGTTATTGTATAAGTAGATAACACGTGCCTTCAAATGAAACTAACACACTCACATAATTTTATTTATGGTTTTCCTCTCCCATCACCTACCAATTATCAATTCTCTCTTTACATCTAACCAAAAGTCATACTATCTATCTGCATGTAGGTAGATACTAGATAGGGAGAAAAAAAGATATGTAGGTAGTGGGTTGAGAATTGAATAAAGAGAGAAGTTTAATACATTTGATTTAGGCCACACGGAGTGGTTTCGGTTTGGGCAAGATTTTGTGAATACTTGAGAGGTAACACCACTGCCAACACTAATTTTATGGCTTAATTTTGTGGGAAACGGGGTATATCACCGCTGCCCATAAAATCAATTGTGCATTAATATTTTGAACGTTGGGAACTTTATCTGGAAAAGACAAAAGGAGCGTGGGAGTATTTGAACGTTGATAGTGACATTCAAACGTTGAAAGTGACATTAAAAAAAAAAAGTGAACGTTATGATGTAAAAAAAAAAAAAAAAAAAAAAAAAAAAAGAAAATTCTCTCTTATATATACTTTAACACAATCTAAACCAAAAACATTATATTCAACCTAAAACACACACAAAAACCATGGATTCAAGAAAACAAAAAAATGTTTCGTCCGGGTCTAAAGGTCGAGGCCGAAGTGTTCGAAGTCCCAATGCTTACTACCGGCAACAACCGACTCCCCAACCTTACTACCCGCAACAACCGACTCCTCAACTGTACTACCCGCAACCACCGGCTCCCCAACCTTACTACCCGCAACCTCCAGCGATGCAACCAAGGGAGTACGTTATGGATCAAACTGCGGAGATCGAGTTTGATCCGATGTTAAACTACCGAGATGAAGTGGTTCCCGAAACACAAGAACTTCCTAACGGTAACTTTAGTTTTTTTTTTTTTTTTTTTTTTTTTTTTAATTCGAACCTTTTTTTTTTTTAATTTGAACATTTTTTTTTTTTTTTTTTTTTTTTTTTTTTAATTCGAACCGTATTTTTTTTTAGATGATGAGGATGTTCAAGAAGTACAAGATTTGGGAACAAACAAAGTGAAGACCAAAGCGGATAAAATGCAATGGACTCAAGACGAAGAAGAAGCTTTGGCGAAGGCATGGGTTCATGTCTCGACATGTAAAGTAGTCGGGAATGAACAATCTAGAGAGAAGTTTTGGAAACGGGTTTTAGACCATTTCGGGTCTCTCTTGGGCGGAACAACTCGAACTCATCATAGTTTAAACACGAAGTGGCATACGATGAACCACAACATGGGTGTATTCAACGGCTTTTTACCACCAATCGGTATTTTTTTTTTACAATCGTTATATATATTTTTTTACAATCGTTATATATATTTTTTACAATCGTTATATATTTTTTTTACAATTGTAATTTTTTTTTTCATTCGATTATCTTTTTTTATTCGTTTTTTTTTTCTTTTTAACGTTCGAATTTTTTTTTTAGGATCGTCTCCGGGCGAGCGGGTGTGATGATATGAATGTTATGAAAAACGCTATGACTGATTATAGCACAAAAACACGAAAAGTTTTTACTCATCAAGCGGCATGGTTGGTTGTGAAAAACGAAGCTAAATGGATGGAACAAAAATGTGTTATCGGGACATCTTCAACACAATCCGACAAACGAAGAAAGTCATCGGAGGGGGGGGGACTATGAGTCGGGTAGCAACGATCCAAATAATGTCATCCCAGATTTGAATGAGGACTCAACCCCCACACGTTCAAGAAAAGGGAAAAAAAAGGTTGATGAAGTGTCGTCACAGACGGATACTCTTATTGAGTCAGTCAACTTACATTTTAAAGAGAAGAACAAAATAATTTCGGATATGGCACAAAAGCACACGGAACTTTTGCAGATGCAAATGGAAGAAGCTAAAGAAAGGAAGGAGCATCGAGACTTGAATTTCTACATGAATTCGCATGACCATATCCAAGATCCTACCATGTTGGAGTTTATCAAGAACAAAAAACGTCAACTCGCAGCAAAATGGGGTTGGCCATGTAATTTCTAGATGGGTATTAGTTGTAGTTTTATGTCGTATTTTTTTCTTCATGTAATGGACTTTTATTTTCGTATTAATAAAATTGTATGTTTTTATTATAAATTGTTTAGTTTAAATATTAAAAAGAAAAAAAAAATTGGGAGGTATGAGATTTTATGGCCGCCAGTGATTTTAGTTGGGAGGTATGAGATTTTATGGGTATGAGTTGGCTGAAGATTATTGGTGGAATTTGTGAGGTATGGATACCTCTGAACCATGACTCCTTGTAGCCTTAGGAAGGTGTGAAAAAGCTAACAGACAAGTGGATGGGTGGAGAGTGTAAAAGCTAAGATATTTATATTTATAATTTAATTAGGCGAGTACCCGTGCATAGCAACGGAATTCGTAGCGGCAAATAATTAACGATTTGTGATATTGTGGTGAGTGTTTTGTGTAGCGTTCAAAATAGAACGTGAACCGATCAGAATGTAATTGCAAACGGTTGTACTACACGATAACTAAAGTCTAGAAAAAATTCTTAACATCTATCAAACAACATATAAAAACATTTAATGAAACTGAAAGTAAAACATTACATTAGTTATAAGATAAAAACTAACAACACACGTTACTCTTCGCGTAAAACTTCTTGATAAACGACATTTGAGGTATAGATTCCTGCTTGACGGAATTCTTTAACTGCTTTAACGAATACCTTTGTTGGTAGGTGCTAATTGTTTTTTTTTCCTTTGAGGCAGCCTCTTCAGTGTAAGGGACAGTCATGTCATCAGGTATGCGTACATAGTCTTCATCGATGGCCTCTTCAACTCCGTCACCTACTCGTAATAGGAAGTTTGAAAACCATGGATCTGTCCGTGCCCTCATGTTTATGGTTAACCGCATTTTTTTTAATCTACATTTTTTTAATATAGGGTTTTTGGTGTCATTCTTGTACTCCCTCCGTCCCAAAAATATAAGTGTAGTTTGACTTTTTGAATTGAACTTTGACATTAAATATTTTTGTTTGTATTATATAACAATTGATGAAAATTATACCAAATGAAAATATATTTAAAACACAATCCATTTATATATTTTGCATCAAGTATTATATAATACAAATAATAATATTCAATGTCAAAGTTCGATTCAAAAAGTCAAATTTAACTTATATTTTTAGACGGAAGAAGTAATAAGTACACAAGCCATGTTTATCATGTCTACAAACATCAAAAGATAGAGATTGTTAGTTTGTTACTAACTTTTGTTATAGTGTAAAATAGTTTTTTAAATGTGAAATACTGCTCTAAAAATGGTAGAGAACACTTTACACGTCAATCGATCTATCTTGTTTTTTTAAGTTCCAGAGTTTGAATTCAATATGGTACCAAATGACTTTTTTTTTTAAAGTTCCATGTTACTTGGTAGGTGCTAATTGTTTTTTTTTTTTTTTTTTCCTCTTTCATTTAGACATGTTCTTTTGTGTCTTTATTTAGTCAATAAAACTTGCATTTTTTGTTTCAAAGCAATTGTTTGCTTTTGTACTTTTGTCTAGATAACCATGGGCTTTTGGCAGTGTCCCGTCATATCTATTTTTGTTTTCAAAATATAAAATGGCGCCCAAACATTATATACTTTTTTTAATTGTTGTGGAGCTCAAGGTACAAAATCACATTCTGACAATGCTACAATAGGGGCAGCTGCCCCAACCTTTTCTTCATTACTCTACAAGTTTAGAGTAATATTTTGGTTCCTATAGATTTTAGCGGTGGTGCCATGAGTTCAAAATAGATGGTGTCCTCTTAATTATATATACAGCCACCTAACAACTACTTTAACATTGTAAACCATGAAAAATCCATTGGATATAAAAGTTAAATAGCATGTCTAAAGCTAAAAGTTTGCCAAGAAAATAGCCAAAAAAACTTTTTTTCATATTAAAGTTGGACCAAATTCAAATTAAAGTTGTACTCTACTACTATAAAATAATGTTTTTTTATATAATAGTTTCAACTTTCATCTTTCAAGTTCTTAAGTTCACTCTGATGCATGGTTCTGAGAGTTAAAAAAAATGCAACACAGCTATGAGGCCAATTTATTCAAGATTAACATGTTGACTTAAAGATTTACAATGTTGTAATAGATTCTTGAACTAAAGAATAGAGAAAATGGTTTATCACTTGCGGGCCAGAAAACCAAACAACCTAATCAAAGACTTCAAACACCCGTTTCTTTTATAATTCAACCTAAAGAAACCCCTCATCTATCTCCAAAACAAATAGCAAAAAACACAAAGTAGCCTATAAATATCATTGACTATTTTATTATTGTTTAGCTAAAGAAAAAAACCAACAAAAAACCACAAGATCTTCCCGGGTCTCAACACAAACACCATCAGATTTGACTCCAATACACGCAAATAAATCTAAAATCCACTTTCGAATACATAAGATTTCACCATTAACATACACAAAATTTACAAAATAAACTTTAGAATAAAATTTAAACAATAAACCTTATAACAATATTTACAACAACTTTAATAATAAAGCATACTATTTTCGGCGACAGCAGCGGCGGTGGCAACTCTTTTCGGCGAGATAGCTGCGGCTAGAGCGGCGTCAAATGGCGGTCAGCGTCGGCTGTAACACAAAAAATCCAAAACTGTTAATATACATAGATTTGTGAAACTTTTCTACTTTAAAAAAATAGATTAAGCGGCGGCACCACAGCATGAGCGACGGTTACTGGAAAAAAAAACAATAAAATATTACAGCGCATATATACAAAAAAACTACATATTTACCTTAAAAAAATTAAAAATAAAAATAAAAAAACCCTTAAAAACTTACTTAAAAACCTTCAAAAAACACATTCGAAACTTCTGTGGTGGCGACGGCGACTCTTTCCGGCTAGATAGCAACGGCTACAGCGGCGAAAATCGGCGGCACTAACAAAATAAATACCAAAAAAGTTAATATACATAGATCTACAAAAAAAACTTATAGATCTACATTAAAATTTATAGATCTACAAAAATGTTATAACAACTAAAAAACCATCAAAACTTGAAAAATAAAATAGATTTATAAACAAAGAACACAAAAAGATACCTCAGAACACCTAAAAGTTGGATATGGGTTTCGTGTCTTGGTTGGGTTTCGTTGATGTGGTTTCGAAGGTGGCGCGTTTGGTGATTGCAGTTGGCTGTGATTATATGAGAGTGGTAATGTGTAATTTTAGAGAGAGGGTGAGAGATTTTCAGTTTTGACTATGTGAGTCTTTGTGTGTGTGTGTGTGTGTGGTGAGCTTTTATATGTTTTAGGTTCGGGTGTTTTAATCTTAAATATAGGTGTGGAGTAGGTTTGGATTTTGATTTGGTGTATGAAAATTTAGGCTTTGATGTAGAGGGGCAAAATTGGGATTACACAAAATTCAGTTTTTTCACTTTGTTGACTTGTTGACTATTTTTTTTATTTATAATTAGTTAAGATATATAGAAAGTACTGTTGATAACATTGCACTTCCATCTTATTTGGTGTTAGTTTAAAAAAGAAAATAAAAAAATCGTGGATGTGCGAGAAACTCGGATTGAGTTGGGCCATAGGGTTGGGCTTCAACACCTGTATGTTTATATATATATATTTGCATATTACAACAACCCTATCTTTAGATCTTCACGCCGCTGACCGATCGACGCCTCACATTCACAGGTTACAGAGATGGTTATCTCTGATGTAATTGAGGCGATACTTGTACGATGTGTTGTGAAAGATCTTCTCCGAAGCAAAAGCGTTTGTAAGTCATGGTATTCCTTGATATCAAGTCCTTCTTTTGCTAAAACTCAAGTTAAATTTATTAACAACAAAGAGGAGGACAACACAAGAAAGATCGCTATGATTAGATCATATTTTGATGTAGAGGAATGTTTCATCCGAGTACGTCCAGAGTGGCGTTCCTATAATAAATGGAGTATGCAAGGTTCTTGCAACGGCCTTGTATGCATATATTCACGGGTTGGACCTCGAATATGTGTGACCAATCCTGTGACTAGAGAGTTTAGAGAACTTCAACAGCCACCAAAAAGAATTCCTAAAGAGATGCAATGTTTGGGATTTGGTTATGATTCATCCTCAATGATTATAAAGTTGTTTTGGCCATCTGCCAACAAGGTAAGCACTTGTTCGTATATTATCTTTGAAACAATATTTGGAAACTTTGGACAAGTGAATTATTGGTTTAATGATGGTACGCTAGCCGTACCTGGTATCTTATTCAATGGCGCACTTCACTGGTTTTGGCGTAATCCCAATGATACCACCAGGGTAAATATATTACTTGTGTCTTTCGATTTAGCTAAAGAGGAATTTAGAGAAATTCCCCAACCTAATGACACCAGATACGTTTGGAATTATGGTTACAAACTCGGGATCATCGAAGGCCGTCTATGCATCTTTCCCACTTATGAAGAAGATGATTTCCCCTCATGGGGCATCTGGGTTATGAAAAGCTACAATTCTTGGGAACTCTTTCTAAACGTCCGTGACATGAAGAAGGATCATGCTATTCACTATATGCTTAAGGATACTAGTGAGAATAGGATAACGCCGCCAACAACTTACTTTTGTGACGAGAATACACAGCTGTCTAGGAGTAAGGAACATGTTCCGTCTCCTATGTTTGTGCAAACCCTTGTATCTCCTTATACTAATAATGGCGGACCAAGTCACGCAAAGAATAACAAGAGCACTGCTAATGCTGTTCAGGTGAGCGCGCTCCGCTTATTATGATCTTGTTTCACCATTTGTTTCTTAATACAATATATAACATATATACTTTAGATTTCCTCCTCAGAATACACCATATTGCTCATTGTTTTGTATCCTAGCTTATACATTGTTTTATTGTTTGTATTTCTAATCAAATCACTCATCGAAGCTCTAATAGTCGATGGCTTGAGGAGAAGGGGTAGACCAAAACTTAGGTGGGAGGATAGACCTCCGATACACGGAATGCGTGGAGAGATACAATTAGCATATGCGGGTTGTTCGGGCTAGTTTGTTTGAGGCTATGGGGTAGTTTTTGCGTTTAGGCTCTATAGGTGCCCTTAGTAGCCTTCACACTTGCCTATTAGATATAGACTTCCATAGCTAGTTCCCTTTGGCTTTAGGTGTTAAGTTGCCTCTCTTGTGCCTTTTTCCTTGCCCTTGGACTTTGGTCCCCTTTGCGTTGCCCTGCATTGATCTTAGTGCACCCTTAGGTCTAGATTTTTTTATTTATTTATTATTATTATTATTATTATTATTATTATTATTATTATTATACTCTTTTTGTGGCCTGTAGCCTGTTTTCTTTGCTGCCCTTTAGGTGCCCTTCCCTTTTGTGTTTATGCGCCTATGCTTTTTGACTATTATGTTATGCTCGTGCCCCCTTGTCTCTATAGCACTGTATCCTTTCTTTATTTGTATTCCCTTGCGGTGTATGCTTTTATATATTTTGGTACTTTTTTTTTCTTTGCCTATTAGCTTTGCATGCTTGTAATGTTTGTTTTTCGTCTTTTGCCCCTTTTTCTTCTTATCCTTGCTTTTCTCACTGTCACACATGCACATATATCTTCTTTCCCCAGCACACTTTCACTTGTTGGAGGTCGTCCTAGAAGCAATCTCTATACTTTCGGGTTTACCAGAGGGTAGCGGCATGATCTGTCTACATTCTATCTCCCCCATACCCAGACCCTGCGGGATTGGGCATGTTGTTGTTGGATGCCTCGTCAAATAAACGCTTCATAAGTGCTCTTTTAAGCCTGTAAATGGGTCGGATCCCGATCCATATTCGATCCGACCTGCCCCATTTATCTGACCCGACAGGGCAAAAAATATGATCTGTCGACCCAATTAGAGACCCAACAGGTCAATTTGCTTAGTTGGATAGTTGCGTGGGTCGACCCGTTAAAAAGTTATATTTTATAACTTGTTTTTCTTTGTTCTATCTCGATTGTTTTTGCTACTTCTCCTTACGAAAGACATTTTTTTGCCATCATTTATGAACCTTACGCAACTGTTGTGTGTATTGTGTAAAGCGTGTTAGCCTGTCGGGTTGAATCGTGGTATATATTAGAAAAAGTGACTCGCAGCCCGACCTAATAGGGAACCACGTTATCAAGCTAGGGTGGTTATCGGTTCGGGTCATTTTGGGGTTCGCGTAGTTCAAGTGGTTATCAGGTTACTATATTAGACTCGGCCCACAAAGAAATACAATGCTAAATAGTGAACATGCTTAAGGCGTGTTTCGTTGGAACAATAGGACTAGCAAATACCAATTAAATATTTGTTCCAACAGCTAGGTGAACCAAAAAATGTTCCAAGTAGGCCAAGTCATAGTTACATTACAAACATACCATTACTTTCTTTTGCACATCTAGTAAGATAAAAAAAACATAAATGAAAATAAGTCCACTGCTGTCTTTTATAAGCAATGACCGTGCAAGTAACTAATGAAAAAAAAAAAGAATAATGTAGTTGTGGTGTGTGTAGACATGCAACTTTAGATCACACGTCAAGTTTAGAAACACAATCAACAAACATACAAAAAAGTGATTTAAGTTTAAAATTGTAAATGTCAGATTATAACTAAATGGGTCGATCTGGATCATGATCCATCTATTTAAGTTAGTTGGATCGTGGGTCAGATCATGAACCATCAACTTGTATCATGGGTCAGATGATGATTCAGTTAGTTGGATGACTAATGGGTCGGGTCATGATCTGACCCATTGACAGCCCTAGCTCACTTTGTACAACTTTGCTCCCCTTTTCAACTTGCAACGGGTGTTCTGAAAATCCAGATATCGTGGTTGAGATCAGAATGAAAGAAAGTGTAAACGGGACCACGTTGAATATGGAGCTGTCAACTTTGTTAAACATTATCCTTTCTTTAGCAGGCTCGGGATATAATTGTCCTTTATTTTACAAGTTTTACCAAATTTGGAATTCATTATTTATTTAATCTTTTATAAAATCCCGAATTCAATTGCAGGAAAAGAAAGAGATGGAGGAAGTTTATAGCGTGGAAGACAAGGAAGAAGAGAGCAAGTCAAGCCTTCTGGAAGTAGAGGCTGGGCCTGAAATAAGAACAAGTCAAGGAATCAATATTTGAACCAGAAGATTGATACTATGTTCCCTTTCTGTTTTGTGTTTTGTATTTTATATTTTTCTTTTTATTTTGAAAACTTTGTGTGTCCAACTCATTTCAGACCGATTTGTTGATCATCTGATGACATCATTGTGTTTCGTTTTTTATACTTCTAGAAATGTTGTGCAATGTTAATTTAAGTTGTTCGTCCTTGATTGAACTTTTGCAATTTTGGAAAGTGTGACTGAAAACCCCTTAGATTGAGTCTTTGCACATGGGTGTAAGAGCAGTATGTGATGATGATGATGATGATGATGATATACTTCTAGAAATGTTGTGTGATGTTTATTTATGGATGTAAGAACAGTTTTATATGATGATGAAATGGTAAACAAAAAGCAGCCTAATCTTTCAATGTACAAGACCCAAAGTTAGGTGTTGTTTGTTTGAGTAAGATGTTTCGCATCTGAATCTGACTATCACATCTTACTAGTAAGAGGTGGCTATAATGTCTGAATCTGATTGAAAAAGTGTTGATTTGTTTTTTTATAATTGTCTGAATGATTTTAATTTTCCTTTTTTTAAGTATATATTAAACTATTGCAAATACGATTAATAAGTAGATGGTGTAAACTTGAAACAAAACATTTTTATCATAAATTTAACACAATTATAAATCATTAAATAAATTATCTTAATACATATCCAAAATTTAACCAATTTTTTCTTCAAAATGGTTGCATAGTCGAACAAACGAGTCACGAGACATCCGTATCAACTCCGTACATTGTAAGTTATTTCCTTGCAAAAGCTCCTGAGTATATTGATGCCCGGACATTGTAGAAGTATTATCCCGCTTACGTTTCCTTACACTTCGCCGAAAATACTTGAAATAAAAATAAACAATATAGATGAACGCAAGTTTTTGGGCAACATCCATTTAACCTATACAAACAATACATACCAAATGGGTTTAGGATTATTACCAAATAAAAACAAACACCAAATAATTTAACATCAAAACTAAATAACAATAAATCAAACAGTTTAACATCGTAAAGTACCAAACAAAACTAATACCAAATAGTTCAAAATAGTACCAAATACGATAAACTCCTAATAGTTCAACATGACAAAGTACCAAATATGACAAACTCCTAATATTTCAACATAACAAAGTACCAAATATGACAAAATCCTAATAGTTCAAGATAACACTGTCAACAACCAGTAGGATTTTCATTTACAAAAAAGGTCATTTTTCATTATAAATGTATTTTCGAATACAGCAGACAGTACTTTAAGCCAAAGCCATCATATTTTGGCAGGATATTGCAACTTTGAACAGGAAAGTATATATATTTTTTTTCCTATAAGTGAACCTTAAAGCATAAGGAGACAAAGACAATTTTAAAGCTAGTAAATTTAGAATTTCACGGCCTGAAGATGTATTATCCCTACACTATAATAGACGATTTTTAAACATGAAAGCCAAAATAAAAAAATCCTACTGATGCAGATGCAGTATTATTCCTACACAAAAGGGATACCGATGCAGATGCGCCCTTCTATTTCATAGGCAAAACTAACCTTATCCGTCGTATGTTTAGTCTATGTGAATCAGATTGGAGCTGCTTAAAAAAATGAATCAGGCCTAAATATAATGTCCTACGGGTAGCATATTAATTGCATTTTTTTTCTAATATAGCCAAGGTGGTCAAGGTAAGACTCAATTCAAACAAGTAGGTGGTTAAAGTCATAAAGTGAGACTCGATGATGTCATCTTTCAAATAGTCTGCAATGTGGACTGACACCTTGGACCTAACCATTGCCTACTTACTAGTGGCACCACATTACTATTGCCATTTCCAATCAAACCATACACCCATGATAAAAGTTCAATAGAAATGCGACAGGACCCAAAAGAAACATGACACCAAACAACAAACCATCTTGCGTAAGATCCTCAAATATTTGCATGACATCACTCTTGAGATGAGTAGGTTCCACAGTAGCAGCAAATTTCCCCAAGTTTGTAGAGGCCGATCTCCTAACTATAGGCATGTCATCTTGACATAACTGACTATATATCGTCCTCAATTCAGCCTTCAACAACTCTGGTGCACTAGGATAAGCAATATGAAATAGCCCACAAGCAGAAACTCGAGCAGTGAACCATTCACCACCTGTCAGCCTCTGCAGCCACAAGAATAACCAATAATAAGAACTATAACCAATCAATAACCAAATGGGTATACTCAAATTAATGTTACAAACATGAAATTACATGTCAAACCTTAACAAGAGGTATAAACCAGTCAACCAAATCAGTCTCCCTCATCTGTGACCCAATTTTACATAGCGACTCCACCGCCTTATCTCTCACACACGTTTCTTCAACAATACAAAGCGTTTCCAACGGAGTCAATAACACATGAGCATATTCAATTCCACCAACATACGGAATAAAAATGACAAACTATAATACTGGGATGATTTAAGAGTTGATGAGTAGATTACAAAACAATATGATGCACGATCCATATGCTTGCTACTGTAAGAAACTATAAGTCATCCATTAACCAAAGGCTCGTGGCATGTAGAAAGCTGGTAGAATTGAAAAAAGATCGGTAGACCACAGCATACCAAATAACAGAACAGAGGAAAAAATGTCAAAGAACAAAGAAAGAAAAAACAAGTCGACATCATTACATGCTTGATAGAAAATACCAAATATATGGTCTCTCTATCGAGTATATAAGATCAAGTATAAGGAGCGATATCCTGAACTCTTGAAGGACAATGCAAGTGTCTGCTCAGTTACACAAACCACATAATGCAGACATGGAAATAAAGTTGGGATCTGGGGAGGAAAAAAAACTAACAACAAAGAGCACCGACTACAACTAAAAAATCCAGTTTATCGTAACCTAGAACATTATCTTTTCTAACTGGCTTCGATTGGGACCTATCAGAAGTTCAGAACAAACTGAAATTTGAATGAACAGTAGTTCAAAGATGAAATATTTTTGTCATGGATTTCCTCTAATGGCCGGTCATTGCAAGTTTCAAATGTTGACTAGAAACTAAAATGCTAATCTAATACACTTCATTACATGCTTGATAGAGAATATAAATATATGATCTTTCTCTAACAAGAATACAGGATCAAGCATAGGGTGCGCAATCCTGAACTCCCGAAGCGCAAAAGCTACTCGTCTTTGCAAGAATTAAGCCATCAAGGGAAGGCAACTATCTTTAAATCAGAAAAGAATACATTACAAATTTCTTCAAGGCTCAAACGCTCACTGAGTACTTGATTGTGCTACGTATAATCACATGAAAAGTGATAGGAATTCAAATTTACGAACTCGAGATCAATGCAACTATGCAAGTGTGTGTTCAGTTACACAAACCACATTTGCAGACATGGAACTGAAGTTGGGATCCTGCACAAAAACTACGAACATAGAACACCAACTGCACCTAAAAAGCTGGTTATGGTAAATATGACAAGGACAGGCGAACCAATAAAGATTTGATTAGATATAAACAGAATGAACTTAGAATGCGTATCAGCCCAAAGTTGAATCCTTTTTGTTATGGGTCTCCTCAGTCTCCTCTAATAGTCACTCATTGCACGTTTCAAGTAATCCCTAAAAAATGGAAATAGTAGAACTCCACACCAAACATATCATATTACCAAAAGCTGATGAAGTGATGATGTCATAATCATAGCAACTATTACCTAACTGGAACTTCTTTTACATCATTTTTAAATACATAACTACCTAAACTTGCCAATTGGGTCGTACTTATCGATCTGCAACTCCTAGTAATCTGTTTATCATAACAGCTAAAATATTCCATTGAAAATCACTCAAACCTTATAAAACAGGATATCTATTAGCAAATCAGACCAGACCAAAATTGCTCCATACATAAATCTACCCATATATATATATGCTCCATACATATATATATATATATATATATATATATATATATATGCTCCATACATAAGTGTAAACAAAACACAACCACATATCATAAACAAAGGAACCCATATCAGATTATCAAAACCCAACCTTTCTTTTAAGCAATTCGTCACATACTCATTTAAAACAAAACTCATATCAGTTTATAACCAACCCAACAATAAAATCACTTAAAACCAACAAAAAATAACAAGTAAAGTAGGTAAAGAAGAAAAAAATAGCATACCTTAGAGGTGGTGAAGATGGCGGCTATAGGTGGAGATGACGGCGGCGTAGAGGTGGAGAAGAAGGCAGCGTACAGGTGGAGAAGAAGGCGGCGGTGAGAGGTGGCCGGCCGAGGCTGGAGGTGGCCGGCGGCGGGGTGAAGGTGGAGAAGATGAATAGGGTTTTGATGAAAGGTGATTGAATTTGAGATAGTCAGAGTTTTTTCCCCTCTTACTGAAGTAAGACTTCGGCTGTGTTTGTTTTTTTTTTTTTTTTTTTCCCTCTTAACAGCCTCTGAACGGGCAAAATGTCTGAATCGGTCAGACATTTTGTCGTTCAGACCGTTTATTTTTATTTTTTTCGTTCAGACGCGTTCAGACCCTTAAACATCTAGTTGGCTCAGACTTGAAAATACATCTTGTTGCCTCTGACTGCTGCAACACCACTTCAGCTTTATCTTGCCATGTACAATAATAAAGTTTTGATCAAAAGAGGTTAGCAAGACCTCACTGAAATCCGGACAAATCATCTCCAATAAAGTTGTAATGACTGGTTTGTGACATCCATAGCTATAACTGCTCCAATAATCAAGTCTTTTAAATTTGCATCAAGTGGATCTCATTAGGATTTTAGGAGTTCTTCCAAGAATGCTTCTTGCTTCATTCAAGGTATCCACATGCGAAACCTCAGAGGCCCATATGTTTTGTAGTGGGAGCATCGTCAAGTCAAACCTTTGTAAATGTTGTTCCAGTTGATTCACAGCTTTTTAGGCTTTGCCGACCCCCTTTGCCTTTGCCGCCGACTAGCAGTGAAAAACACCCCTGAAAAACACCCCGATTTGATGATAGATGGATTTGGTTTTTATTGAGTTGATAGATAGATAGATCGATTTGTTGATAGATGGATTGGGTTTTTATTGAGTTGATAGATAGATAGATCGATTCGATGATGATAGATGGATTTGTTGATGATAGATAGATCGATTTGATGATAGATCGATTTGATGATAGATGATAGATGGATTTGGTAAAGTTTTTTTTTGATGATAGATGACTTGTGGTTACTGGTTTTTGGTTTTTATATTTGTGTTTGTGTAGTAAAAACAAACGGTCTTACATGGTTCAGATTCAGATATTTACGCATCAGATTCAGATTCAGACGTGCGGTTCAGATTCAGATTCAGACCCTCTTAATAAACAAACACCACCTTCATAAGTCTGACCCCTCTGACTCGTCGTTGGTAAGACGTCAGAGTGTAAAAACAAACATCTAATGATAATGTTATTAATAATAATAACGCGGGCACCGCTAGTGCCGATTGATCCTTCTTTCTTATGGCATTCTAGATTAGGCCATGTTAATTTTCGTTCCTTGCAAAGAATGATAAACTTAGACATGTTGCCTAAATGCACAATGGATAAAACATCCAAGTGTGAGATATGTGTTGAATCTAAATACACAAGTCATTCACACAAATCTGTAGAAAAATCAAATGAAATACTTGGTTTAATCCATACAGATTTATGTAATTTTAAAGCAACACCATTAAGAGGAGGAAAGAATTATTATATTACTTTCATTGATGATTGCAGCAAATTTTGTTATGTGTACTTAATAAATACCAAAAATGAAGCCTTGAGTATGTTTAAGACATATAAGGCAGATGTTGAAAATCAACTAGACAAAAAGATCAAAATTCTAAGGTCTGATGATAGAGGAGTAGAATATGAATCCAATGACTTTGCTGAATTTTGTTCTACTTATGGTATTGTACACCAAACAACAGCCCCATACACCCCACAACAAAATGGCATGGCTGAACGTAAGAATAGAACATTGAAGAACATGATTAATTCAATGTTAATTACTTCAGGGGCTCCTTATAGTCTATGGGGTGAAGCATGTCTTGCTGCAAATACAGTGTTGAATAAAATTCCTCATAAGAAGAGTGACAAATCTCCATATCAATTATGGAAAGGAAAGCAACCTTCTTATAAAAGGATGAAAGTGTGGGGTTGTTTGGCAAATGTTCAAATACCTTTACCAAAGAGAACCAAACTTGTACAAAAAATAGTTGATTGTGTTTATCTCGGTCCGGCAAAGAATAGTGCTGCTTATAGGTTCCTGGTTTACAAATCCAATGTAGATGACATAAGCAACAACACAATTATAGAATCTGCTGAAGCAGATTTCTTTGAAAATATCTTTCCTTATAAAGATAAATCCTTACCTAATCTCATTACATTGAGAAGACCCTTAAGAAATTTGGGCATTATGATGACAGACCAGTTGTAACTCCCCTTGATCCTAAGGTTCAACTCAAGAAGAACAAAGGACAAAGTATATCTCAGTTACAATATACACAAGTATTAGGAAGCTTGATGTATATAATGAACTGTACACGACCAGATTTGGCATATAGTGTAAGTCGACTTATTCGATATTCACACAACCCTGGGAGAGATCATTGGGATGCACTAGTAAGAGTGCTTCAATATCTTAAGCATACAATAATGGCTTATGGGTATCATTACACTAAGTATCCTCCTGTATTAGAAGGATTTTGTGATGCCAATTGGATTTCCAACCATAATGAAGCAAAGTCCACAAGTGGCTATGTATTTACACTTGGAGGGGCTGCTGTATCATGGAAATCGTCTAAACAAACTGTGAATACTAGATCAACTATGGAAGCATAATTTGTAGCCTTAGACAAAGCTGCTGAAGAAGCAGAATGGCTTAGAAGCTTTCTAGAGGGTATTCCCTTGTGGCCAAAACCTGTGACTGCTTTGTGTATACATTGTGATAGTATGGCTGCTCTTACCAGAGCAAAGAATCAAATCTATAACGGCAAGTCAAGACATATAAGACGTCGCCAAAACACGATAAAGGACTTGTTAAGAAATGGAATCATTTCCATCGACTACGTTAAGTCAAAGGAAAATATAGCAGATCCTTTGACAAAAGGCCTTTGTAGAGAACAAGTCATATTTACATCGAGGGGTATGAGCTTAAAGCCAACACAATGAGTGACTACTCGGCGGAAACCTAACCTAGCAAAATTGGAGATCCCATGGTCTAGGTTCAATAGGAAAACTAGTTGAGGAAAACTCAAAAGTACTAACACACAGGTATGCCCATTCCTAAGATGATTTTTGTTTGTGTTTTTCCGTTGATGATTGAGGGCTGAATTTTAATTCTTAATAATGCTAATGGCTTTTCACAGTGGAATACTACGGAATATTCTTGATTAGCATTACCTATACGAGATTGATGTAGGGTCGCATCTTTAGGAACCAGATGGCTAAATTCTCTAAAATTCTCATGAATAAGGATATGTTCATGACCGAAATGAACACAACGGTAAGAATCTGTTATTGCATAAATATGATATGTGTGATACTTATTGTCTCGATTTACTACAAAATGTGGCTAGTTCAAGACTTATATTCACTATCCACAAAGTAGATCCGATATGTACTCACTAGGATAGGTTCAAGTCCAAAAGACACCTAATCTAATGCATGTTATATTACATTTGATGGAAATAGAATAATAAGTAATTGTCTTATTTTCTATTCAAATGTGGGGTATTATTGATGTTTGAATAGAAAATGTGGGGTATTGTTGGAACATTACTAATAAAGTTTTGTTGTATTTTTATAGTTACCCACGAAATGGATGTTAGTGACAGTTTTTCTATCACAAAACCGTTGCTAATTAACCATCATTAAGGTAAAGACGCGCCTAATCGCAATGGTGACGGTTAGATCTATTAAAAAGGCATCAATGAGCGAACCATCGCGACTGTTTGAATCGGTTTCAGTTAGCGACGGTTATTCTGTCGCTAGGTCGTCGCTAAGAGCAGTTTTTTGTGAACCATTGTGACTGTTACGAAAAATGTGTCTCTAAGGCCTTTTGAAGGGGTATTGTGACAGTTTTGAAGAGTCACCATGTGCCTATATATAGAGGACGAATTTTTCACTTTGGGATCATCAAAAAACACAAAAACCTCATACTTCTCCATCATAGAAACATATCAGATTCGCTAGATTCAAGTTTCATAGTACTTGATTTGATTGTTGTATTTTCTAAACAGTTCGTACTAGATAGGACGAATTTCTGTTTAAGGACACTGCTAATCGCATGGCTCAATCTGTTGTTGTAATCTTACGATTCTGTACAAAATAATTAGTATTACGTTTATAAATTTCCTAACATTAAGTACGCAACTCCGATCTGCAAAGCTCAATGCCACTAAAATTCATCAGTTATGTTGTTGTGCGTACAACTTAATTAATACATGTTTTTTCCTTATTTCTAAAATTATAAGAACGCTTTTCAAATGAACATAATACAAAATAAAATGTAAATAATATGAAAAATTATACTATAAACTAAATTTGACAATTTGGTGGATCTAATGATGTGGTTTATGTTTCTTTTTTGTAATTTTGATTGAAAACCTAATGTCATTGTGACTTATGCTATGCCTTATTGAGCATGTTAAAACACTTTACGTAACATCTACGTTAAAGACCCGTGATTGCACGGGTATTATAACTATATAAGTATCAAAATTTAATATAACTTTATAGAAAAATCTTAAACATTACAAGATCATAAATTTATGACTTGTCACAATATTTAACTTCAAAACAAAGTTACTGAAATATTATTACCAGTTATACTGTTTGCCCGCAAAGTCCGTGTGTATACGGGCTCTAAAACTGGTAAAACCTATGTAACTAACAAAATTATAGACATATTATTAGCTACACTTACTTTAATATATCGTAACACAATGACCATCAATGGTGCCAATGAACAATTAATGGTGCTAATGAAACAATGGTTATTCAAAATAAGCTAATAAGTGTATAAAAAAACCCAATAGTACAATAGGACAAATAATGTGGATTTTATATGCAAAATCAAATACTCTATACCTTTTGAGAAAAAGTATTTTGTGAGATTTTAAGCAATAATTGAATATACTTTTAATGGCCTTTGACCCGTTCGACACTTTCTTTGTTAAACCTTTAAGCGTAAAATACCCATAAATCCGTTAAGACTTTCAGAATTAATTTACATCTACCCATCTGTAGAAAAAAAAGCTAAAAATTTAGAGTGCTAAATTGTTCATTGTTTTAGAAAGGTTGCCTTTTATTCCTTTTGCATTCTTAAAAATGCTCATTTGTGCAAAAAGAATCCGAAATTGAGATATCATATAAAAAAATAGATTATCAATCCTTGAATATATATATATATATATATATATATATATATATATATATATATATATATATATATATATATATATATATATATATATTAAAAAAAAAAATTTTTTTTTGAAGTTATATGAACGAGAACGGCAACTATCCGCCGCGTTGCGGGCGTGTCTGCTTTTTGGCGGAGGCGATTTTGTACAAATAAAGTAGAATATTTAGGCGCTATATGGATATAAGAATTTTTTTTTTGTAGGACTAACCTTTTAAGTTGTAGTGTTGGCGCGTAGCATACCGACCCATGTGCCTGTTATTCGGCCAACACTTAGGGCTGTCGTTTCACATCGTTGACAATCGATCCCTTTTTTTAGACAATTTTTTTAATAAAACGGGTTAGAATGGGCGCTATGAAAACAACTTTAAACTTTAGAGTAGTTACCTAGTTGTGCAATCTGAAATGAATTCGTTGCAAAAATTGTAAGGAACATCTATCACACTAACATTGCTTGGTATCTTAAGGCCTAAACAAAATTGAAATAGCTGAATGAATCTTAAACGTGACATTTTTGTTCCGACGAATAGCGCCTTGAAAAAAGAAGTGAGGACCTCTTCTTGGCACATTCTACTTGTAATGTATCAAAAAGTTACATTTAGGTACACAGATTTCTAAATCAAAAATCTCATATTGTCCATCACTTGGAAGCATGTCAATTATAAAAGCTATACCCCCACATACACTTAGGGAGGTATTGTCTCCTTAAATCAGATAAACATACATAAGAGTTTGGTTTTCAATAATAGTACAATTTAGAGAAGTCATTTTAGTTCATGGGCTTTTATCAGTGTCTTTGCTTTCCTTTTCTTTTGTTGTCTTGAACTTCATCTTCACCAGTACCTATCATACACATAGAAACTTATATAAATGTATATAAACTAACCTGTAGTTTGGTTACACAAACAGATAAAGCAAAGATAATTATTTCAATATTTAATTAGATGCGGCAATTCTGAATCAAGGATCTAAAAATGGCCTGTTGTAAGTTTTTTTTTTTATTTTTTTTTATTTGATAAAACATGACTTCAATTGACCCGTTTATAAGTTAATTTGTTAAGACGGCGACCTCTATATAGTTTTAAAAAAAAACTTAGGACTTGTAAACATACTGGATCATAGGCTACCATCACGAAACCTGACTAACGATCCGGTGAAGGCTGCAACCACAGTTCTGGTAAACGAAGAACAGTACAAATGCAACCATCATTGTATCCTGCAAAAGCAACACATAATTGAAGTGTAAGATTCATACCCTCTTCTATTGAAGGTATTTGGCGGAGGCGCAAAAGGAGCATCCCCTACAACGAAAATAAGATACTCAGATGCAACAAAAGCACGTATTCGAAGCTGCAACTCAGAGAAAACGTTATGTGCAGAAGCAAACATTATCATTACTTACCTGCCCGACAATGTGTTCCCGTTGGCTGGTTTTCACTTACTGGCGGAAACTGTGTTGTTGGAGAACAAAAAGAATCTGATTGTTCGTTACTAAAAGGAAGGCCTACATCAAAGATAAAACGTCAGTTAATAAAAATGGCCAAATGATAGCGGGGGATAACAATAATAAAAGGGTCAAGAAAATACCTTCAGAATAATGGATAGCGCGCGGCTCAAAATCTAGTATTATCGGCGAAACACCTGTCCCCATCATATCTCCTGTGAAGGTGACACAGCTGGTCATAAGAACCGGCAAGCACCCGGTTAACAAAAAAAGAAAGAACACAAAGAAAACATACCTGCGCGTGGAGAAGCTGGTGGTAGAACAGTCCTGAAAACATACCTGCGCGTTGGTTCACAAATAGATATGACCTAGGAAACTCAAATTAATAATAACAAAAACATTTTTTAAGTTAATATAGTTCAAAAGTATCCGAAACATCTTACCTCCCGGTCGGCGTGCTTCCTGCATCGATGTTGCTGTGCACCTATTGGTGGCATTCCATCTCTCCACTCGTTCAGTTCAATCGTTGCATAAGATGCAGATCTGAAATCGTAGATGGTCTTTAGCATGACACTCAACAATGATATCAAGTATTGATAAAATATGCAGAGTCAAAATAACGAATTGCACTTATAACTGGATCAATAAGTGCAAAGTAAAAAAATTAAGAAATAGTAACCTTAAAATCACGCACTGTCAAAACGTACGCATCTATTAACATATTTTTTTTTTTGCTATGCATAATCTCACCAAGATACCGTTGTTTGCTATTTGTTCGTGCAGTGTTAATGCGTAGGAAAAACTCAGCATGTGCAACCCGAAAATAACCATTGAGAAGTAACCATTGAGAAAATAACCATTGAGAAGTAAAGACTTCATCCTCCTTTTCAGCAGGTTCTGAGCACAACCTTGGGATGTAAAACAAAACATGTGCTCCAGTACACTAAACGTTCAGCTTTCCACACTGAACTCAGCTCCCAAGTTTCCTCAGGAGGGAGTTGGGTGTCTTAGCATTCAGTGACTAAGTTGGACTTAAACCCATCCTTTTAGCAGACTTTAAAACCAAGTCTCTAGCCAAACCCTTCGTCAAGTGATCAGCTAAGTTATGTTGAGATCTAACAAACTCTATAGATACCACCCCATTCATGATAAGCTCACGAATCATGCTATGCCTGACACCTAAGTGTCTAGACTTCCCATTGTACATTTGGCTATAAGCCTTTGCCAATGTAGCAGCACTATCACAATAGATAGAAATAGGTGCTATAGGTTTAGGCCACAATGGAATCTCAAGAAGCAAGTTTTTCAACCATTCAGCTTCTTTCCCAGCAGCAGCTAAGGCCACAAATTCAGATTCCATAGTTGAACTGGTGATGCAAGTTTGCTTCTTGGATGCCCAAGAAATTGCACCTCCACCAAGTAGGAATACCCAGGCACTAGTAGACGAATTGTCTTCAGTGTTACTGATCCAACTTGCATCAATGTATCCTTCTAATACTGATGGATAACCAGTATATGAGAGACTATAGTCCATAGTTCTCTTCAAATACTTCAGTACCCTCTGAATTGCTTGCCAATGATGAGCACTAGGATTACTAGTATACCTGCTCAATTTTCCCACAGCAAATGCAATATCAGGTCTTGTACAAGTCATGGCATACATTAAGCAGCCAATCACCCTAGAATACTCAAGTTGAGATACAGCCTTACCAGTATTAGGCATGAGCTTCTCACTTGTATCCATAGGAGTACTCACTGGAGTACAATCAAAGTAATTAAATTTCCTCAACACCTTCTCAATGTAATGAGACTGAGAGATAGAAATTTAGTTACTTTCATGTTTAATCCTTATACCTAGGATAACATCAGCCTCCCCCATATCCTTCATGGAGAACCTTGATGACAAAAATTCCTTTGTTAGGTCAACTTGATTTTGGTCAGTGCCAAAGATCAACATGTCATCAACATATAGACAAATGATGACTCCTTTACCAGACTCATCAAATTTGCTATATACACATTTGTCAGATTGATTAAGTGAATAACCACTAGACAAAACCACTTCATCAAATTTTTGATGCCATTGCTTAGGTGCCTGTTTCAGTCCATATAAGGACTTAATCAGTTTGCACACCTTGTTTTCATTGCCAGGCATGATAAAGCCTTGAGGTTGGTTCATATAAACCTCCTCATCCAATTCACCATTCAAGAAAGCTGTCTTCACATCCATCTGATGAATAATCAGATTGTGAATTGATGCCAAAGCAATTAACAATCTTATGGTACTGATATGAGCCACAGGGGCATAAGTATCAAAATAGTCAATCCCTGACTTTTGTTTAAAGCCTTGAATGACTAGTCTAGCCTTGAACTTTTCAATTGTTCCATCTACCTTCATTTTCTTTTTGAAAATCCATTTGCAACCCAAAGGTTTGCAACCAGGTGGTAGATCAGCCAACACCCAAGTGTTGTTGCCCATGATGGAATCCATTTCATCATTTATTGCTTCTTTCCAGAAAGCAACATCCTGGGACTTCATTGCTTCATCAAATGTTTTGGGATCATCCTCAACATTAAAGCAATAGGAGTGTTGGTCAGAGACCTCATCCCTTGTTCCTTCAATTAAATATAATTGAAACTCAGGTCCAAATGACTTTGGAGTCCCGACCCTTCTGCTTCTTCTGAGCTCAGGTTCAGGTTGTTGAACCACAACCTCATCAGGGACCTCATCAGAGATATCTGATACACCAACATCATTAGTTCCATTAGGAATCCTCTGACTTGGTCTAGGGACTGATGAGAATCTATTCTCATCAAAGATTGCATCCCTTGATTCAATTATAGAGTTAATTGAAACAGATTCATTAGGTTCAATAACATAGAACCTATATGCCTTGGAATGCTCAGCATATCCAACAAAGATGCATTCAATGCCTCTTTCACCCAAAGTTTTTAGCTTTGGATCAGGGAGTTTTACAACAGCCCTACAACCCCAAACCCTGAGATAATTCAGGTTGGGTTTCTTTTTAGTCCAGAGTTCATAAGGGGTTGTCTTGTTCCTTTTGTTAATAAATAGCAAGCTGTTAACATAGCTTCACCCCAGAACCCTTGACTCAGCCCAGAATAGGACAACATGGAATTAACCATCTCCTTCAGCACCCTGTTTTTCCTTTCAGAAATACCATTTTGCTGAGGAGTATAGGGGGCAGTCGTTTCATGGATTATACCAACAGACTGAAAATACAGAGTATCCATGTACTCACCTCCCCTATCAGTCCTTAATCTCTTGATCAGGGACTCTTGTTGCAATTCAACCTCAGTTTTAAATACTTTAAATTTATCTAATGCTTCATCCTTAGTATGCAATAAATAAACATAACAATACCTAGAAGCATCATCAATAAAAGTCACAAAGTATTTCTTATTCCCCAAAGAGGGAGTAGCATCTAAATCACATAAGTCACTATGAACCAGTTCCAACACTTTAGTTTCACGTTTTACACTTTGAAATGGTTTCTTAGTTATCTTGTTCATCATACAAGTTTTACACCTTTCAGTGTCCATGTCAAATGCTGGGATTAACCCATCCTTAGACATATCTTGCATCCTTTTAAAGTGTACATGGCCAAGTCTAGCATGCCAAAGGGTTGAATCATTCAATTTAGATGTCGACATAAAAGCAGAATTAACAACATCATGAACAATGTTAAGCCTAAACATCTGATTACATAAATAACCAAAACCAATAAATACACCATGTTTAGACAAAACAAACTTATCAGATTCAATAACTTGTTTATAACCACAATTATTCAAAATACAACTAGAAACCAAGTTTTTTCTAATAACAGGAACATGTAAAACATTAAACAAAGAAACAATCTTTCCAGAACTAAACTTCAAATCCACACATCCTCTTCCATGCACCAGGGCAGTTGACTCATTTCCCATATGAAGAATAGAACCATCATTCATTGACTCGTAGGTCTTGAACCAGCTTCTATCTTTACACACATGAGTTGTTGCTCCAGAGTCAACCCACCACGCAACATCATCATCCTGCACAAAGTACACATTAGATATATATGTAACATAATAAATCTCAAAAGACTTATCAAATATATTCTGACCTTTCAGGGAATTAACACTCCCAGATCCACTCGTGCCTGATCCATTGGTTTTATTGCCAATTTTAACACCTTTACAATCCTTCCTGAAGTGTCCAGATTTACCACACTTCTAACAAGTAGCTTTTGACTTCTTGTTAGGATCAGTTTTGGTGTTATCCTGATGCTTACGTTTGCCCTTGTTGTCATTGTTCCTGGAGGAGTTGTTATGCTCCACCAAATTGACAACTGATGGACCAGCAGCATTGCTGCTCTTTGGCTTGTCACTTTCATGTGCTTTGAGTGATTCCTCAATGCGAAAATGACTACTCAACTCAATAAGAGTTAATTCCTCCTTCTTATGCTTTAGCATATGCTTGAAATCTTTCCAAGAAGGAGGTAATTTATCGATGATACAAGAGACTGAAATAGCCTCATCCATGTTCATCTTGTGTTGTGTGAATCGACCAAGTATACTAAGAAGTTCATTGTATTGTTCCATGACAAGTCTAGAATCGACCATTTTGTAATTGTTAAAATTACTTACAAGGAACATCTTACTTGATGCATCCTCAGCCATGTATTTGGCTTCCAAGGAATCCCACAGTTCTTGAGAAGATTCAAAATTTTGATAAAGATCAAACAAGGAATCAGACATACCATTGAGGATTAACCCTCTGCAAACATAGTCATCATTCTCCCATTTGCTTCTGTTCCTAATCTGTTCCATAGTAGCATCATCCCCATGATCTTCAGGAATGGATGTGGTCAGAACATACACCACATTTATGCTTGACAACAAGAAGTGCATCTTCTTTTGCCATCTTTTGAAATCGACACCTTTAAACTTTTCAAGCTTTGAAAAGTTAGCAGCCATATGCCTCATAGCAGCCGCCATTGATTATCACTAAATAGTTTCTATTGATTGTTGGTTGTTTTTGTGTTTGGTTCCCAGAACAGGGTAAAGATAATCAATCAAGGTACCAGATATTCACTTGAAATCGTGTAATCACTTTCCAATAGAAACTATTCGACCCTATGCCTGGGTTACACGAATATCTCTATGGGATAAGGCCAAGTGATGTTCTTGTTTTAGGCACAAATCAAGAACCGAATTGCTTTCAAGTGTTTAGGTTTTCTGTGTATCTACTCATGCGGATGGATGATCTCTATATATATTAGAGATATACTCAAAACCCTAGTCAAAGGAAATATGAGAAAATATTGGCCAAATATTCTCCATATACTTTCCTTAATTCTAGATATAGTGGTTACAAGACCAGAAAATCATGGTCTTTATTACGAATTTGAAACTTCCCAAAATAGGTCAAAGTTAGTTACAAATTCTATCCAGCATACCAGCAGTAGAATCTTATGCCTAGCAGCACAATAAATTGTACTAGCAGTAGAATCTATTGCCTAGCAACTCAGCAGCAGTATTATTGTACTAGTAGCAGTATCAATAACACTAGCAGCAGAATGTTCTGCCTCAGCAGTAGTATGGATAACACAAGCAGCAGAATGATCTGCATCAATAGCATTATCCATAATACTAGCAGCAGAACCACAAACCACTTAATTGAGTTAGGGTAAACATTGACCAAATGGGTGTACACTCCGTACCTCCAAACCCATTACCAGGTGTGAATTAATCCCTCAAGTGCACTAAATTTTCCAACACAGCAGAATCACATAATCAACCCGTTTTGCTATACTTACAGATTCATCAACGGCTATATTAGTACAATTTATAGAATCAACACACCCTTGGTGAAACTGAGTGTTTTTCACATAGCTTTTTAATGCTTGAAGAATTGTGATGTTTTTGCGGGCCACGACCTCGTAGTTTCCGAGCAAAGTGTCGGTTGTGTTACCATTCGGGCCTATGATAGCAATGGAAGTGGTTTTGGTTTTTGAAAGTGGGAGAAGATTTGCTGAGTTTTTCAGCAAAACGATCCCGTTTCGGGCAGCTTCAAGGGCTAAGTCCTGGTGCTCTTTAGAACACACTTGGTCTGGTCCAAGTTTTCCATATATGCCATCTATTGGGTTCCCATTGAACAAACCTAACCTCATTCTGATGGTAAATAGATTTACATGAGCTCTGTCTATATCTGCTTGTGTTATTTTGTTCATTCGGACTGCTAATTTGGTGTATTTCTTCAAATATGAACCACATTTGACATCCATCCCTATAAGTGATACGAAATATGTCATTAGTACGTTGTGGTTGAATATTTAAGGAAATTTTACTGATACCTAGGATAACTCATTAAGGTGCACATTATATTATAAGTCTAAGAGTCTGAGCTCGGAAGCTTATAACAGCAATGCCAAAAAGCAATGCAGTCATGCTAGTGTCACGTGACTTGCACTTATAATAGTGGAACAACAAGATAATCCAAACATTACCTGCTTTAAGAACACTGGCAATAGCAACTTCGGGTAATTTTGAATATCCTTGAACATCATGCATAATAGCGACTGCATCACAATCGGATGCAATGTACCTGTGATCATAGAAACAAGTTACACAAACACAACAGAATCACCAATTGGATTTTCGGGTTGCCAAAAACGCTCAGTGGATTTTCTGGTTAACAAAAACTTAAATAATGGATATGCCGGTTCCCTTTAAAGTTCCAAGCTTGGCGAGCCATCTTTGTCAAAAGATTGTAATCAGCACAATTTGGCAAACCGTTGACTCGATTATAAGCACACATTATCCCACTGGCTTGCCCTTGTTGTACACATTTCTGAAATGGTCGTAAGTATGTATCTGCAAGATCTTGTTGACTGATCTGCATATCCAGTCCATCAAAGTACAATAATCATTACACGACATAGTTCTATTGCACAACTCTAAAGTGCACAAGAGAAACTTACATTGGCATCAAAGTTATAACGGGTAGCAGTTTTCCAGTTATCTAAATCATTGGCAATGAAATGTTTACAGCAAGCAGAGGCTTGAAGGTGATCAGAATTTGGGTCGATTTTTCCACCTTCAAAAGAGTCTCCTTGAATCCCTCTGACATATGAAACCGAATAATCTCCAACGACCAATGGGTCTTCACCAGGTGTTTCTTGTCCTCGGCCCCATCTTGGGTCTCTTAAGATATTGATGTTTGGGGCCCAAAATGTTAGTCCTCTTGCTTAACCATTATTGTACATTGCTCTTGCTTGTCTCCCAATTGCCTAAATGTGCATTAAACCTTTGCATACCCAACAAATGGTTTAGTAAAACATATTCACTATTTTACTTTTACTAAGTACATGAAAAGTCATCGCTGTTATGAGAAGCCGAGAAGGTAATCAAATTGGTGGGACTTACTAATATAAAGTTCATGCTGCTCACATTAGACTAATAGCCAACTACTTATCAACTTAAAATGATATATAATGTTTCTTGCATGTTCGACTATAGGTCAACTGTTTATTTAATGAAAATGGAACGTAAGGCGTTTGATCAAAACTCAACTGTATATGTAATCAAGATGGAACCTAATTTTAGATCCGCAAAGGATTTATTCATTATTTTGCTTAAATAGTTGACTAACCAATATTACCTAACATCAACAATAAGTATCACTTATTTTGATACAACACACAAACAGTTTTGTGAGTTTTTGGGTTTGCTTATCCAAATACTTATTTGTCATTTCGATACAACACAAACAGTTTCGAGTATTTGGGATTCCTTATCCAAACTTCAAACCACTTATCTGATAGTCTATAATGGGTGAATTCAGGGCAGAGCGTATTTGAACATTTTGGAGTTTGGCAAAATGCAAATAGCATTTGCAGATTTTTTAACCGCTACTTTTTCTAATACTACCCATAGAAGCATTCAAATTCTAACGCTACTTTTACTTCCTTTTACACATTATAACTTTAGCTACAGCTACGATACCAAACACTTTTATAAATTAAACAACTACTCCTAACTGGTACCTTACATATCACTACTAGTTTTACCAAACATAATGTGTTTCCATTTTCCAATAAGTAATTCGAAATTGTTTGGAGTATGTTTGGATTGCGTTTCGAATGAGATTTTCTAACTATTGGTTTTTCAAACGCAATTCTGAAAAGGAAAAATGCACTTTTTGAAACAATCTTTTTGCCTTTTTGACACAATTAACCACGACCAAATGGCCTAATGGTAAGTTGTTTGACCTCCTCAAAAGAGATCAAGGGGTTCAAACCTCATTAGCTACACATATAAGGGTGGCAGGGAAGGGTCAGAAACAATCACGGGGATACCCCATTTAGGACAAGACTCGCCCTCCCCGGCAATGGCGGAACTTGAACATTTATTTTGGGGGGCCGAATTTATTTCGGATGGGCCGAATCGGAGATTTGTTTGTATTATCAAATAAATTACCCCTAAAACCTATAATATTTACACTTGTTGTCGCAACTTTTTTTGGGGGGGGGGGGGGGAGGGACCCTCCCCTGCCCCTAAAGAGCTCCGCCATTGCTCCCTGGATAACCTCAAAATAAGCACCAAGGGGTGTTTGCTTAAGCTTATATGTGGCTTATGAGCTGATTTGTTTTTTAGCTTATATTTTATAAGCCTCAGTTTTTTCGCTTATTTTGAGATTCGTAGACTTATATAAGTTTATTTTGATATGATGAACTTATATAAGCTAACAATCTCCCCTTAAGGGATGGTCATTCAAATGATGCTCCGTGTGATTTGGTCTTTCGTCTTCATTTTCTTGTGCTTTGTGTGTCGTTGTAGAATAGTCTTGCTTCTTTGTTCCTTCATGCTATGTGATCTTCAAAGTATCGTCTTTTTGTCATTCTTGCCTTGATCAACATCTTCATGTGCATTTGCGTCGTGTCCTCCAACATACTCATACATCTTGAACTTCATACTTGTCTTCCTCACTTGATACATGAACTTGTTCTTGACATCTTGATTAGCTTCTTGACTTTGTCGTTACACTTTGTCTTTAACTTGATCCTTTTGTCTTTGAACTTTTACACTTGAGCTTTGTTGAGGATGATCTTCATAAGTATGAGTATGTGGAGGTGAAGATGTTTGATATATCTGATGATGGTGTTCCGTCTTCCTCCAGGTGACTTTCCTCAGTAACAGCTACGTGTTGAATGAACTCCCCAATCGATCACGGTGGACTTTTCTTAAAGAATCGACCACTATGATTGTTTTACTGATGAATGTCTTTATTCCATTCACCTTGGTCGGGCACATCAGCCGTCCTAATCCCGTTAGGGACAGTTATCACTACATTGGATAAATCAAAGTAGAGACCCACGTCATAAGGACTCAATTCGTGAAAGGAATCTCCTTGGCGGGTGTAACACCCCAACCCGACAAGGGTAAAGATATCACAATAATGGTTTCATATCAGATCAAACCAAAGCATACATCTATAGTAATACAAGAATCTCAAAGGTTACAAAATGAAATACTGAAACTACAAGGTTACAATGCGGATTACAATAAATACTAAGTCTAGAATAAACTCTTCTAGTCATCTCTAATCCAGAAAATCTATCAAGTATAGCCTTCTAAGTCCAAGGTACTCTCCACTCATCCCCAGCTTCCTACTAAAACCTGCCGCAGGAAAAGAAATGCGGCTGAGCTACGAGAGCTCAGTGAACAGATATAACGATGACAAAGCAATAGTAGAGAAAGGTACAAAGCAATGGAAATAAAGGTCATGCAGATATAATATGGGTTAAGGGATAAGTAAATGAAAAGGAAAAAGAAAAAGGAACAGTAATCCACCACGAGCCCAGAAACAGATTATATCATATCAGAACAGTGTAACCATAAATCTTCATAATCATATAGAGGGGAGACCTCTCAGATAATCAGATAATGTGAGGGGTGTCCTTAGTAACCAAATGGAGTAGCTAACTCCCAGATATGTGAAAGGCGTGTATTGCACACAAGCACCAGTCACCAGATATATATCAAATCATATAATAGATAATCCACTAAACAGATAACAGATCTAGGATGCATCCATACGCCCCTGCAGATAAAATAGTGGCCAAATATATATACTTGAGCTCATAACAGATAACAGATAAGGGACGGTGTGGAACATCACTCAACCACACTAGAGTCATGCCATTGGTGCATCAATGACACGGACATGGAACCCCCATGCCTAGTGAAATGGCTCGGGTATCAAACTGAGAGTCGGATATCATATCATAATCAGAGTGTCATATCAAAGGTTCATATCAAAAGGTTCATATCAAATAATTCAGAAGATCATATCAAAGGTTCATAATCAAAGTTTCATAGCATAGGTTCATATCAGAGATCATAACGAAAAGAATCATAAAAAAGGTTCAAAGGAAAAAGGGATCATAGCAATGGCATCAAATCAGAAACTAACAAATCAGAATATGAAAGAGATCATGAGAAACCTTAAAAAGAAAGGTCAGAATATCTGTACCTTACACCGCTAGAAAACACAACAGAAATATAAAGGTCAGAAGCAGACTCCATCTTCAGCGAAAATATCACAAGTACTCATTTTAAATCACAAGTACTCATTTTAAATCATAAATTATCCAGAATTACACTTCTAATCCTTTAAGTTTAACAATTTACAATTTATACCCCTTTAGTTAATTAAATTACAAAATAAACCCTATAATTACATAAATCACAATTTAACCTCTACAATATTCATATTTACACATCAAACCCTTCATTTTACCAAATTACAGAATTACTCATCAATTTAACACATGGTACGAATTATATCCTTCAAGTTTCATAATTTATAAAATTAGTCCCTTAACTATTTAAAACTATAATCCGAATCATAAATTAATCATAATTTTCACATTTAGCCCTTAAGTATCCAAAATTACACATTACACCCTTAATATTATTATTTATACGAATCAACCTTAAGTTTCCAGAATTTACACTTTTAGTCCCTCTATTTTAATTTAATTCAATTCGAACCATATAATTACCAAATAAACCCTTTTCTTGCAAATTTTACACATGGTATCCTTATATTATATTTTTCACACATAACCACAGATCTAAAATGACTTATAAAATATCCCACAAGTTTCACTAATTACAAAACACACCCTTCTAATTTTATTTTCTAATCGGATTACATTTTTAATTATCAAACCCTAACCTTAACCATCCCAATCATTAGCAAATCATCACAACATCATTACAATACATTAATTATTCAGATCTAAACACAAAACCCTAACCCTAATCAATTCGATTAGGTTATATAATTTTTCCTTTATTTCTTTTAAATCCGATATACCAAATAAATTAAACAAATGTGATTTAGGCTTCAACAAATCAAATAAGCATTTTTCCAGTGTTAGATGATTATAATAGAACCCAGAAAAATTATGTACATGACCCAGAAAAATCGTATGAACATATTTGTATTTTATTTGTGTTTTTGTTCTCTATAATTCGTACGATCATTCTAGCATGCATGATTCGATTTAACCAATTTATATGAGTCATATATGATGTAATTAACATGAGAAAAATACCAAATCAATTTTTGAACGTGTGGTTTAAGCGTAATAATTTTGTACCTTACGGATGAAACAATTCGACAACAAAAATTCACCACGTTAGAACCAGGCTATCCACGACCCTAAGCTTATTTTTCCCAGCCTCCTTGGACCTTGATGATTACCAGAAAAATACTAGAACACTTCCAAAAAATCGGATGAATCAAGAGAGAATTTTGGTTTGTTATTTTAGGGTTTCGGCTAACTAATAAGGAAAATAAATGGGAGGAGTTTAAATATATGGTAAATGGCCGAGATAGGGGGGGGGGGAATATGGCTGGAGAATCGGCCTAATGATTTGACACAATCAAGATTTTGAATTTTTGATCATTTCCTTATTTATTTTGTAATTATCTTAACCTTCATGATTTTTAAATATAAATTAAATTAATACATATATATTTTCGGTATACATGGTGCCAAAATATTTTTTTTGTACATTGCAAAATATTAAAATGTAGCCTCAAAATTAATTTACTTCATATATAGCTCATTACCAAAGGTTTGGAATTAATTTGGTGCTTTATATGTGTTTTAATTTTAAAGTTTCAGGGGCAATTTGGTCATTTTGCATGCTTTAAATTTTCGGTTTTACAACTTCTTCCCCTCTAAAAGAAAATTTTCGTCCTCGAAAATTGAGGTGAAACGAAACGGAAAACACAGTTGACTGTGAACAAAAATATGAAAGACTTGTTTCTCATGACTCGATCTTGTTGATCAAATTTCGGTTTCCTCAGAAAAGGCAATTCATACTGAATCCAGATCAAAAGAATAACATAATAGATGATAATCGGATTTTCTCGAAAGAGACGCAGGAAATACACAGGATTTTGACGGACATATCGTCTGTGGAATTGATTAGGCGAATCAGATGAGAGTGTACCGAATCGCAGAAATATGAGGGTGATAAATATGTTTAACTCTTCAGATTTTCAAATAGTCCCGTCTCCAATATAACCTTTCAAAGGTATTCTCATAAACCGACAGGTCTTGTTTTCTCAGAATCCAAAATCTCATATCTTAATTCATAACAGATCATCATGAACAGATTCATCGAATGTGAGACGTATATACAGCAAAACATAGGTGTACTCCTTCATAGTAACAGATAGAATCCATACAGACAGAAAACGGATTGTTTGATAACATCAAACGACAGAAAGCTCTATAACAGGACCTAAGGTTCTTATCGGGAGTACAGAGGTCAGCAAACGCGTGTCGAGTATCCCAACGTATCAAATCGTATAACGGTGAAGGCAGATTTAAGCGCATAGGCAGAACGAACCTAAAGTCTCAATCAGATATCATAAATTCTAAGGTTTCTAAGGCACTCCTCGAAATATCCTATGATCACAATAAGTGCACGTTATATGATGTAAGTATTATCACGTTGGCCAGACGTCATAATACTAGCATCATATAAATATGCCCTCGTGATGACCATACTTTATCTCAAGTCGTGAAAATCAACTTATCTAACCACCTAACAGTCCTTCTATACCTTAGGGTTGGTCCGAATCGATCATCATTACGAATTCAAAATCAGAGAAACAGAACGTACAAATAACGTAATGGAATTAGTAAGCATCCATGAAGTACGTCGTCCAAAGCGTCAGGTCTTCCACAATACATCAAAATTCTTATGACAAAACCGTCATCCAACATACGCAGAAAGAACACTAAACGGAAATACTAATGGAGAACCCGAATCATTCAAAGGATCTTATCATCAGGTAACGGGAGCTTAAGTGGGTTAAGCAGAAGTGAACACGCCCTCAATAACTTCATCCTTCACGAAATCGACTCATCCAACCACAAATGATCATTCCAAAATCGTCCATTCGAATACATGATTTCAAAATCTCTTCCAAGTCCGAGTAGTCTGTCTACGCTTGTCCATCTGATCATGCGGTGAGAAGGGATGATAAACTTGCGTCTGGTCCCTCAAACCTTCCGCACTTCTTCTTGACACTGTGGTGTGGTAACGTGAATCTCTGACATGGTCATTGTGCATCTTCCATTCGCGAGTCTGCTTCTGCTCTCAATTCATCCTATTACAACTAAAATGAATAGAGAATCAAGACTGCATGTCTTAGATAGTTCTTCCAGCACAGTTCAAAATTCGCCACATCAAACTGCTATCGTCACCGGTACGTGGTAGTGTTGTCTGCTACAATCTCTGAACGCCAATCATATCTACTCTTTCCAGAACAAAGGGTCATTCTATAAGAGGATCTACATGCTCTTCGTTCGTCTCTGAGCACAAACACACTGTCATACTATGACAATTGTCCAAATACTCGCGAAGACGTGATTCTATTAGCCAATACAATTGGTATTATTTAAAACTCATAATGGTCACGACGGGTACTAAAGCAGCTTCATAAATCGTCTCAGGGAAAACTTCATACAAATAAAACTGTAGTGCTTCACGGAGGTTACTCTCAGTTAGTCATCTCCCTTATTAGAAGTTCTTGTGGTTGCTTCTTCAGCCCTTCAAACATTAAATGAGGCCGTCTGATACGGAATTTACAAAGATAGAATAAATCAATCATTGATACACTGAAATGAAAGATGATCACGGTAGTGATATGGTTAGGTTTACGATAGTCGATACTGATGCGTGGTTTTGCAACCTTACAACAGGTTTTACCTCTCGAGGGATCTCAAGAGGCTTACAACCCCACCAGGCAGTGTACCTGACCGATGTAGTATAGTTTAGTGGTAAGTACGGGGGATTGATCGTTCTCCACAGGGAATAGTGTTCGTTAGGTATGAAAGACTACTCTAATAGGTCTAAGGGTTGAGGAAGATTCTTTTTATGTTTTTATTTTTTTTATGAAAGCAAATAAAATCTCTGGTTTGAAGGAGTGGGCGGAATTAGTTGCTAGTCAACTAACCCAAATAACTACAAATGCAAATAAAATAAATAACTGAAAATAAAATGTTGGTGAAAACTTAAGTGTAGAGAAATGTGTTTACTTAGATTTCCTTACTCCCTAACTATCTTTTACCGGTTGATTAGTGTGTATTAGTTGCGTGGATGACGGGTGTATTCCTTAATACCAATCGTGGGGTGGCGTACGTACTTCCCCAACTCTACAAGCTCCTACTTCACTCCTATGTCGAGCCGGCTAGGAAGCTCCTAACATGGGATCACTAGAATTCGCTTGTGCATTAAATACAACCATAAAAACCTTTAGTACGCATTTGGTTCATGTTTCTTAAGACGTTCAAGCAAGTTACCGAATAGGAAGTTAGCCAGTTTTCTTAAGCCTAACATAGATAAACAATCATCCAATACAACTAATAACACACTAATAACTAATAATCAATAGCTAGGTTTCATTAGATCTAAGCAAACACAAGATAAATCTAGCCTAACATGTTAAACAAAAGACAAGAACAAGATAAAATCAAACAACACATAGACATATTGAATGATTAATTGATAACTTATCTTTCAATGTAACATGGAAGATCTCAAGGCAAAAAGCCTTGAAAAAGAAGCTAAATTCGTCTTAGGGTTTTCTCCCAAAAATTCCACACTAAGCTCTCCACAAATGACAAAGAATTAGAAAACTATATATAGATTTTTGGATCTGACGGCGTCACCTTATGGAGTGTGACGCCGTCACCTCGCCGCTTTTAGGGTTCCCGGATGACCTTCTTGACGCCGTCCCTCTTTAGCTCTCCAAAATCCGTTCTGGCTTATCAAGGCTTGACGCCGTCAGACCTTGAACGTGACGCCGTCCCTCTTTGAATTAAGCCGTGACGCCCTTGATCAGGTTAAAGCGTGACGCCGTCAGAATTTACATGCAATTTTCACTGGCTTATCATGAGTAAATTTCACATCCACCTTTTCTTGCCAAGCCATGACGCCGTCCAGAGTAAAATCTGACGCCGTCAAAGGTAACTTTTAGCCGATTTTTGAGACTTTGTCGTTTTCTTCACTTTTATGCTCCAAAAACGTCCAGAATGCCTCCTTTTCCAGATTTCTCCTCAAAAGTACCTAAAATGACAAAAGGAACGATTTAGGGCAATATTTGATCAAATAAATACGATTTAGGGCTTAAATGACCCCTTAAAAGCGGTACACTTTTCGCTTCATCAAATACCCTTACACTTGAGATTTGCTTGTCCTCAAGCAAATGCGCTTTTATTCTAATCAAAATACAAGTTAGGGGTCATTTAATGCAAACATAAAAGTAATTACAACAAATATTCGTTCCACTTTAATCATAATAAGCACGGAGATTATAAACTAGCACCTCACAGGTAGTGTTTAGATACTCACATCTCTCAAGTGTCATCAAAATAAATCTCATAAATGAAAACGGATAATATCTCTCACTACCTGTCATAGCAAATAGATTACCATAGGCTTGGGAAAGGATCGAAAACCTCCTCCACTAGGCGTAAGCACCAAAGATAAACTATCAAAGAGGGCTTTTACATGGGTTATAACGTTAGGTGTAGGGAAAAGGAAAACACGGATTTGTTGGATAAGGGATATTTTACTGGTGGCGAGTTAAAGATCTTGATTAATTACATGTACTATACAATGTTGCTAAGCCAAGACTCGACTCAATCTTAAGCTAGAAACAAAATAACAAAATAATAAAAACATTAAAATAAACATAAAATGAAACGGGATGGTAGTCCGTATGTTTTTTCTACTTTTCTTTTTCTCACTTTTTTTTTGTATTTTTTTGATTTTTCGATTTTTTTTTTTTTTTTTTTTTTTTTTTTTTTTTTTTTTTTGCATACACTTTTGCCCTACCATCCAAAATAATACATCATAGGGGCATTGCATCCCCCTTACACTTGAACTTTTACATAACTTTACAAATAACTATTCTAATGACTCGAATTAAGATAATTGAAAAACTTGGAGTACTTTTAAAATATTTAGCACATATGGGGGTAATAAATGATGTTCTTCCCCATTACTCCATTACACTAGTACTTTACCCATGAGTCCCAATCGTCCCAAAACAATATGTACAAGGATATGACTCGACTTAGCAACCATGTAATCAATTAGATAATTAACTAAGGGTTTAAACAAATGTTGTCACAATAATGCACTAAAAATGAGTGCATACAAGGTAGGCTAAGGCGATTTGGGTGTACATTTTAGTGGGGTGTAACAAATTCTTCCTTTAAGTAAAATGCTTAAAGGTCGAAACGAAAAGATAGGCTCTGAGGGGTGTACTAGGGGTATCGTGTACTAAAAATGAGTACATCGCAAAGGGTGTGGGAGAATTACTTGACCAATGTAGCCAATGTAATTATAACAAAAACACAGGTGTAAAACAATGGGTTTATCCTAATGCCTCTTATCATGTAGTAAATCTAACTACACGAATGTAGTCTCACTTGTGGCCTCGGAATTTTCCTAACGCAAGTTCTAGAATCTAAGTGCTACCGGTACACACATCATAGCATAAATGCTTTTTCTACCAATTCTAGGGGCGAACCTCACATATTTGGGGTGGAAAATTTTTTTAGTGGTACGGTTTTGTGCTAGTCATATAACTCCTATCCATGAGACGCTCATTAAGATCAAAGTTTCACTCCTATATGTTGTAAAAAAATTTAAATTTGGCCCTAAAATTACCCTAACAGGTATTTATCTCAGTTTTATTACACATCTACCATTAAACAAACAAAAATCAAGTACAATTGTATTCTCTAATCGTACTTTTACCCCCCCTTACACTTAAGATGAACATTGTCCCCAATGTTCAAATAACAAGATGTAAAAGAATAAAGTAAAAGAATGAAATCAAATACTCCCCTGATTCGTTTGGTGGATAATGAAATAACACGGGTACATCTTCTTCCAAGAAAATGTTGAAGCTCCATGACTAATGCATCGCCAAAAGCTTGATCAAAAACATTTCCTTGTCCAAAATAACCTGTTAAACCTGAGAAAACAAACACGAAAACCTGCATAACATCGGCGGGATAAACTCTATATATAAGGATATAATGCTTGTGGAATGATAATTTTGCAGATTCCTGGAGATTATAAGTTATAGATTTAATAAAAACTTTTTATGAAAACAAAACTTTCAAAAATTTTCAGAAAATTAAACCTGACGCCGTCAGGTTGTAGAGCCTGACGCCGTCAGAAATGATCTGACAGAATTCTCATGTTACGTTTCCGGAAAATTTTTGGAAAAACCTACGCCTTACTTCCTGGAATTCCTGCAAAACATCATTATGACTCGATACAAGCATTTGACTCAAACAAATACTAATATGTATGTTAATTTATTATTATTATGATTCATGTTTATTTGTGTTCTAATAAACCGATTTGGATTTCCCTTACACTTAACTTTTGCAAAATACCTTTATATGTAGTTAAGACGAAGTTAAAAACAAAATAAAGCATTTTCACAAATTAGTTTTGAACATGAATCAATAATAATAAAATTTAAACACACATACGGAAACAAATAAAATCAAACAAACAAATAAATAAACACACAAAACAAATAAAGCTTGGGTTGCCTCCCAAGAAGCGCTTGTTTTTGTTCGAGTCACGAGCCTGACTCTACCCTTATTTAATGGAAATAGGGGAGGTTTTCCCTACACTTAGGATTAAGTGCGGGTGGAAGTAGCGATACACACCCTTAGGGTGGAAATATGCCACGTGAGGTGAAGGGGGTGAGTGAATGGCTTCCTTCATCCTAAAACTACCCGGATAATATTGGTTTATGGGTGGGTCGGTTCCTCTTTTGTCTCCTAGATGTAAATTTAAGGATGAAAAGTTGTGTAAAGGTTGAGGTTCCGGCTCATCAACACTAGGAAATTCCCTAGAACTAAGAGTAAGGTCATCACTAAAAGTGTTCAAACCTATATCCTCTAGTTGTGCTTGGTCCAAGGGTTCTACCTCCATCGGGATTCCTAAAGTCTCTTCTACTTCTTCCGGGTAAGTCACGGGCGGTGTGGGTGCCTCAAATGATGGTTGAGTATTTTGTGGGCTTATGGTGTTTACCTCATCATTCCACGTGTCAAGATCACCTATATCCTCGTCAATTATTTTCTTAGGTAGTGATAATAACAAACCTAGTGCTTCATCCAACTTATGGTTTATTGATACGGCTCTATCCACAATTCCTTGGCAAACTAGGTCGCTTTTCCTATTAGCCTTACTAAAACAAGATCCTAAACATGGAGGTTGTTCATAAGAATCTATCCTAGGTGAAGGCTCATATGATTCATAAGTGTCTCTAAATGAGGTATTTTGAACTTCTTGGTGTTCTAGCCACTCAACCATATCTTGCAATCTTAGAAATCTAAGTGAAAAGTCCATTTGAAGCAAATTACAAACAAAATCACAAAGAAAAGATAGACTACGAGAAAGCTACAAAATAAAAAGAAAAAATCTCACTTGATAGGAATCTTGTGAGTAGACCTAATAAAAATAAAATTTCAACCTAAGCAATAACTACTCCCCGGCAGCGGCGCCAAAAACTTGATGCGTGGTTTTGCAACCTTACAACAGGTTTTACCTCTCGAGGGATCTCAAGAGGCTTACAACCCCACCAGGCAGTGTACCTGACCGATGTAGTATAGTTTAGTGGTAAGTACGGGGGATTGATCGTTCTCCACAGGGAATAGTGTTCGTTAGGTATGAAAGACTACTCTAATAGGTCTAAGGGTTGAGGAAGATTCTTTTTATGTTTTTATTTTTTTTATGAAAGCAAATAAAATCTCGGGTTTGAAGGAGTGGGCGGAATTAGTTGCTAGTCAACTAACCCAAATAACTACAAATGCAAATAAAATAAATAACTGAAAATAAAATGTTGGTGAAAACTTAAGTGTAGAGAAATGTGTTTACTTAGATTTCCTTACTCCCTAACTATCTTTTACCGGTTGATTAGTGTGTATTAGTTGCGTGGATGACGGGTGTATTCCTTAATACCAATCGTGGGGTGGCGTACGTACTTCCCCAACTCTACAAGCTCCTACTTCACTCCTATGTCGAGCCGGCTAGGAAGCTCCTAACATGGGATCACTAGAATTCGCTTGTGCATTAAATACAACCATAAAAACCTTTAGTACGCATTTGGTTCATGTTTCTTAAGACGTTCAAGCAAGTTACCGAATAGGAAGTTAGCCAGTTTTCTTAAGCCTAACATAGATAAACAATCATCCAATACAACTAATAACACACTAATAACTAATAATCAATAGCTAGGTTTCATTAGATCTAAGCAAACACAAGATAAATCTAGCCTAACATGTTAAACAAAAGACAAGAACAAGATAAAATCAAACAACACATAGACATATTGAATGATTAATTGATAACTTATCTTTCAATGTAACATGGAAGATCTCAAGGCAAAAAGCCTTGAAAAAGAAGCTAAATTCGTCTTAGGGTTTTCTCCCAAAAATTCCACACTAAGCTCTCCACAAATGACAAAGAATTAGAAAACTATATATAGATTTTTGGATCTGACGGCGTCACCTTATGGAGTGTGACGCCGTCACCTCGCCGCTTTTAGGGTTCCCGGATGACCTTCTTGACGCCGTCCCTCTTTAGCTCTCCAAAATCCGTTCTGGCTTATCAAGGCTTGACGCCGTCAGACCTTGAACGTGACGCCGTCCCTCTTTGAATTAAGCCGTGACGCCCTTGATCAGGTTAAAGCGTGACGCCGTCAGAATTTACATGCAATTTTCACTGGCTTATCATGAGTAAATTTCACATCCACCTTTTCTTGCCAAGCCATGACGCCGTCCAGAGTAAAATCTGACGCCGTCAAAGGTAACTTTTAGCCGATTTTTGAGACTTTGTCGTTTTCTTCACTTTTATGCTCCAAAAACGTCCAGAATGCCTCCTTTTCCAGATTTCTCCTCAAAAGTACCTAAAATGACAAAAGGAACGATTTAGGGCAATATTTGATCAAATAAATACGATTTAGGGCTTAAATGACCCCTTAAAAGCGGTACACTTTTCGCTTCATCAGATACGCTGACGCACAATTTTCTCTTTCTTCTTCATAAACTAATAGGGGTATTCAAAAGGAACACTGGGGTGAACAAAATCATATTCCATCAGCTCCTTCAATCTCTCAACTTCTATAGCATCATGGTTCGTCAAATGAGATTAGTTCAATGACAATTCTATCACCCGAGTAGGAGGGAATCCTAAGAGTTTCATCAGAAAACACCAGAATATTTGTACAACAAAACTTCCAATGCCAAAGCTTTCTAAGGGTGGGTACTAATAGGTGTCAGGAGAAATTTGACAATCAAATGAGATCGAGGTAAATGTTCCCATAGCGGCGTTAAGCTTAACAGATTTGAGCGGTTAAAGGTTATCATAACAAAAGTAGGATGCAAATAGATTTCTGGAGTCACATATCAGATACGGTAATCCCTGGCAGCTTATGAGGGCCAGCCAATCCATGACTTAAAGACCTCAAAATCGAATATATCAAAAGTAAACGGATTCGTAGGATGAGCACGGTCGCCAAGCCAGACGGATAGTTCATATATCAAGGTCAAGTACATGGTTCATCAAAGTGTGGAAAATAGATAAGCGAACAATTCAAAGTGTTGGAGTCTTGATTGGCTATTTAGCATAAGTGGCAGGTAGGTTGTGAATCATCGGTAATACGGACATCGTATAACTGTCAAAAGTGAGGCGTATAGAATATCAGTTATCAGCATCATCATGCTCAGTTAACAATTTCACATCGAGACAAAATTATCGTCATATCCTTCCAAAGGAACTAGTTGACGGCAAGATTCATTATTCAAAGGGAGGGAATAAACTTCCTATATCTATGGTTAATAACCACCAGAGTTCTCATAGGAGTAGTAATGGATTTGCAAGACAGAGTAGTATCAGATGATACATTTATCTCCAGCACGGTAATTGAATTCATATAATGTGTCAAACACATTAAGGTTAAATGACCTTCGGGATAGTTGGAGAAGTATCAAACTGTTTATCAAACAGATCGGAAGTGAAGATCAAAACAGGTAGTGGTAGCAAAAGTTTAATAATCGGAAATCATGGTAGGGAGTTTAAAATTGTTTCAAATGCCAAGGGTGAGACATAGAAGGGTAGTTGTCAATATTGAATGATCAATCAACCAATCCTTTATCAGGATAAAATCAAAGTTGACTATCAAAAGAGGACGGATCAACAAAGCAGATCTCACCGTTCAGAATGAGCGGGAAAACATTTTTTTATACTCGTGGTTAAACACCACAAGACTTCCCATGGGAACAGAGATGGTTAAGACGATATCAACTAGTGTCAGAAAATTCATAGATGATTATCAAAAGCAAGAGAGAATGACAGAATGTATCAAGTATATCATCGTCATGGAGATTCTCAGAATGCCCGAAGTGGCATCAAAATGACTAACAAAAGGATCAGAGGTCAGAGTCGGAATCTAGAGATAAGGATCAAATAGTGCCAGGTAATTACTATGCAATTCTCAATGCCTTCAGATTTATTTAGGTTCAAAATTTAGGTGGTGCAAAGCATAAGCTTTTAATTTCCAAAAGTGATCTCAACAAGCAAGGCACGAATCAGAGTGATGCGGAAGCAATGATACTTAAGCAAATGCCTTATAGTCTACCCATTCCTCACCGGTCAGAACTTAAGTTCCCATAGGGAAATCCTAAAGCAAATTCTTACAGGTTATCTTATGAGCGCCTACAGTGGAAACCTAATGGTCCAAACTTCACAGGTCAAGGGTAAATGTATTACAAGTCGCAGCCTGTCTCTCTGATACCATAAATTGTAACACCCCAACCCGACAAGGGTAAAGATATCACAATAATGGTTTCATATCAGATCAAACCAAAGCATACATCTATAGTAATACAAGAATCTCAAAGGTTACAAAATGAAATACTGAAACTACAAGGTTACAATGCGGATTACAATAAATACTAAGTCTAGAATAAACTCTTCTAGTCATCTCTAATCCAGAAAATCTATCAAGTATAGCCTTCTAAGTCCAAGGTACTCTCCACTCATCCCCAGCTTCCTACTAAAACCTGCCGCAGGAAAAGAAATGCGGCTGAGCTACGAGAGCTCAGTGAACAGATATAACGATAACAAAGCAATAGTAGAGAAAGGTACAAAGCAACGGAAATAAAGGTCATGCAGATATAATATGGGTTAAGGGATAAGTAAATGAAAAGGAAAAAGAAAAAGGAACAGTAATCCACCACGAGCCCAGAAACATATTATATCATATCAGAACAGTGTAACCATAAATCTTCATAATCATATAGAGGGGAGACCTCTCAGATAATCAGATAATGTGAGGGGTGTCCTCAGTAACCAAATGGAGTAGCTAACTCCCAGATATGTGAAAGGCGTGTATTGCACACAAGCACCAGTCACCAGATATATATCAAATCATATAATAGATAATCCACTAAACAGATAACAGATCTAGGATGCATCCATACGCCCCTGCAGATAACATAGTGGCCAAACATATACTTGAGCTCATAACATATAACAGATAAGGGACGGTGTGGAACATCACTCAACCACACTAGAGTCATGCCATTGGTGCATCAATGACACGGACATGGAACCCCCATGCCTAGTGAAATGGCTCGGGTATCAAACTGAGAGTCAGATATCATATCATAATCAGAGTGTCATATCAAAGGTTCATATCAAAAGGTTCATATCAAATAATTCAGAAGATCATATCAAAGGTTCATAATCAAAGTTTCATAGCATAGGTTCATATCAGAGATCATAACGAAAATAATCATAACAAAGGTTCAAAGGAAAAAGGGATCATAGCAATGGCATCAAATCAGAAACTAACAAATCAGAATATGAAAGAGATCATGAGAAACCTTAAAAAGAAAGGTCAGAATATCTGTACCTTACACCGCAAGAAAACAAAACAGAAATATAAAGGTCGGAAGCAGACTCCATTTTCAGCGAATCTACACGAATTCATGACTGTCTTATTAAAAGCTTATTTAATTCAGATTACTTATTTTAGTCGGCTTTCCATTTCTAGTAACTTTCCTTTTTAGGTAACTTTCCAAAAATAGCCACTTTCCATATTTAGTAACTTTCTATTTTTAGCAGGTTTCCATAATTAGCAGATTTCCATAATTAGCAGATTTCTATATTTAGCAAGATTCAAATAATATAATTTAGGTTAAGTCATTAATTTGGATTATTATGGAAATAAGGTATATTTTAGCAAGTTATAAAGGTCTAGGGTTATTTATGACAAGTTTTCATATTTTAGGGTTTTAATTGTAAATACACCAAAGTTAAAGGTTTAAAATGAAAATATCACAAGTACTCATTTTAAATCATAAATTATCCAGAATTACACTTCTAATCCTTTAAGTTTAACAATTTACAATTTATACCCCTTTAGTTAATTAAATTACAAAATAAACCCTATAATTACATAAATCACAATTTAACCTCTACAATATTCATATTTACACATCAAACCCTTCATTTTACCAAATTACAGAATTACTCATCAATTTAACACATGGTACGAATTATATCCTTCAAGTTTCATAATTTATAAAATTAGTCCCTTAACTATTTAAAACTATAATCCGAATCATAAATTAATCATAATTTTCACATTTAGCCCTTAAGTATCCAAAATTACACATTACACCCTTAATATCATTATTTATACGAATCAACCTTAAGTTTCCAGAATTTACACTTTTAGTCCCTCTATTTTAATTTAATTCAATTCGAACCATATAATTACCAAATAAACCCTTTTCTTGCAAATTTTACACATAGCACCCTTATATTATATTTTTCACACATTACCACAGATCTAAAATGACTTACAAAATATCTCACAAGTTTCACTAATTACAAAACACACCCTTCTAATTTTATTTTCAAGCTATGATTAGAGGTTGTCAAGCTATGGCTTGAGGTTAATGTGACACTCAGTCACATTCCATTGTTCTTATCGGATCTTTTGGGTTATTAATATATTTTACCGGGGAATCGTCCCTTTTACCCAAAAAAAAATTTTTTTTTTTTATTTTCTAAACGGATTACATTTTTAATTATCAAACCCTAACCTTAACCATCCCAATCATTAGCAAATCATCACAACATCATTAAAATACATTAATTATTCAGATCTAAACACAAAACCCTAACCCTAATCAATTCGATTAGGTTATATAATTTTTCCTTTATTTCTTTTAAATCCGATATACCAAATAAATTAAACAAATGTGATTTAGGCTTCAACAAATCAAATAAGCATTTTTCCAGTGTTAGATGATTATAATAGAACCCAGAAAAATTATGTACATGACCCAGAAAAATCGTATGAACATATTTGTATTTTATTTGTGTTTTTGTTCTCTATAATTCGTACGATCATTCTAGCATGCATGATTCGATTTAACCAATTTATATGAGTCATATATGATGTAATTAACATGAGAAAAATACCAAATCAATTTTTGAACGTGTGGATTAAGCGTAATAATTTTGTACCTTACGGATGAAACAATTCGACAACAAAAATTCACCACGTTAGAACCAGGATATCCACGACCCTAAGCTTATTTTTCCTAGCCTCCTTGGACCTTGATGATTACCAGAAAAATACTAGAACACTTCCAGAAAATTGGATGAATCAAGAGAGAATTTTGGTTTGTTATTTTAGGGTTTCGGCTAACTAATAAGGAAAATAAATGGGAGGAGTTTAAATAAATGGTAAATGGCCGAGATAGGGGGGGGGGGAATATGGCTGGAGAATCGGCCTAATGATTTGACACAATCAAGATTTTGAATTTTTGATCATTTCCTTATTTATTTTGTAATTATCTTAACCTTCATGATTTTTAAATATAAATTAAATTAATACATATATATTTTCGGTATACATGGTGCCAAATTTTTTTTTGTACATTGAAAAATATTAAAATGTAGCCTCAAAATTAATTTACTTCATATATAGCTCATTACCAAAGGTTTGGAATTAATTTGGTGCTTTATATGTGTTTTAATTTTAAAGTTTCAGAGGCAATTTGGTCATTTTGCATGCTTTAAATTTTTGGGTTTTACAGCGGGATTTCCAGCACTTACAGGTTCAGACTTCGAGAAAATTAACAACAGAGTGTGAAAACGCTCTCTAATCCTTACAAAGGCTATTCCTGAATTGGACGCCCTCAAGAAGGCTTGCAACAGATATACCGAAGTGTACCCACAATCTAGGTGAGCCACTGAAGTATACCGAAGTATCACTCCACGACTGTAGACCGTTTGAAACAAGTAACCATCATGATGAAAATGGCAAGATCCGAAGATCTCATTAAGACTCTTGTACACCTTGTGTCCTTTTTGGCGAACACAAGGGTATTATAATGGAAGTGTTCCTAAGAGATCTTTTGATGAATCTCATGGCTCTAGACTCGATAATGTGCATTTTGAATTTTAGTAGTCGGAGGCATGGAGCAGAGTGCCACCTTTTCAATATCAACACATCTCGGAGTGAGAGGCCGATAGATTATGCAGTGTTCTCCGTGAGAAATGAAACAAATATCTGAGTGGCTAGGAGGGGTGGTGAATCGCGTCACTGGGTCCATGACGTCTTGTCTTCAATATCAGCATCAACTTTGTGAATACCGATAGTAGATGTATTGACCCAGTTTCTACCCTAAGTTTTCATGGAGGGCTATTTCTTTTCACCCTTTCATTAAACTTTTCTTTTTCATTCTTCAACCCCTTCTTTCTCCTTTCTCATTTTACTCCTTTTTTCAATCTTGCCTAAGGACTTCTAATTCTAATCTATTGGAATTGTCCTTGGGTAGATCCCTCCGGCTCTGGCGGATCATAGGAAATAACCTAACCATAATCACCTTATTACTCCATGATTATCCTAGATTTGTTGATCACTTGCCATAAAAACTTTTGTGTTTATGAATAAACACATTTAGTTAACACTTCGAGAGTTTTGTATTTTGAAATACTCCCCCTTCACATGTGCTCATGCATTTTTGAGATAAATTTGCACATGTTGGGTAGAGTTCGCACATTTTGAATTGATCGATTTTTAGTTAATATGACCATCGCGAGACACGCTTACATCACTAGTTAGACTAGCTTGAAATTATTACCCGTCCCGGTCATATTAAAAGATTATCTCTCGAATTGGTACATTCTACTCAGACAAGTCCTTTGCGAGACACGCTTACATCACTGGTTAGACTAGCTTGAAGTTATTACCCGTCCCGGACAAGTCTTTTCGATTACGGACATTTATTTTCGTCAATTCGAGGGTTCATACTGAGTCGAGCTCTTATTGAGATTCAATCCACGATCTTTAAACATTATTTGATCACATTTTAATCACGTCTTCTCCCCCTCAAAAATAGCATTTAGTGATATTTTTTATATCAACTGATTAAAATGAGGCTTTTGGAGAGATAGACGGAGTTTTAGCATGATTAGGAACATTTTTAGTTTTTAATTTTAGACTCCCCCTTAAATAAATCATATTTGTAAACATTTGAGTTTAAGAGGGAGTTTTCTTGAGCACAGAATTTGAGAAAGATTTTGAAAAATCTTTTTGAAAAATCTTGATCATGTGCTCAAGGTGTGATTTCTTTTGCCATTAACAATACGAGTCCTGATCTCAAATAATCAGAAGTCATCATTGTAGCTCGGGTTTCGTACTGAAATATACGAAAGCCGTTAGAAAGAAAATTTTGAGAAACGACATGTTTTGGAAAAATTTTAAATGAACTCTCGCTCAAGCATCTGTACATGTCCGTATCATTGTTGAATGACATTTCTAGATACGTACAGAATATCGATTATACGAGAGACATGTCGTGAGAAGAATATTTTTGGTTTTTATATTTTTACTGTTTTTGTATTTTTGAAAGTTTTCTATTTTTATATTTTGTTTTTGTTGGTTTTTCAAATTTTGTATTTTGTTTTTCAAAAATATTTACATGCGAAGCTTTTTGAGATAAATCAAAAAGATTCGAGAAGACTTTCTAACTCTTCGGGAGTTAGGCTTCGCATTCCAATTCGTCGAACTAAGTTATCAAACCGCTCTTTTGGGAGGGCTTTAGTAAATAGATCGGCGAGTTGGTATTCAGTCTTCACAAAAAATCATTCAATTGTATAATTTTCAACGTACTCTTTTATGAAGTGGTAGTGGACTATAATATGCTTGGTCTTGGAGTGTTGAGCTGGATTGCACGAGATGGCTATGGCACTTTTCGAATCAGAATACATAGGTATGCGGTCGAAAGAGAAGTGGTATGTGTTAAATTACACATACCTTTTACCTAATAAAACGGACCAAATAGACCAAAAACTAACCAAATATGCCAAATATGTTGTGTGTTTGTGTTTATGCATGTCCAGGTACGGATATGTGAGAAATGGACAAAAATCATGAGAAAACGGCAAAAACGAACACGAGAAATGGAAAAGGGTCAAAAGCCGAAGCCGGGGATGAATTTATCAGAGATTATGCTCAAATTATCAAATTCAACCCTCAAATATCATCATTTGTCACAAACAGCCCTTGGAATAATATTACAGAGTTGGTCCTTGAACTTTGAGAATTGGCAAAACTAGTCCTTGGATTAAATCCTAAACCTATATTATTTCTTATATTCGGACTAATTAAAAACCCAACCCGCACACACATTCCAGCCCAACACCACAAAAGCCCATTCATACCCTTTTATTCTAGACCCGATCCACCCAATTTATCCTAACCGGCTCCAAAAACCCACTCAACCTGTACCTTTTCTATTAATAAAAACCCCATGGTCAAACCTCCCCAGTCAACTCCCCACTTCCCGCCAAACAACCCACTCACCACCATCATTACCTGCAACCTCCTGCTCCACTCCACCACCCCTCCTCCAAACACTCCAGTCCAAGGCCTCTTCACATGATACTAATGCCAAGCTGGAAATCCAAGTTGCTACTTTGGGCGACAAAATGTGATTAGATGGCTGAGATTGAACAAAGATAATCCAAAGGCTGGGATTAGCTTATTGAAACCCTAGAGCACTCTTGAAGGCTATTTAGAGACCCTCTCATCACACAGAGAAGACTGTCCAATTTTCATGTAATTAGAAAATTTAGGCCGACTTTATTTATTGTCTCATTTAAATTCAGCAATTTAAATTCAGTTATATTTTGCTTTCATTGTATTTTAATTTCACTTTCAAGTTAGTTTAATTCGGTTTTTCATTTAAATACTTGTTCAATTTAGTTTTTATGCATTTAAATTTTCTCAAATAGTTATAATCTGTTTTTAAGCTTCATTACTATTTCTATAAGTTCATATAAGCTTGATATAGCTTATTATGAGTTTATGTACTTTCAATTCTATAGTAAGTGCAAAAATTAGAAAAGTCAACAAAAGTCAACTGTTATTCAAAATAAGCTGAATTGGGTATAAGCTAGCTAGAGGATGAGTTTATGGGTTTATTAGCTTGTTTTATACAAGCTAGAGCTTGTAGAATGAGTGATCAACCCTGTCTTGAGAAAATGCCATTGTGAGTTTAATTCAAAATTTTGCTTATTACTGTTCATGTGCTTATTCCACTGCTTATTAGCTTTACTTTTGTTTGTTCTAGCTTATTTTAGTCTATATTTGCTATTTATTGCTTTTCCTTAATTTAGTTGCCATTTAATTCACTTTTGTTTATTAATCATAAAAAAATACAAAAATATAGGATAATCTAGTTAGGGCTTATTTAATGCTTAATTCTAGTTAACAATTGTTCATAAGTGCTTAATTCACTTAGCTAATCATCTGTCTTACCAAGTCATAGCTTAAATAGGCCTTATTTAGTTTTAAATCCCGAAACAGTCCACAGAAGGAGTGTTTGGTACAAGAAGGAAAATGGGTCAAAACTGAGAGGTACTGTTCATTTGCCATTTTGGAGTTTTAATCTAGCTTAAATTGACTTTTATAAGCTGTTTGTAAGTTCTTTTGATCTGTTTTGAAGGCTTTTAAGGATTTGTGTTGAACAGTGTAGGTTTAAGGGTAGATACTGATCTCATAAGCTAGTATAGGATTAAGCTATTATGTGCTAGCTTTTGGTATTTCTGTGTTCAATATAGGTAGCTAAGTCATTTTTCAAAAGTTGGTTTGGTTCCAAAATGATTTGAGGCACTTTAGTCCATTTTTTGTGAAACTGTTGCCTCAGTAGCCATGTTAGGCCAGTAACTCTTTTGCTCAAACAGCCTGTGTTTTTGAATTTTCTCAAGTTCATCATAAGCTCTAATAATCTAAAAGTTGGTACAATCACTCCTTGGTTGCTTATCTACTTTTTCCACATTTTTTAGATTTTTTATATCAGCTTTTAGATAGCTTTTCAGTAGCTTAAAATTACCTCAGTTGGCCATTTTGACCCTGCAAATTTTTCATGATTTTGTCTCAATCAGCTTTTATTTATGAATTTTCATTTGTTCATTGTAAGCCCAATTAAGTTCAAATTCAGTACAATTGCTCTTTGGTTGCTTATATAATTGTTTCACATTTTCTTGATTTTTTTAAATTAGCTTTTTTTAGCTTTTCAGTAGCTTAAAATCTCCCCAGTTGGAACTGTGTTGCCCTGCTACATGTGTCCCTATTTGCTTATTTTTGTGCTTAATTACTTATTTGTTTAGCCTTTTCAGTTCATGTTGGCTTATATAGGATTGCTTATAGTTGAATTAGCTTATTTCATTTCCATTCTAGCTTATAGAAGCTCATTTGCTTATTTCCTATTGCACTAAGTTTCTTTTCAACTTATAAGCAGTCAGTCTCAAGAAAGCCTTTTCTGGCTTATTTGCTGAATTCTAAAAATAAGTTGTTTTATAAAAGTTGCTTATTTTCATTAGTTTTTCAAGTTTCAAAAAGAAAAATCAAAAAAATAAAAATAAAAAGGGAAGTGGAAGTCCAGGGGAGCCACAAGGGCTCGAACCCTGGACCTCAACACCTCAACCTCTTAGCACACACACTCACTACCAACTGCGCCCTCGGGTCTTTTCTGCCCAAGGGACTTCACTAAATCCTTTTAACCAGTTTCTAGTCCTTTAGCTTATCAACCCCATTTGGCTTATTTCCAGCTTATCTGGATATGCTGGTTGAGTGAATTTATTTTTCCTAGGATCTTACTAACTTTTAGCACTTTTCTATAATTTTTCATAATTTTTTCCATTTTCAGTTAGTATTTTTAATATATTTTTCTTTTAAAAACAATTTTTAATTCATAGAAAATAAAATAAAAGTAAAATATATATAGGGATAATTATTAAAATGCCCCGGTTGCCCAAGTGCTAAGACTATTGATCGGCGCATTTTACATACACCTTAATATTGTTTAATTGCTTAATTATGTATTGGTATTATCTTTTATATATGTTACTTTAAGGTGTTTTGTGTTTATGTAGGCTATGCGCACGAATGAGCTAAAGTTGCGATATTACAAGCTTAAAATAAATATATGAGAGATTTGGACATTGTCGCATTGTTTTGGTCATAACTTCTTCGTCCGAGCTCCGTTTTTGTTGATTCAAAAAGTCACGGAAAGAGGAAAAAGATATCTCTACATTTATGTGATAGAACATTCGAAAATATAAAGTTAGCTCGTGATTTGATTTTATGGAAGCTGCAGTTGTGGATTGAGTTTGCAATAGATATATGGGCTATGGTTATTAATTAATTGGACCACAAATTTATTACGTTATTAGTTGGTCCTTTGATATTGTTCTTGGGCTGTTTTACATGACAGAAAAGAGAAAAGAAAAAAACATGGCCCGTTGATTGTTTTGGCTTGCTTTTGAGTCGGTGGTGTGCACAAGAAGAAAGAAATATGGAGCGGAGATATTTATATATAGACATTGGGTACAGAAAAAAAAAAGGGGGAGCCGACTCTCAATATAATCAGCCACCATTCTTTGGAGGAGCCGACTCTCAATATATTCAGCCGCCAACCAGACATTGGATATAATAATTCCCAGATGCCATTTTGTCTTCGAAGGCTAATATAGATATATATTATTCTTTCTCGACGATCGTGCACTATAATGAAGATGATGTCTAGTAACGCGATGTCCGGCTAAGCCTCTTGTAATCTCTCCCGGTAAAAGATATATTTGGTTTGATCATGTTTACGGATTATATTTTGTTTGTCAAACATTAATTCATATAATTTTAATGCATATCTTTTATTTGATTTTAATGTTTTAATATATTTATTTGGTGAATTTTTATGAGACATATTATTGCGAGTCAACGATTCGTACCGAGCCTAATTAGTATAGGGGTTAAGACGGTCGTATGTTAAACATAATTTGTACCCATAATCGTTCACTTGAATAATTATTAAATTAATTGATAAGATTATTGTAAGACATGTTATTGCTAGTCAATGAGTCGTGCCGAATCTAACTAGTTTAGGGATTAAGACGATTCATGTGGTAAACATAACTTGTGCCCAAAATTATCTTTTTCAATTAATACAAACTATGTCTATGTGGTTTGAAGGCAAACATTAGAATTAATCCGTAACTTAGTCACACCATTATATCCGGAGCCGGGAGGGATTGCTTTTCTAATCAATTGTTTACAACTCTTTACTTTTATTTGCTTATTTAATTTTTCTTCGTTTATTTACCTTTTATTGTTTATTTACTTTCTAGTTAATCAGTATTTTAATTATTAAGTTATTAAACCAAACAATCAATCAATTATTTATTTCGTTAAACTTAGCTATAACCACATACTCCTCGTGGATACGATACCCGCTTGCCCTATCTAGTATAAGGTAATTAGGTTTATTTTTGATCGGTACAACGACATCGGTCAAATTTTGGCGCCGCTGCCGGGGAATTAAAAGTTGGAACATTATCACCTGTGCGATAAACGATTGGTGTTGGATCCTCGAATGTTCCCGGCCTATAGTAAGTATCAACTCCTCTTGCCATGATCACAATTTTCACTTCTTCTTCAGACTCGGCTTCACTTTCAGAAAATCTCTCCGAATTCTCACCTTCAAAATTGTCCAAATGTGTATCTTCCAAATCTATATTCCCCGACGAAGATGTAATGGTTGCTCGCTGTGACACACGATTCTTCCTAGCTGTCTTCTCAATTTCCGCGTCAAAAGCAAGTGGTGATGTGCGTCCGGAATATCTTGTATGCATACAAGAAATCTAACTCTGCAAATGAACCACTAAAAAAAAACGCGTAAAGACGAACTAAACAATTTAAACAAACTAAAAACAGGAAAATAAAATATTTTTAGTTTTTTTTTTTTTTTTTTTTTTTTTTTTTTTTTTTTTTTTTTTTTTTTTAAAATCAAAATAAAAACAACTAATTTAAAACAAAATTAAAAAAATAATAAATAAATAAACTATAAGCGCACTAACTCCCCGGCAACGGCGCCACGCGAAGACAAACAGATACTATTATTTCTTTAGCTGATCGATCAACTAAGATTCCTAGGGGTATATTGGAGGATGTGATTGTCAAAGTTGATGATTTTTACTACCCGGTAGATTTTCTTGTGATGGACACCGAACCATCATACAAGGATACTCAACCGACCATTATTCTTGGTCGCCCTTTCTTAGCCACCATTGATGCTAGGATTAATTGTCGAACAGGCGCCATGGATATTGCCTTTGGTAATAGGAAGCTTCGACTTAATGTGTTTAATTCATTGAATTCTCCTACTTTAAATGAGTGTTACCAGGTTGATACTATTGATGAGGAAGTTCAAAAGCATGCACCTCATATGCTTAAGGACGACCTGTTTGAGTTGTATGTTTCAGGTGAAAATGAAGAGCTTCTTGAAGTGGAGGAAGTGAAACAAATTGAAGAACACGTGGTGAAATCATTTGACCAACAAAAACCACCATGGTCTCATAAAGTGGAGGCATTACCACATAGTTTTGACACGGCAACAAAGCCGTCATTGGAGATACCTCCAACACTTGAATTGAAATCTTTACCATCTCATTTAAAGTATGCATTTTTAGGTGATAATGATAGCTTACCTGTTATAATTGCTTCTGATCTTTCAGGTTTACAGGAGGAAGCATTACTGAAGGTGCTCACCAAGTATAAAGAGGCAATTGGATGGACAATAGCAGATTTGAAAGGGATAAGTCCATCATTATGCATGCATAGGATTGTCACAGAACCTGAAATAAAGCCATCTCGAGATGCTCAAAGGAGGTTGAATCCTAATATGAAAGATGTGGTGAAAAAGGAGGTGCTAAAATGGTTGGACGCGGGGATCATTTATCCTATCTCAGATAGCGAGTGGGTAAGTCCGACCCAGACGGTGCCGAAGAAAGCGGGCATTACCATTGTTGAAATGGATAATGGGGAAAAACTCACAACTCGGCCGGTAACGGGTTGGAGAGTCTGCATTGACTACCGTAAGCTTAACGCCGCTACTTCGAAGGACCACTTTCCTTTACCATTCATTGACCAAATCATCGAGAAACTATCAGGTCAGAAATTTTATTGCTTTTTGGATGGGTATTCAGGTTATAATCAAATACCCATCCACCCCGAGGACCAAGCCAAAACGACTTTCACCTGCCCATATGGCACATTTGCATTCCGAAGAATGCCATTTGGTTTATGTAATGCACCCGCTACTTTTCAGCGTTGCATGATGAGTATTTTTTCTGATATGGTAGGAGAGTCATTAGAAATTTTTATGGATGATTTTTCTATATTTGGTCAATCTTTTGAGGGTTGTTTGGGGCAATTAGAAAATGTTTTAAAAAGGTGCACCGAGACTAACCTTGTTCTTAGTTGGGAAAAGAGTCATTTTATGGTTCGGGAAGGAGTTGTTCTAGGGCACGTTGTCTCTGAGAAGGGATTCGAGGTTGACCGTGCCAAAGTACAAGTAATTTCCACACTCCCACCACCTACTAGTGTCAAAGGGGTTCGCTCATTTTTAGGACATGCTGGCTTTTATAGGAGATTTATTAAAGACTTTAGTGCAATTTCAAAACCTCTATGTAATTTGCTTTCAAAAGATGTAGTATTTGACTTTGATGAATCATGTATAAAGGCCTTCAACTTGCTCAAACAAAAACTTATAGAAGCCCCCATTTTACAGTCACCTGACTGGACTAAACCTTTTGAAATTATGTGTGATGCAAGTGACTATGCAGCAGGGGCGGTTTTGGGGCAACGGGTGGAAAAGAAACCCGTTGTGATTTATTATGCTAGTAAAACCTTTTCGGATACTCAATTAAATTATACGACTACCGAAAAAGAGTTACTTGCTGTTGTTTTTGCCTTAGACAAATTTCGTTCTTATGTTTCGGGTTCTAAGGTTATTGTATTTTCTGACCATAGTGCCTTAAGACATCTATTAGCGAAGAAAGATGCAAAACCTAGGTTGATTAGGTGGATTTTATTGCTACAAGAATTTAATCTAGAGATTCGTGACAAAAAGGGTTGTGAAAATGTTGTCGCGGATCATCTATCTAGAATTACTCCACCTCCATTTAACCCTGCTGATGCTATTAAGGAAAGCTTTCCTGACGAGAGTTTATTTTCTATTTTAAAACTTCCTTGGTATGCTAATATTGTTAACTATCTTGCAGTTAAAAAGCTTCCAGAACATTGGTCTAAGCAACAAAAGAATTACTTCTTTTCACAATTGAAGTATTATATTTGGGAAGACCCTGAGTTATATAAGATGTGTGCGGACCAAGTGATTCGTCGTTGTGTCCCCGACCATGAACATATGGATATTCTAGCTCATTGTCACTCTTATGCTTGTGGGGGACACTTTAGTGCAAAGAAAACTGGGCATAAAGTGCTTCAAAGCGGTTTCTTTTGGCCAACAATATTTAAGGATGCACATTTATTTGTTAAATCATGTACACGTTGCCAACAAGTAGGGGGTATCACTAGGCGTGATCAAATGCCAATGAACCCCATACTTGTGGTTGAAATTTTTGACGTGTGGGGAATAGACTTTATGGGACCATTTCCCACCTCATATGGCAACTTGTATATCTTAGTGGCCGTTGATTATGTGTCCAAGTGGGTCGAAGCCGAAGCCACTAGGACGAATGACCATAGTGTAGTTTTAAAATTTGTCAAAAAGAATATTTTTGTGAGACATGGAATTCCTAAAGCTATCATTAGTGATGGGGGTTCCCATTTTAAAAACTTTAAGTTTGGAAAATTACTTAAACACTATGGTGTTAATCATCGGATTGCCACTCCATATCATCCACAAACAAGTGGACAAGTTGAAGTGTCAAATAGGGAAATTAAACGGATTTTAGAAAAAACTGTTCGTACTGATCGCAAAGACTGGTCTCTACGACTAGATGATGCGCTTTGGGCGTATCGAACGGCATTTAAAACCCCTATTGGCATGTCACCTTATAGAATTGTTTATGGTAAAGCTTGTCACTTACCTGTTGAACTTGAGCATCGTGCAGAATGGGCTATTAAACAGGTGAACATGGATTTGGATGAAGCTGGAATCGCAAGGAAGCTTCAATTGTCAGAACTTGATGAAATACGGCGAGATGCATATGAAAGTTCAAGAATATACAAGGACAAAACCAAAGCTTTTCATGATCGACATATTTCCAAGAAATCCTTCATGGTAGGTCAAAAGGTTTGGTTGTTTAATTCTCGTCTTAAGCTTTTTCCAGGTAAGCTCAAGAGCAAGTGGACGGGTCCATACGTTGTGACACAAGTTTTTCCACATGGAGCGGTGGAAATAAAAAACATGGACAGTGGTGAACCTTTCAAGGTTAATGGACATCGACTCAAACCATACATCATGTTGGAAAATGGTAATGTGGAAACTGTCGAGCTGGTTCACTTGGAGCCATCTCAATCTTGCAATTAACTCCAACGAGGTACTGTCTGGCTGAAGACGTTAAACTTAGCGCTATTAGGGAGGCAACCCATGTTTGTTTAAAATTTTTTCTTTATTTTATTTTTTTTGTCAGGTCGTGAATACGGCGTATTCCACTTCCATAGATACGGCGTATTCACCCTCTAGCCTGTATTTTATTTCTTTATTTATTTTACTTTGTTGAACGTTGTGGGTGTGTTCACTATAAACCCTCACGAGACTACAACTCGTCCACTCGGGCTACCGAGGGGTTTAAAGGCTTGTTGCATACGCTAAATGCAACCGTGATTCCTACGAAAGTGAGTTTTAGGAAATTTGTTTTTATTTTCATTTTTCTTTTTCTTTTTCAAATCATTAATTTTTAACTAAATTTCAACTTGGAGTTTGCATTGGGGACAATGCAATGCTTTAAGTTGGGGAGGGGGTACCATAATATTTTAATTAGAAAATGTGGTTAAAAATGCGAAAATTTAAAAAAAAAAAAAAAAAAAAAAAAAAAAAAAAAAAAATTAAAAAATTGTCGCATTGTTTAAAAAGCTTTGTGCTAATTTGGACGTGAGAAGCCTCTTCTACACGTATTTGTTAAGTTTTGCAGATTTTGGAGATAAACATTTGGATCATACTATGTCACGAGATAAAGATCCAACCACAAGTGCTTAATCAGGTGAACCCGCTCCTTTTTATTTTATTTTTGGTTGAATTATTTGATTTGAATTTTGCATATTATTAGTTTACATAATCAAACCATTAAATCAAGTTTCCCTAATTTACTTTTTACTTGGAAGAGGAAGAAAAAGAAAATGTTTTGATAAAATTGTTTTTTTTGCATGTGAATTGGACAGTGTACGACACATAAGAGAAATCTTTCATTTTGCAATTATGTGCCGTCGCTGGCTACGATAGTTTATTTGAGGATTGTATTTACAGTATAAGTTCTTAGAAATTGAAGGATTAAACTGGTGAGAGTTCTGAGCCTTTGTTGACTGACACATCCAAAATCAGTCTTATATTTCTTTTCATGAGTGATAGTCTTCCCATGCGATGTCATCTAGAACTTGCACTTAGTCTCTTCAAGATTGCATTAATTATGTATGTACAACGCATGATGATGGCACCTAGGATTTAACCCTGTTTTAGCCTGCTTTTGTTATAATTACATTGACTTCATTGGTCAAGTAATTGCCCCTACCCTTTTGTTGCACTCATCTTTAGTGCAAGATACCCCTAGTGAACCCTTCTGAGCCTACCTTTTCGTTTTGTTTACACTCCATTAAATATGTTACACCCAAATCGCCTTAGCCCCCATTTGTGCACTCATTTTTAGTGTACGTACCCCTTGTGAAAAATATATAAACCCTTAGTTAATTGTTTATTTAGTTACATGGTTGCTAAGTCGAGTTGTATGCAGTTTTGGGATGATTGGGATTCATGGTAGCATGGTTATTTATGGAGAAATGGGGAAGAATGTCAATTTATTGCCCCCGCGTACGTTAATGTCTAAGTGCTCCATGTGTATTGATCCTCCTAATTGGGTCACTAGTATTATGATTTTATGTTATGTTCAAGTTATCATGTATTATGTATTATGTTAAAGCAGATTAAAACGATGGCAGAGCAAAAGTAATGAAAAAAAAAAAAAAAAAAAAAAAAAAAAAAGAAAAGAAAAAAAAAAAAAAAAAAAAGAAAAAAAAAATAAAAAAAAAATGGACTGCCATCCTGCTTATGTTTAAGTCAAGAAAGAGTCGAGAAAATTAAAGAAAAAGTTGTTCTATTGTTTTTTTTGTTTGTTATTTATTGTGTCTTGGCTTAGCAACGCCACGTTTATACATGTAACTATTTAGATGATTAACTTGGCACCAGTGAAAAAATCCCTCATTATCCTAAACCGTTTTTCCTTACCCTACACCTTACGTTATAACCCATTATAAGACCATCTGAGTTGTGCATGTGTAATCTTAAGTAGTGGCGAATGAGGCTATTTGCAAGCCTATGGAGAATCATTTCTTGAGGAATGACAATGAGTGAAACACATAACCCCATTAAACACTTGAGTGATGAGTGATTATCCTTGTGAGGGCCTTCAATTCTAAGTTGCTTTATCCTTAAGTTGATTATCGTTCACTATTAGTTGCAAATGATGGATATTATCGGTGTGCTTGTTATGTGCTTTGAAGATCCATGTGCTTAAAATGATTTCTATCTAAACTATTTTTAATGTCTTTCTCGGGACGAGTAAGAGTCAAGTTGGGGAGGTTTGATCGGCGCATTTTACATACACCTTAATATTGTTTAATTGCTTAATTATGTATTGGTATTATCCTTTATATATGTTACTTTAAGGTGTTTTGTGTTTATGTAGGCTATGCGCACGAATGAGCTAAAGTTGCGATATTACAAGCTTAAAATAAATATATGAGAGATTTGGACATTGTCGCATTGTTTTGGTCATAACTTCTTCGTCCGAGCTCCGTTTTTGTTGATTCAAAAAGTCACGGAAAGAGGAAAAAGATATCTCTACATTTATGTGATAGAACATTCGAAAATATGAAGTTAGCTCGTGATTTGATTTTATGGAAGCTGCAGTTGTGGATTGAGTTTGCAATAGATATATGGGCTATGGTTATTAATTAATTGGACCACAAATTTATTACGTTATTAGTTGGTCCTTTGATATTGTTCTTGGGCTGTTTTACATGACAGAAAAGAGAAAAGAAAAAAACATGGCCCGTTGATTGTTTTCGCTTGCTTTTGAGTCGGTGGTGTGCACAAGAAGAAAGAAATATGGAGCGGAGATATTTATATATAGACATTGGGTACAGAAAAAAAAAAGGGGGAGCCGACTTTCAATATAATCAGCCACCATTCTTTGGAGGACCCCACTCTCAATATATTCAGCCGCCAACCAGACATTGGATATAATAATTCCCAGATGCCATTTTGTCTTCGAAGGCTAATATAGATATATATTATTCTTTCTCGACGATCGTGCACTATAATGAAGATGATGTCTAGTAACGCGATGTCCGGCTAAGCCTCTTGTAATCTCTCCCGGTAAAAGATATTTGGTTTGATCATGTTTACGGATTATATTTTGTTTGTCAAACATTAATTCATATAATTTTAATGCATATCTTTTATTTGATTTTAATGTTTTAATATATTTATTTGGTGAATTTTTATGAGACATATTATTGCGAGTCAACGATTCGTACCGAGCCTAATTAGTATAGGGGTTAAGACGGTCGTATGTTAAACATAATTTGTACCCATAATCGTTCACTTGAATAATTATTAAATTAATTGATAAGATTATTGTAAGACATGTTATTGCTAGTCAATGAGTCGTGCCGAATCTAACTAGTTTAGGGATTAAGACGATTCATGTGGTAAACATAACTTGTGCCCAAAATTATCTTTTTCAATTAATACAAACTATGTCTATGTGGTTTGAAGGCAAACATTAGAATTAATCCGTAACTTAGTCACACCATTATATCCGGAGCCGGGAGGGATTGCTTTTCTAATCAATTGTTTACAACTCTTTACTTTTATTTGCTTATTTAATTTTTCTTCGTTTATTTACCTTTTATTGTTTATTTACTTTCTAGTTAATCAGTATTTTAATTATTAAGTTATTAAACCAAACAATCAATCAATTATTTATTTCGTTAAACTTAGCTATAACCACATACTCCTCGTGGATACGATACCCGCTTGCCCTATCTAGTATAAGGTAATTAGGTTTATTTTTGATCGGTACAACGACATCGGTCAACTATCCGACCCGATTTCACAAAATTATCCCCTTAGACCAGGGCAACTGATCCGACGGACCACAGGATGCCACGTCACCGGCCAAAATACGTATACAACTGTTGATACGATGTACATAGGACGTATATTTTTTTGGGCAACTTTTGATTTTTAGGCAACAAATACCTGAACAAAAGGATATTTTGGTCATTTTACCCCTATATTCAACTCATATAAACCATCTGATCTCACAACCCTTCACAACATTCAAATCATATAAACCATCTCACCACCTGCGCCACCACCATCCGACGCCACCACCACCTGACGCCACCTCCGCCGGACTCCTTGAATGGGTGAATGGCACATTACCACTCGGAGATTATCTTACTGGAAATACAGTCCTCACATTAGAAATGGAAACTTTCATTTCTAGAAACACCACAATCAAAACAATGGAACAAATCATCTTGAAACACCTCCACGGCCGGCCTACTCTCACTCACCTCACCCAAATCCATGCCCAAATCATCCGTCACAATCTCCACCAATCCAACCACATCCTCTCACACTTCATCACCACTTGTGGGTCCCACCACAAAATGAGTTATGCCCATCAAATATTTAACCAAACCCATCACCCAAACATCCTTTTATACAATTCCATGATCAAAGGCTACTCAAATTCACCACCTTTTCATGGGTCTATAGAGTTTTTCTGTACCATGAAAAATAATGGTATTTGGGCTGATGAGTTTAGTTATGGGCCTGTACTTAAATCTTGTGCTAATGTTGGTGGTTTTGGTTTAAGGTTTGGTGAGATTGTGGATGGTGATGTTTTGACACGTGGGTTTTGTTTGTTTGGTTGTGTTGGAGTTGGGTTGGTTGAGATGTATGTGAGTTTTGGGAGAATAGGTGATGCAATGAAAATGTTTGATGATTTGTGTGTGAGAGATGGTGTGAGTGTGATTGTTGGGAATATGGTGGTGAAAGGGTGGTGTAAAGATGGGAATGTGGATATGGGGTTGAGGGTTTTTAGATGGATTTGGGTGAGGAGTGTTGTGAGTTGGAATACGATTTTGTTGTGTTTGGCGAAAAGTGGGAGGGAGCGTGAGGCGTTGGGGATTTTTCGTGAGATGTTGGATGATGGTGTTGAAGGTGATGAGGGGACGGTGGTTAGTATGTTGCCTGTTTGTGCGCGTTTGGGGGAAGATGGTGTTGGGGAGTGGATTCATGCTTTTGCAAAATCGAGTGGAGTTTATGAGAAGTATGTTAGTGTAAGGAATTCGGTGGTGGATTTTTATTGTAAGCGTGGGCGTTTGGATGATGCTTTTTTGGTTTTTGAGGATATGCCGGGGAAAAATGTGGTTTCGTGGAATGCCATGATTTCAGGTTTGGCGTTTAATGGGGATGGGGAGAAGGGGTTAGCTTTATATGATGAGATGATTAAGAAAGGTTTTAAACCTAACAAGTCGACGTTTGTTGGGGTGTTAACATGTTGTGTACATTCAGGGTTGGTTCAGAGAGGCAAAGACCTATTTGCTTTAATGGTTTCAAAGCATCACGTTGAGCCTAAGCTTGAGCATTACGGGTGTATGGTTGACCTTCTTGGGCGTGGTGGATTGGTAAAAGAGGCTTTTGATTTAGTAAAATCAATGCCGATGAAGCCAAATGCCGCGTTATGGGGTGCTCTATTAAGTTCTTGTCGTGATCATGGTTATATGGAGATTGCGGAAGTAGCAGTTAAGGAGCTTATAGTCCTAGAGCCTTGGAATTCTGGGAACTTTGTGTTGTTGTCGAATATGTATGCAGAAAGAAGGAAATGGGATGAAGTTGAGAATGTTCGAGTGTTGATGACAGAGAATAATATTGAGAAGAATCAAAGGCAGGGGATCAAGTTGCAACTGACATTTTGCTTCATGCTGTTCAGGAGTTGGCTTCAAGTGTTAAAGCTGTTGTTCGTAGACTTGGATTGTGTGGTAAAGGTGCATATCTAAACCCATTGGACCCTTATCATTTTATATTAAAAATCAAGATATTTGAATACAATGCATAGAAGGTTGTATGCATAAAAAAAATAGAAGTAGAGTTTGGGTGAGTTTTAACCAGTTGGAGTACACGTCATTTTGGCTAATCTTTTCGATATTACCAATTTGACCCGTTTGAGATCAAAGACATCCAAAAATGAACATTTTCAAATAGTATAATAACTGTAGAAATTATTATTAACCCCAGATATTAAATAGCTTAATTTAACTGTCTTTTATAGTTAAAAATAAAAGTTTACATGAACCAAACTTTTGCTTGTCTTGGTAGATGGAAAGGATAGTTTTCTGCTTGTTATGGTTGGTGGTGTTCTAGAAACAAATAGGAGGTGGGATATAGGAAAACGAGTTATTAGTTGCCTTGTTAAGGACTTTCCCGGGACGCGTCCAGTTCGCCCCAAGGTAAGCTACAATGTTATATAGTCATCTCATTCTAATGTTGGTGTTACTGCACTTCTTGTCTAATTATGTGACAAGCATAATAACTTTGCCTATTTTGACTTGATCTACCCATCTTGCTACCTAACACTTATTATGTATCTGTTGTTGAAAATTGTGTGGGTTTTGCCTCCTTAGGTGGCCCAATAGCTTAACTAATGTTGTTGGTGGCGATGGCCAAAATGTTACTTCTGGTACATCTTTCAAATTAGTTGATTAGATTAAGCTTTTTCTCTCTCTCTTTATATATGTCACTGGCTTATGGTTGCCATTTCTATTCTGCAGCTTCTCTAAATTGCACAAGTTCCTGATGAGCATGTGAGTTGATGAGTGGCCTTTTACTCATCATTTTATACCCGAAAAACCCCACAAAAACGACCAAAAACACCCAAATGGACCATATAATGTTACAAATATCCTTGGATTGTGTTTTTTGTGTTTCAGGTACAAAAGGATTGAAAACGGGGCAAATATGGACAAAACCGAGCGTGATATGGAAAAGAGCCGAAAACCGAAGCCGGAAAAGACATTATTCATTCGGATATAATTCAAGCTCGGAAAATCCCAAAATGGACCTTGGATTATTTTTAGTTGGCAAAAATGGTCCTTTGAAGAACTTTGAAGAATGGCAGATTTGGTCCTTGATGTTGACTACAAGTACAACATTAGCCATTGTGATTTAAACCATTTTATCCTAACCAATTCTACTATAACCAACCGGACCCAACTAAATTAAAACCCACAATTCCTTTACCCATTAAACCTACCACAGCCCACTAACCTAAAGCCTAACCCCACATCCACACCTTAAATTAAAATACGGGTAAAATAAAAGAGAGATGGTCAAACCCCCAAATCAAAAGTCAAAATCCCTAAACTATTTCACCTCCTTCTCTCCCACCCTATTACCCGCCAAACCATTCACCATCTCCCACTTTTGCCTGCTACACTCCACCTCCCCTCCTGAAATACCGTGGGTTGTATCTCATCGGAGTGGAACTTTCTCATGTTCAAGTGTTTATCCAAACAATTTGAATGAAAGTCCGATTGAGATTGGTTTTCCACTTGCTTCCCCATGGACAAATGAATTCGGGGTCGAGTCAAGCTAGTGACTCGGTTAACAAAAACATTAGCATTGCATGGGTGACAACCCATGTTTCTGACTTCTCTCTATTTTCTAACAACTAAGTGTGGGGGAATTCCTCTGCTGTGCTGTGCTTTTTTGTTGTTTGCTCTTATTTGCAGATTTCCCAAAGATCGTGATGATTGATGCGCCTGTTTTCAATCCAGCCGCCCAATATCCGATCTTGTTACTAACGTTTATCTAGGGATATCTTTTCAACCTTTTTTGTGAAAAATGGAGATTTCCGTTTCACACTTGGCTAGTGGTATTACCTTTTTACGTTCTAAGTGGCGGCATAATGGCCGGTACTTTGAATATTGAGGGCAATATTCAATTCTAAGTGTGGGGGGGAATTCTCCCGAATTTTGTCACATAAGTACCTTCTAGTTCCCTAGTACCCCCGTTTTTGACCAAAATTTTAAAATTTTTGTCATTATTAAAAAAAAAAAATGCGTCATCAATAAAAGTGTGTTTAGTCTTGATTAGGTTAGAACAAAGGGAATCCTGACTCTGCTAGAGTGTTGATCTAGCTGCTTCCTTAACGTTTAGACTAAGTTTTTACGATTTGTGCAAATGAAAATGCTAAGCGTAGAGTAGTTGGTTCTCTTTAGAGCTTATACAAGTAATCTATGGCTTTTCCTCCCACAAGCTAACTAATCTGACTTAATAAGTGCTTATTTTTCAAACATTTGAACACACAAAATCATTTTTTCATACGATTTTGAAAAAGACTAGTTCAAAGATTTATTTAAACTTCGGAACAAGCATATGTCAGAATAATGCAAAATGAAAGTGAGACGTTGCTTGAAAGTTGCAAAAAGTTAAGTAATAAATAAATGTGCTAAAAAGCTAAGGTTCAAGATCGGCCCTTGGATCCTTATTTCCGGAAGGCGTTTAGGTCTTGGCTACCCTCTTACACCGGCCCTTGGACCCTTAATTCTGAAAGGCGTTAAGGTCTTGGAACTCTCCGTTGTAACGGCCCTTGGATCCTTTATTCCAGGAAGGTTTAAGGTCTTGGATCCCGTGAAACTCCGTTAGTTTATGTTGCACAAGTAAAAAAAAAAAAAAAAAAATGAAAAATGAAAAATGATGAAAAAATAAAAAGGAAATAAAATGGAATGATATTGCAAAATGCAATATATTTTGAAACTTGCTTGTTGTGAATTTTAAATCTAGCTTTCAACTAATATTAGTCAAAGTTTTATAAAAACGTCGATTTTTGTGATCAAAATTTTGAAAATCAAGCACATTCACCTAACTTAAATAAATGTGGGAGTGAAAAGTTAAGTCTCGACTTACATAGATTATTAGTATAAGTAGCGTTAGCATTTTACAAAAACATTTGCACATTGAGTTTAAGCTTAGTTGGGAGTATAAAAAGAGGATGACGATTTCAATTCCCTGGAGACACCCATTTTGTGTGAATCCCGTTCCATGATACCATTTTTGGAAATCAAGCATGTTATCTATTTTGTTCAAGTTTAAATTTATCGCATTGATTAAAAAGTCATAACGGGGTATTCTTGGTTCCTTTCATTACTTCATATGATCGGATTGCTAGGGACTAGCAATTGCTTAGTGTGGGGGATTGATGAGTGGCCTTTTACTCATCATTTTATACCCGGAAAACCCCACAAAAACGACCAAAAACACCCAAATGGACCATATAATGTTACAAATATCCTTGGATTGTGTTTTTTGTGTTTCAGGTACAAAAGGATTGAAAACGGGGCAAATATGGACAAAACCGAGCGTGATATGGAAAAGAGCCGTTCACCATCTCACCATCTCCTAGATGCCATTCACGGGATTCCTTGCCACCTCACCAATCCGTGTGTACAAATGGGCGCCAAAGTGGTACCAAGGGCCAAGATCACTTCTACTTTCATCCAACGATTGGAATCACCTTCAAAGAAGCACAAGTGACTTTTTGTGAAGATTTATCTCACAAGAGAAACACAAGAGGAAGACCTCAGTTCTTTATTTTTCTTTTTTAGTAGTATAAATAGAGTAGTGATTTTATTGTTGTAGTGAGGTTTAATTTAGCTCTTAATTTTTAAGGTACTTTGTTTTAGCTTATTTTTTTCTTTCCTGTATTGTAACTAAATTCAAGTATTTTATTTAAAAAGTCAACTTTGGTCAAACCTAGCTTATAGCTTAATCTCAGTATCTCAGTTCAGTCTATTTTCACTTATGTGTGTTTACTCATGCTAGTTTAACATATTATCTACTTAATCTCAGTTAAAATTGGTTTTCCTTGTTCACATTTAAAACAGCTTAAGATAAAAGGGTGTTTGGCTCATAAAGTCAAACGGGTCAAATGGTGACTACTGTTGATGTGCTCTTGGGTCTGCTTTAACCTTCCTTAGTATAGCCTATATTCAGTGTTTGAATTGAGGTTTGAGTTTGTTTGGATGTTTTTCACAGGTTGCTTCAGTTAGTATAGGTTCTAGGTTCAGTTGAACTGAGTAGCTTATTATAGCTAAAAGCTATCTCAATAACAGCTTTCAGTGTTTTTAGAGTCATAGTCAGTTTGGTATAATGATATCTAGTAGTTGGGTAAGCCTCATTGAGCCTAGAGTTGTTTTGTTATATCTTTGCTTAGCAGCCTGATCACAGTCCAATAGCAGGCTGCTTTCTGTCTTTTAATACCATTTTTAAGTGATGATTTTTTGTATTTTATAGTTGATCTTCATAATTCTGAAACTTGGGATATTGTAGTTTGATGATTCATTCAACCCTTCCATGTTTGAGCTCATTTTCAGCTTGAAATTAAGCTTCAAAGTTGCCTCTTCAGTGACCATTGCCTCCCCTGCACCCTAGGCTTATAAGCAGACCTTATTGCCTTTTTGTTTGATTGCAGTGCTTATAGCTGTGGCTTTTTCAAGTTCTGTTTAGCTTATTTTCACATACTTAATTCATTTTCAGTTTCCTTTTTGCTTATTTGTAGCTTAATTTGCCTTTTAAAACCTATTCCTAGTTTGTTTCTCTTAATAGCCAACTGTGAGTATTAACAGCTTTTTGTTCAGCTTATTTCAAAGTTCTAAAAATAAGTTCTTTTACAAAAGTTGCTATTTCATTGTTGCTTAATCAGTTTTCAAAGGAAAAAAATAAAAATAAAAAATAGTTAGTGAAAAAAAAAAAAAGGTTGTTTGTGGGAATCGAACCCTGGTCACTCAGGGAACAAGCACAGACCCACTACCATCTGCTCTAGGCCTTTTGTTATTTAAATCTTTGCAATAGTTTTTATTTAACCTTGTTTCTTTTTAAACTAATTTAAGCTGTTTAACACAGAACAGCTTATTCCAAAAAGCACTTTAATGTTTCTTATTTTTCTTAAGACTGTTTCAGTCTGAGGTTGCTTCACAAAAATTTTCAGATTTTTAAAAGTAGTTTTAGTATTTTTAGTAATTTAAATTAGTTTAAATAGTTTTTAATTCGTAATAAAAAATTAAAAAGTCAAAAAATAAAATTCTTTTTTCCAAAATTTTCTTTTATAATTTAGAGTGTAGGAAAATCAATTTGGTACTTGTAGGGTTAATATTTTTAGATTTCACTTTTATTTTTGCGCGTTGACGTTAATTTTAATTAAAACGTGCGTTTTTAGTTTTAAATACCTTTTGCGTTTCATTGCTTTGTGTAATTATACCACAACACCAAATAATCTCCAAATCCAATCATCAAGCATTTTAATCCCGAACCTAAAACGAAATCCTCGATTCACACCTCGCTGGGACACGACCTGGGTGATCACTTGCCCGGTATCACACACATCACATTCACGGGTTTTGCAAGTTTGACTTTTCCTAAAGGTTTGACTTGTCATTTCCCACGTATCACGTGTGCACGATACTATAATTATTTATATATACTCACACACGGATCAAATTTTGGCGCCGCTGCCGGGGAGGTTGTGTTGCGACAATATTGTTTAAGGTTTAAACGATTAGTGACTTGAGATCCTTCTTCACGAAGTTATCACTTCAAAAAAAAAGTATAAAAAACAAAAATATTTTTCATTTTCTTTCTATATATATAAAAGATAAAAACACAAAAAGATTTTCCGTTTTTCTTGTTAAATTAATAAAACAATAAATTACCGTCGAAAACTAAGACAGAATACTACCTAACTGGGGGTATGACCATTAATAAGTTCCCAAACTAAAGATTAAAACTTGCCTTTATGTCGCTTGCGAATTCGGCTCACCTTTGATTGATAAACAACCTATACAAGTGGTTTAAGGTAGGTCTTGACATTAAATTGCAGACCGAAGAGAGATCCATTCTTCTCTCCCGCCACTCTGCGCGTTTATCTTTTGAAGAGCTACCGTACGCTTGTTTGATTTAAGGTTTAAGTTCACTTGTGTTTTGCCTCGGTCTTGTTTTAATTGAAATTCTTTTTGTTAGTGCATGCGCACTCGTTCTTCTCCGTCGACGAGCCCTTTACGTGAACTCGTACATCCTACGGGAAGACGTAATCGAAGACGTAATCGTAGGCATTCCGCCTCAATAGCCGAACCCGAGATTCGTGCTATTCCCGTTCCTCCCATTGTCACAATGGCGGAGGAACGTACCATGTGTGAGCTTCTCCAAGCACCCACCGAGGGTTACGGAGATGCTATCGTTGTTCCGGCAATCGTTGCCGATAGCTTTGAGCTAAAGACCGGGTTGCTATCCTTAGTAACCGCGAGTCAATATTTCGGATTTGAGAGGGACGATCCTCATTCCCACATTCGATGGTTTAACAAGATCACCTCTACCATCAAATACCGAAATGTTCCTCAAGAGGCAATCAAATTGCTTCTTTTTCCTTTTTCTCTCGAGGGGGCCGCCCGAATTTGGCTCAAAAAACAACCCCCTCGTTCTATTGAAACATGGGAAGATTTGGTGTCGAAATTTGTGAATGAATTCTTTCCTCCATCAAAAACCACAAGCCTCAAAAATGAAATCACCAAATTCACTCAAAAATTTGATGAATCCTTTAGTGAAGCGTGGGACCGTTTTAAAGAATTACTTCGCAAATGTCCTCACCATGGTTTCTCCGAGTTACATCAACTCGATACCTTCTATAATGGTTTGAACCATTCTGATCAAGACTCTCTAAATGCCGCCGCCGGTGGTAATCTCTTGTATCGGACTACGAAAGATGCTTTAGCCATCATTGAGAACAAGTCTAAGGTTCGCACTACACGAAGCAAGCCGGTTGTTTCCCAAGTGAGTGCTACCCATTCTACCTCATCTCCCGTGAGTACTTCTAGCACCGATGCTAAGATTGACAAACTCACGGAGGCTATTCAAGCTTTGGTTCTTTCCGAATAAAGAAACTTTCTTCCCCACAAACTTCTTCACCCAATCAAGTCAAAGCGGTGGAAGAAACTTGTGTCACTTGTGGTGGTCCTCATGCATACTACAATTGTACTGCCACCGATGGTAGTCGATGTGAAGTTAATCCGGTAGTCGGGTCTCTCAATCAAGGAGGTAATCAATACCATCCTCAAGTTGACCCAAACTATCGTGCTAACAATCAAAATGGACCACCCGGATTTTCTCAACCCAACAATCCAAATAGATTCAATCAAAACCAACCGAGAGGGCAAAATGTTCAAAATCAATTTCAAGCCCCGATCAATCAATACCCAACCCAAGGGGGTAATTTCAATCAAGGCTTTCAAGCTTCTCATTACCAAGCCCCCGTTGGTTCCTCAAATGAACTTGCTAACTACATCAAGTTAAATGAGGCCAACATGAGGTCAATGCAAAATCAAATCACCACTTTGAAAAATGATTTTCAAACCTCAATGTCAAAACAGGGTCAAGAGCTTAAAAGTGAGCTTAGAAATACAAACTACAAAATTGATCAATCTCAAAGCAAAATTGAGAACATGTTTGCCAGTCTCATGAGTTCGATGAATCCAGGTTCAACTTCGGGAGCTCTTCCGGGAAATACCATTCCTAACACGAAGGGTGAATTAAAAGCTGTCGCCACTCGAAGTGGTAAAACACATAATGGACCCTCGACTCCTATGCCCCCTCCACCGGGGGAGGTGAATCGGGATACCAAGGTGACAACGGACAAGGTGCATTTTTCAAGCCACAAAGTACCGCACACGTCCAACCTTCGGTGGTCTAAATTCCAATTCCGGAACCCGATGTTCCGAAGACAAATTCTAAGCCTTCAATACCATATCCTTCAAGGCTTAATGATCAAAAGCTTAAAGAGAAAAACAATGCACAAATGGAAAAGTTCTTCCAAATCTTCAATGAGATGCATTTCGACATAAGCTTTGCTGATGCTCTCGTTCTCATGCCAAAGTTTGCAACTACACTCAAAGGGTTGCTAAGCAACAAGGATAAGTTAGTCGAGATGGCAAAAACCCCATTAAACGAGCAATGCTCGGCGGTCATCCTCAAGAAGCTTCCCGAAAAGCTTGGAGACCCCGGCAAGTTCTTAATCCCGTGTGATTTCTTGGGGATGGTGAAATGCTCCGCTTTGGCCGATCTTGGCGCTAGTATTAACCTCATGCCGCTCTCGATATGGGAAAAACTATCTCTTCCAAAGCTTACACCTACGTGCATGACACTCGAGCTAGCGGATCATACCACTACTTATCCGCTTGGAATAGCCGAGGATGTTGTGGTGAAAGTAGGAAAGTTCCACTTTCCTACTGATTTTGTTGTAGTAGATTTTGATGCCGATCCTCGAGTTCCACTCATTTTGGGTAGAGCTTTTCTAAGAACGAGTCGTGCTCTCATTGACGTGTACGCTGAGGAGTTAACCATTCGTGTTGAAAATGAAAAGATCACATTCAACATTAATCAGGGGTCTAAATGCAACGTTGCTACTATTGAAAAAAAAATCTGAAAGAATTAACTCAAAACTTTCAAGATTCACGGTCAAAAGTGTTGCACAAAAACATGCCGAGCTCAAAGCAACGAACATAGCCCCTGGTTCAAGTGAATGGTTCAAAAGTTGTAATGCGGAAGTTAAGAGTGTTTTTGATTACGATGAACATGAATTGGAGGATACAACGGAAGTGGTAAAAACTGCTAGCTCTAAGAGCACACCACTTGCCCCACCTTCAGAATCGGTTTGTCGTATTGATATTGCCAAAAATCCTACTCTTACTTCCGCATCACTCATTTCCGACTCTTCCTATACTTCTCCTCCGTTTGAGGAAAGTGATATTTCTAAGGAAGAGTTCGAGGTCTTCTTGTTTGATGCTCAAATTGTTGAGCCCGATGTTGATCCGGGGGGAGATGGCCCGATTTTAGAAAAGATGATTTTTGATGAACCATTGTTTGCTCTCCCCCCAAAGGATGATGTTGTTGTGGAAAAGCCGTCTTATCCTTCCGAGCTCGAGCTCGAGGATGCTTTTCCCGAATTTGAGAGTTTTGTGTTTAATGATCAAGAGGAGAGAAGTGGCAATCCCACTCCTCATCCGGATTATTCACTCTTGGCTTATGAAGCCTTTCGTTTTGATATCGATCATTTGGAAGAGACGGGAAGTGTAAATACCACTTCCCATTCTTATATGACTCTTCCCGAGTATGATGTATTTCATTTTGTTGAAAATGATCGATATCATGAGGAGTTATCAATTGAACTCCCTCATGTGATATCTCCTCCTGAATATGATCATTTTTGTTTTGATCTGGAGGACGAGTTAAGTGTGGGGGGAGGTGTGTTGAAAGATTTACTTCTTGAAGATTGTATCCCAACCCTCCCTCCCGTTGAAGCCGATGATGCTTCTGATGATGAAGAGTTTTACATGATAATAATAAAAATCTTGCTTCTCTTCATCACATATGGTGTGATTGCTCTTTCCCTTTTCTCCTACGAGAATGAGGACACCATATTTGACCCCGGTATCTCCCCTAATAGTTTCTTCTATTGAAATACCGTGGGTTGTATCTCATCGGAGTGGAACTTTCTCATGTTCAAGTGTTTATCCAAACAATTTGAATGAAAGTCCGATTGAGATTGGTTTTCCACTTGCTTCCCCATGGACAAATGAATTCGGGGTCGAGTCAAGCTAGTGACTCGGTTAACAAAAACATTAGCATTGCATGGGTGACAACCCATGTTTCTGACTTCTCTCTATTTTCTAACAACTAAGTGTGGGGGAATTCCTCTGCTGTGCTGTGCTTTTTTGTTGTTTGCTCTTATTTGCAGATTTCCCAAAGATCGTGATGATTGATGCGCCTGTTTTCAATCCAGCCGCCCAATATCCGATCTTGTTACTAACGTTTATCTAGGGATATCTTTTCAACCTTTTTTTGTGAAAAATGGAGATTTCCGTTTCACACTTGGCTAGTGGTATTACCTTTTTACGTTCTAAGTGGCGGCATAATGGCCGGTACTTTGAATATTGAGGGCAATATTCAATTCTAAGTGTGGGGGGGAATTCTCCCAAATTTTGTCACATAAGTACCTTCTAGTTCCCTAGTACCCCCGTTTTTGACCAAAATTTTAAAATTTTTGTCATATATAAAAAAAAAAAAATGCGTCATCAATAAAAGTGTGTTTAGTCTTGATTAGGTTAGAACAAAGGGAATCCTGACTCTGCTAGAGTGTTGATCTAGCTGCTTCCTTAACGTTTAGACTAAGTTTTTATGATTTGTGCAAATGAAAATGCTAAGCGTAGAGTAGTTGGTTCTCTTTAGAGCTTATACAAGTAATCTATGGCTTTTCCTCCCATAAGCTAACTAATCTGACTTAATAAGTGCTTATTTTTCAAACATTTGAACACACAAAATCATTTTTTCATACGATTTTGAAAAAGACTAGTTCAAAGATTTATTTAAACTTCGGAACAAGCATATGTCAGAATAATGCAAAATGAAAGTGAGACGTTGCTTGAAAGTTGCAAAAAGTTAAGTAATAAATAAATGTGCTAAAAAGCTAAGGTTCAAGATCGGCCCTTGGATCCTTATTTCCGGAAGGCGTTTAGGTCTTGGCTACCCTCTTACACCAGCCCTTGGACCCTTAATTCTGAAAGGCGTTAAGGTCTTGGAACTCTCCGTTGTAACGGCCCTTGGATCCTTTATTCCAGGAAGGTTTAAGGTCTTGGATCCCGTGAAACTCCGTTAGTTTATGTTGCACAAGTAAAAAAAAAAAAAAAATGAAAAATGAAAAATGATGAAAAAATAAAAAGGAAATAAAATGGAATGATATTGCAAAATGCAATATATTTTGAAACTTGCTTGTTGTGAATTTTAAATCTAGCTTTCAACTAATATTAGTCAAAGTTTTATAAAAACGTCGATTTTTGTGATCAAAATTTTGAAAATCAAGCACATTCACCTAACTTAAATAAATGTGGGAGTGAAAAGTTAAGTCTCGACTTACATAGATTATTAGTATAAGTAGCGTTAGCATTTTACAAAAACATTTGCACATTGAGTTTAAGCTTAGTTGGGAGTATAAAAAGAGGATGACGATTTCAATTCCCTGGAGACACCCATTTTGTGTGAATCCCGTTCCATGATACCATTTTTGGAAATCAAGCATGTTATCTATTTTGTTCTAGTTTAAATTTATCGCATTGATTAAAAAGTCATAACGGGGTATTCTTGGTTCCTTTCATTACTTCATATGATCGGATTGCTAGGGACTAGCAATTGCTTAGTGTGGGGGATTGATGAGTGGCCTTTTACTCATCATTTTATACCCGGAAAACCCCACAAAAACGACCAAAAACACCCAAATGGACCATATAATGTTACAAATATCCTTGGATTGTGTTTTTTGTGTTTCAGGTACAAAAGGATTGAAAACGGGGCAAATATGGACAAAACCAAGCGTGATATGGAAAAGAGCCGAAAACCGAAGCCGGAAAAGACATTATTCATTCGGATATAATTCAAGCTCGGAAAATCCCAAAGTGGCCCTTGGATTATTTTTAGTTGGCAAAAATGGTCCTTTGAAGAACTTTGAAGAATGGCAGATTTGGTCCTTGATGTTGACTACAAGTACAACATTAGCCCTTGTGATTTAAACCATTTTATCCTAACCAATTCTACTATAACCAACCGGACCCAACTAAATTAAAACCCACAATTCCTTTACCCATTAAACCCACCACAGCCCACTAACCTAAAGCCCAACCCCACATCCACACCTTAAACTAAAATACGGGTAAAATAAAAGAGAGATGGTCAAACCCCCAAATCAAAAGTCAAAATCCCTAAACTATTTCACCTCCTTCTCTCCCACCCTATTACCCGCCAAACCATTCACCATCTCCCACTTTTACCTGCTACACTCCACCTCCCCTCCTCAAAAGCTCCCCTCTTCACCATCTCCTAGATACCATTCACGGGATTCCTTGCCACCTCACCAATCCGTGTGTACAAATGGGCGCCAAAGTGGTACCAAGGGCCAAGATCACTTCTACTTTCATCCAACGATTGGAATCACCTTCAAAGAAGCACAAGTGACTTTTTGTGAAGATTTATCTCACAAGAGAAACACAAGAGGAAGACCTCAGTTCTTTATTTTTCTTTTTAAGTAGTATAAATAGAGTAGTGATTTTATTGTTGTAGTGAGGTTTAATTTAGCTTTTAATTTTTAAGGTACTTTGTTTTAGCTTATTTTTTTCTTTCCTGTATTGTAACTAAATTCAAGTATTTTATTTAAAAAGTCAACTTTGGTCAAACCTAGCTTATAGCTTAATCTCAGTATCTCAGTTCAGTCTATTTTCACTTATGTGTGTTTACTCATGCTAGTTTAACATATTATCTACTTAATCTCAGTTAAAATTGGTTTTCCTTGTTCACATTTAAAACAGCTTAAGATAAAAGGGTGTTTGGCTCATAAAGTCAAACAGGTCAAATGGTGACTACTGTTGATGTGCTCTTGGGTCTGCTTTAACCTTCCTTAGTATAGCCTATATTCAGTGTTTGAATTGAGGTTAGAGTTTGTTTGGATGTTTTTCACAGGTTGCTTCAGTTAGTATAGGTTCTAGGTTCAGTTGAACTGAGTAGCTTATTATAGCTAAAAGCTATCTCAATAACAGCTTTCAGTGTTTTTAGAGTCATAGTCAGTTTGGTATAATGATATCTTGTAGTTGGGTAAGCCTCATTGAGCCTAGAGTTGTTTTGTTATATCTTTGCTTAGCAGTCTGATCACAGTCCAATAGCAGGCTGCTATCTGTCTTTTAATACCATTTTTAAGTGATGATTTTTTGTATTTTATAGTTGATCTTCATAATTCTGAAACTTGGGATATTGTAGTTTGATGATTCATTCAACCCTTCCATGTTTGAGCTCATTTTCAGCTTGAAATTAAGCTTCAAAGTTGCCTCTTCAGTGACCATTGCCTCCCCTGCACCCTAGGCTTATAAGCAGACCTTATTGCCTTTTTGTTTGATTGCAGTGCTTATAGCTGTGGCTTTTTCAAGTTCTGTTTAGCTTATTTTCACATACTTAATTCATTTTCAGTTTCCTTTTTGCTTATTTGTAGCTTAATTTGCCTTTTAAAACCTATTCCTAGTTGTTTCTCTTAATAGCCAACTGTGAGTATTAACAGCTTTTTGTTCAGCTTATTTCAAAGTTCTAAAAATAAGTTCTTTTACAAAAGTTGCTATTTCATTGTTGCTTAATCAGTTTTCAAAGGAAAAAAATAAAAATAAAAAATAGTAAGTGAAAAAAAAAAAAAAAAGGTTGTTTGTGGGAATCGAACCCTGGTCACTCAGGGAACAAGCACAGACCCACTACCATCTGCTCTAGGCCTTTTGTTATTTAAATCTTTGCAATAGTTTTTATTTAACCTTGTTTCTTTTTAAACTAATTTAAGCTGTTTAACACAGAACAGCTTATTCCAAAAAGCACTTTAATGTTTCTTATTTTTCTTAAGACTGTTTCAGTCTGAGGTTGCTTCACAAAAATTTTCAGATTTTTAAAAGTAGTTTTAGTATTTTTAGTAATTTAAATTAGTTTAAATAGTTTTTAATTCGTAATAAAAAATTAAAAAGTCAAAAAATAAAATTCTTTTTTCCAAAATTTTCTTTTATAATTTAGAGTGTAGGAAAATCAATTTGGTACTTGTAGGGTTAATATTTTTAGATTTCACTTTTATTTTTGCGCGTTGACGTTAATTTTAATTAAAACGTGCGTTTTTAGTTTTAAATACCTTTTGCGTTTCATTGCTTTGTGTAATTATACCACAACACCAAATAATCTCCAAATCCAATCATCAAGCATTTTAATCCCGAACCTAAAACGAAATCCTCGATTCACACCTCGCTGGGACACGACCCGGGTGATCACTTGCCCGGTATCACACACATCACATTCACGGGTTTTGCAAGTTTGACTTTTCCTAAAGGTTTGACTTGTCATTTCCCACGTATCACGTGTGCACGATACTATATTTATTTATATATACTCACACACGGATCAAATTTTGGCGCCGCTGCCGGGGAGGTTGTGTTGCGACAATATTGTTTAAGGTTTAAACGATTAGTGACTTGAGATCCTTCTTCACGAAGTTATCACTTCAAAAAAAAAGTATAAAAAACAAAAATATTTTTCATTTTCTTTCTATATATATAAAAGATAAAAACACAAAAAGATTTTCCGTTTTTCTTGTTAAATTAATAAAACAATAAATTACCGTCGAAAACCAAGACAGAATACTACCTAACTGGGGGTATGACCATTAATAAGTTCCCAAACAAAAGATTAAAACTTGCCTTTATGTCGCTTGCGAATTCGGCTCACCTTTGATTGATAAACAACCTATACAAGTGGTTTAAGGTAGGTCTTGACATTAAATTGCAGACCGAAGAGAGATCCATTCTTCTCTCCCGCCACTCTGCGCGTTTATCTTTTGAAGAGCTACCGTACGCTTGTTTGATTTAAGGTTTAAGTTCACTTGTGTTTTGCCTCGGTCTTGTTTTAATTGAAATTGTTTTTGTTAGTGCATGCGCACTCGTTCTTCTCCGTCGACGAGCCCTTTACGTGAACTCGTACATCCTACGGGAAGACGTAATCGAAGACGTAATCGTAGGCATTCCGCCTCAATAGCTGAACCCGAGATTCGTGCTATTCCCGTTCCTCCCATTGTCACAATGGCGGAGGAACGTACCATGTGTGAGCTTCTCCAAGCACCCACCGAGGGTTATGGAGATGCTATCGTTGTTCCGGCAATCGTTGCCGATAGCTTTGAGCTAATGACCGGGTTGCTATCCTTAGTAACCGCGAGTCAATATTTCGGATTTGAGAGGGACGATCCTCATTCCCACATTCGATGGTTTAACAAGATCACCTCTACCATCAAATACCGAAATGTTCCTCAAGAGGCAATCAAATTGCTTCTTTTTCCTTTTTCTTTCGAGGAGGCCGCCCGAATTTGGCTCGAAAAACAACCCCCTCGTTCTATTGAAACATGGGAAGATTTGGTGTCGAAATTTGTGAATGAATTCTTTCCTCCATCAAAAACCACAAGCCTTAAAAATGAAATCACCAAATTCACTCAAAAATTTGATGAATCTTTTTGTGAAGCGTGGGACCGTTTTAAAGAATTACTTCGCAAATGTCCTCACCATGGTTTCTCTGAGTTACATCAACTCGATACCTTCTATAATGGTTTGAACAATTCTGATCAAGACTCTCTAAATGCCGCCGCCGGTGGTAATCTCTTGTATCGAACTACGAAAGATGCTTTAGCCATCATTGAGAACAAGTCTAAGGTTCGCACTACACGAAGCAAGCCGGTTGTTTCCCAAGTGAGTGCTACCCATTCTACCTCATCTCCCGTGAGTACTTCTAGCACCGATGCTAAGATTGACAAACTCATGGAGGCTATTCAAGCTTTGGTTCTTTCCGAACAAAAGAAACTTTCTTCCCCACAAACTTCTTCACCCAATCAAGTCAAAGCGGTGGAAGAAACTTGTGTCACTTGTGGTGGTCCTCATGCATACTACAATTGTACTGCCACCGATGGTAGTCGATGTGAAGTTAATCCGGTAGTCGGGTCTCTCAATCAAGGAGGTAATCAATACCGTCCTCAAGTTGACCCAAACTATCGTGCTAACAATCAAAATGGACCACCCGGATTTTCTCAACCCAACAATCCAAATAGATTCAATCAAAACCAACCGAGAGGGCAAAATGTTCAAAATCAATTTCAAGCCCCGATCAATCAATACCCAACCCAAGGGGGTAATTTCAATCAAGGCTTTCAAGCTTCTCATTACCAAGCCCCCGTTGGTTCCTCAAATGAACTTGCTAACTACATCAAGTTAAATGAGGCCAACATGAGGTCAATGCAAAATCAAATCACCACTTTGAAAAATGATTTTCAAACCTCAATGTCAAAACAGGGTCAAGAGCTTAAAAGTGAGCTTAGAAATACAAACTACAAAATTGATCAATCTCAAAGCAAAATTGAGAACATGTTTGCCAGTCTCATGAGTTCGATGAATCCAGGTTCAACTTCGGGAGCTCTTCCGGGAAATACCATTCCTAACCCGAAGGGTGAATTAAAAGCTGTCGCCACTCGAAGTGGTAAAACACATAATGGACCCTCGACTCCTATGCCCCCTCCACCGGGGGAGGTGAATCGGGATACCAAGGTGACAACGGACAAGGTGCATTTTTCAAGCCACAAAGTACCGCACACGTCCAACCTTCGGTGGTCCAAATTCCAATTCCGGAACCCGATGTTCCGAAGACAAATTCTAAGCCTTCAATTCCATATCCTTCAAGGCTTAATGATCAAAAGCTTAAAGAGAAAAACAATGCACAAATGGAAAAGTTCTTCCAAATCTTCAATGAGATGCATTTCGACATAAGCTTTGCTGATGCTCTCGTTCTCATGCCAAAGTTTGCAACTACACTCAAAGGGTTGCTAAGCAACAAGGATAAGTTAGTCGAGATGGCAAAAACCCCATTAAACGAGCAATGCTCGGCGGTCATCCTCAAGAAGCTTCCCAAAAAGCTTGGAGACCCCGGCAAGTTCTTAATCCCGTGTGATTTCTTGGGGATGGTGAAATGCTCCGCTTTGGCCGATCTTGGCGCTAGTATTAACCTCATGCCGCTCTTGATATGGGAAAAACTATCTCTTCCAAAGCTTACACCTACGTGCATGACACTCGAGCTAGCGGATCGTACCACTACTTATCCGCTTGGAATAGCCGAGGATGTTGTGGTGAAAGTAGGAAAGTTCCACTTTCCTACTGATTTTGTTGTAGTAGATTTTGATGCCGATCCTCGAGTTCCACTCATTTTGGGTAGAGCTTTTCTAAGAACGAGTCGTGCTCTCATTGACGTGTACGCTGAGGAGTTAACCATTCGTGTTGAAAATGAAAAGATCACATTCAACATTAATCAGGGGTCTAAATGCAACGTTGCTACTATTGAAAAAAAAATCTGAAAGAATTAACTCAAAACTTTCAAGATTCACGGTCAAAAGTGTTGCACAAAAACATGCCGAGCTCAAAGCAACGAACATAGCCCCTGGTTCAAGTGAATGGTTCAAAAGTTGTAATGCGGAAGTTAAGAGTGTTTTTGATTACGATGAACATGAATTGGAGGATACAACGGAAGTGGTAAAAACTGCTAGCTCTAAGAGCACACCACTTGCCCCACCTTCAGAATCGGTTTGTCGTATTGATATTGCCAAAAATCCTACTCTTACTTCCGCATCACTCATTTCCGACTCTTCCTATACTTCTCCTCCGTTTGAGGAAAGTGATATTTCTAAGGAAGAGTTCGAGGTCTTCTTGTTTGATGCTCAAATTGTTGAGCCCGATGTTGATCCGGGGGGAGATGGCCCGATTTTAGAAAAGATGATTTTTGATGAACCATTGTTTGCTCTCCCCCCAAAGGATGATGTTGTTGTGGAAAAGCCGTCTTATCCTTCCGAGCTCGAGCTCGAGGATGCTTTTCCCGAATTTGAGAGTTTTGTGTTTAATGATCAAGAGGAGAGAAGTGGCAATCCCACTCCTCATCCGGATTATTCACTCTTGGCTTATGAAGCCTTTCGTTTTGATATCGATCATTTGGAAGAGACGGGAAGTGTAAATACCACTTCCCATTCTTATATGACTCTTCCCGAGTATGATGTATTTCATTTTGATGAAAATGATCGATATCATGAGGAGTTATCGATTGAACTCCCTCATGTGATATCTCCTCCTGAATATGATCATTTTTGTTTTGATCTGGAGGACGAGTTAAGTGTGGGGGGAGGTGTGTTGAAAGATTTACTTCTTGAAGATTGTATCCCAACCCTCCCTCCCGTTGAAGCCGATGATGCTTCTGATGATGAAGAGTTTTACATGATAATGATAAAAATCTTGCTTCTCTTCATCACATATGGTGTGATTGCTCTTTCCCTTTTCTCCTACGAGAATGAGGACACCATATTTGACCCCGGTATCTCCCCTAATAGTTTCTTCTATTGAAATACCGCGGGTTGTATCTCATCGGAGTGGAACTTTCTCATGTTCAAGTGTTTATCCAAACAATTTGAATGAAAGTCCGATTGAGATTGGTTTTCCACTTGCTTCCCCATGGACAAATGAATTCGGGGTCGAGTCAAGCTAGTGACTCGGTTAACAAAAACATTAGCATTGCATGGGTGACAACCCATGTTTCTGACTTCTCTCTATTTTCTAACAACTAAGTGTGGGGGAATTCCTCTGCTGTGCTGTGCTTTTTTGTTGTTTGCTCTTATTTGCAGATTTCCCAAAGATCGTGATGATTGATGCGCCTATTTTCAATCCAGCCGCCCAATATCCGATCTTGTTACTAACGTTTATCTAGGGATATCTTTTCAACCTTTTTTGTGAAAAATGGAGATTTCCGTTTCACACTTGGCTAGTGGTATTACCTTTTTACGTTCTAAGTGGCGGCATAATGGCCGGTACTTTGAATATTGAGGGCAATATTCAATTCTAAGTGTGGGGGGGGGGGGGGGAATTCTCCCGAATTTTGTCACATACGTACCTTCTAGTTCCCTAGTACCCCCGTTTTTGACCAAAATTTTAAAATTTTTGTCATATATAAAAAAAAAATGCGTCATCAATAAAAGTGTGTTTAGTCTTGATTAGGTTAGAACAAAGGGAATCCTGACTCTGCTAGAGTGTTGATCTAGCTGCTTCCTTAACGTTTAGACTAAGTTTTTACGATTTGTGCAAATGAAAATGCTAAGCGTAGAGTAGTTGGTTCTCTTTAGAGCTTATACAAGTAATCTATGGCTTTTCCTCCCATAAGCTAACTAATCTGACTTAATAAGTGCTTATTTTTCAAACATTTGAACACACAAAATCATTTTTTCATACGATTTTGAAAAAGACTAGTTCAAAGATTTATTTAAACTTCGGAACAAGCATATGTCAGAATAATGCAAAATGAAAGTGAGACGTTGCTTGAAAGTTGCAAAAAGTTAAGTAATAAATAAATGTGCTAAAAAGCTAAGGTTCAAGATCGGCCCTTGGACCCTTATTTCCGGAAGGCGTTTAGGTCTTGGCTACCCTCTTACACCGGCCCTTGGACCCTTAATTCTGAAAGGCGTTAAGGTCTTGGAACTCTCCGTTGTAACGGCCCTTGGATCCTTTATTCCAGGAAGGTTTAAGGTCTTGGATCCCGTGAAACTCCGTTAGTTTATGTTGCACAAGTAAAAAAAAAAAAAAAAAAAATGAAAAATGAAAAATGATGAAAAAATAAAAAGGAAATAAAATGGAATGATATTGCAAAATGCAATATATTTTGAAACTTGCTTGTTGTGAATTTTAAATCTAGCTTTCAACTAATATTAGTCAAAGTTTTATAAAAACGTCGATTTTTGTGATCAAAATTTTGAAAATCAAGCACATTCACCTAACTTAAATAAATGTGGGAGTGAAAAGTTAAGTCTCGACTTACATAGATTATTAGTATAAGTAGCGTTAGCATTTTACAAAAACATTTGCACATTGAGTTTAAGCTTAGTTGGGAGTATAAAAAGAGGATGACGATTTCAATTCCCTGGAGACACCCATTTTGTGTGAATCCCGTTCCATGATACCATTTTTGGAAATCAAGCATGTTATCTATTTTGTTCTAGTTTAAATTTATCGCATTGATTAAAAAGTCATAACGGGGTATTCTTGGTTCCTTTCATTACTTCATATGATCGGATTGCTAGGGACTAGCAATTGCTTAGTGTGGGGGATTGATGAGTGGCCTTTTACTCATCATTTTATACCCGGAAAACCCCACAAAAATGACCAAAAACATCCAAATGGACCATATAATGTTACAAATATCCTTGGATTGTGTTTTTTGTGTTTCAGGTACAAAAGGATTGAAAACGGGGAAAATATGGACAAAACCGAGCGTGATATGGAAAAGAGTCGAAAACCGAAGCCGGAAAAGACATTATTCATTCGGATATAATTCAAGCTCGGAAAATCCCAAAGTGGCCCTTGGATTATTTTTAGTTGGCAAAAATGGTCCTTTGAAGAACTTTGAAGAATGGCAGATTTGGTCCTTGATGTTGACTACAAGTACAACATTAGCCCTTGTGATTTAAACCATTTTATCCTAACCAATTCTACTATAACCAACCGGACCCAACTAAATTAAAACCCACAATTCCTTTACCCATTAAACCCACCACAGCCCACTAACCTAAAGCCCAACCCCACATCCACACCTTAAATTAAAATACGGGTAAAATAAAAGAGAGATGGTCAAACCCCCAAATCAAAAGTCAAAATCTCTAAACTATTTCACCTCCTTCTCTCCCACCCTATTACCCGCCAAACCATTCACCATCTCCCACTTTTGCCTGCTACACTCCACCTCCCCTCCTCAAAAGCTCCCCTCTTCACCATCTCCTAGATGCCATTCACGGGATTCCTTGCCACCTCACCAATCCGTGTGTACAAATGGGCGCCAAAGTGGTACCAAGGGCCAAGATCACTTCTACTTTCATCCAACGATTGGAATCACCTTCAAAGAAGCACAAGTGACTTTTTGTGAAGATTTATCTCACAAGAGAAACACAAGAGGAAGACCTCAGTTCTTTATTTTTCTTTTTTAGTAGTATAAATAGAGTAGTGATTTTATTGTTGTAGTGAGGTTTAATTTAGCTTTTAATTTTTAAGGTACTTTGTTTTAGCTTATTTTTTTCTTTCCTGTATTGTAATTAAATTCAAGTATTTTATTTAAAAAGTCAACTTTGGTCAAACCTAGCTTATAGCTTAATCTCAGTATCTCAGTTCAGTCTATTTTCACTTATGTGTGTTTACTCATGCTAGTTTAACATATTATCTACTTAATCTCAGTTAAAATTGGTTTTCCTTGTTCACATTTAAAACAGCTTAAGATAAAAGGGTGTTTGGCTCATAAAGTCAAACGGGTCAAATGGTGACTACTGTTGATGTGCTCTTGGGTCTGCTTTAACCTTCCTTAGTATAGCCTATATTCAGTGTTTGAATTGAGGTTAGAGTTTGTTTGGATGTTTTTCACAGGTTGCTTCAGTTAGTATAGGTTCTAGGTTCAGTTGAACTGAGTAGCTTATTATAGCCAAAAGCTATCTCAATAACAGCTTTCAGTGTTTTTAGAGTCATAGTCAGTTTGGTATAATGATATCTAGTAGTTGGGTAAGCCTCATTGAGCCTAGAGTTGTTTTGTTATATCTTTGCTTAGCAGTCTGATCACAGTCCAATAGCAGGCTGCTATCTGTCTTTTAATACCATTTTTAAGTGATGATTTGTTGTATTTTATAGTTGATCTTCATAATTCTGAAACTTGGGATATTGTAGTTTGATGATTCATTCAACCCTTCCATGTTTGAGCTCATTTTCAGCTTGAAATTAAGCTTCAAAGTTGCCTCTTCAGTGACCATTGCCTCCCCTGCACCCTAGGCTTATAAGCAGACCTTATTGCCTTTTTGTTTGATTGCAGTGCTTATAGCTGTGGCTTTTTCAAGTTCTGTTTAGCTTATTTTCACATACTTAATTCATTTTCAGTTTCCTTTTTGCTTATTTGTAGCTTAATTTGCCTTTTAAAACCTATTCCTAGTTTGTTTCTCTTAATAGCCAACTGTGAGTATTAACAGCTTTTTGTTCAGCTTATTTCAAAGTTCTAAAAATAAGTTCTTTTACAAAAGTTGCTATTTCATTGTTGCTTAATCAGTTTTCAAAGGAAAAAAATAAAAATAAAAAATAGTTAGTGAAAAAAAAAAAAAGGTTGTTTGTGGGAATCGAACCCTGGTCACTCAGGGAACAAGCACAGACCCACTACCATCTGCTCTAGGCCTTTTGTTATTTAAATCTTTGCAATAGTTTTTATTTAACCTTGTTTCTTTTTAAACTAATTTAAGCTGTTTAACACAGAACAGCTTATTCCAAAAAGCACTTTAATGTTTCTTATTTTTCTTAAGACTGTTTCAGTCTGAGGTTGCTTCACAAAAATTTTCAGATTTTTAAAAGTAGTTTTAGTATTTTTAGTAATTTAAATTAGTTTAAATAGTTTTTAATTCGTAATAAAAAATTAAAAAGTCAAAAAATAAAATTCTTTTTTCCAAAATTTTCTTTTATAATTTAGAGTGTAGGAAAATCAATTTGGTACTTGTAGGGTTAATATTTTTAGATTTCACTTTTATTTTTGCGCGTTGACGTTAATTTTAATTAAAACGTGCGTTTTTAGTTTTAAATACCTTTTGCGTTTCATTGCTTTGTGTAATTATACCACAACACCAAATAATCTCCAAATCCAATCATCAAGCATTTTAATCCCGAACCTAAAATGAAATCCTCGATTCACACCTCGCTGGGACACGACCCGGGTGATCACTTGCCCGGTATCACACACATCACATTCACGGGTTTTGCAAGTTTGACTTTTCCTAAAGGTTTGACTTGTCATTTCCCACTTATCACGTGTGCACGATACTATAATTATTTATATATACTCACACACGGATCATGAGTTCTGATTCTTTCTTTTTCTTACTAATTTTGACTGATCATAGCTCAAGCTGTGAGCGCCTTATGAAAATGGGTCTTTTTGAACCTTATGAAAATGGTTTGAATTGACCTCAAGTACTTTCTATCACATAAATTTGAATACTTCAACATTTAATTAGTGTTTCAAATGCTGATTACAACTTGTGCATTATTTACTATTTTTAGTTATATAGTCTTGAAGGGTTGTATACGTGTGTATGCACTTATATTATGCTATGGACAACTTTAGACTTGTTCAAACCATTTTTCATGTTTCTTTTTAGCTTGTTTTTATTTTGTTTTACCATTTGGATATTAGAGATAACACAACTACATGACCATGTAACTATTGTAGCTATTAACTCACTTGCATATTTTCTAAATGAAATACTTCACTTGGCTGTAAATGATTGCATGTGGAAGTTCATCGATGTTATTGTGGCTTGTAATTCATTATTAATCATGACGTTGATAATCCAAGATATTAACTTGTTACTTGAATCAATGTTGCAGGGGCTACGTTGGAATTCACAGCTCCGGGTTCCGAGACTTCTTGCTGAAACCAGAGCTTCTTCGAGCCATTGTAGATTCTGGATTTGAGCACCCTTCAGAAGGCAAAGTCTTATACATTCAATTCTTGTTATTCTTTTGTAGTTTTTTTACTGAAACCTGTGGTGCCTTATCAACTGATATTCTTGTATTTTCAATTGTGTTAAAGTTGCATATCAGAATGGTGTATCATGCATGTATGTTGATCTAATATATCAAGACTTGTGACATTTGTTGTTCTTCTCTACCAATAGAATATCACTATGTAGTTTAACTGCTTAATCGCACTGGCGGGATTGGTGCTGTTTTTGTTGCTTTTTAACTACTTAATCATGCCTGTTTGAATGGTCATATTAGGATGTCAATGAAACAGAAAAACAGAATCCTATGGATTGTTTATATTCAAACTTTGTTTAATGTAGTGCTATTTTGTGTGCAATTTGTGGGATTGCGTAGCAATAATATGCGTGTGACGATCTTTGAATACAAAAGTTGCCCAAGTATACCCACAGGAATTATTAAAATAGAAGTTATTTCATTTCTGCTGTTAGTATAGTTGGTTCCTGCTGGCAGGTATGTAGTTCCTGCTGGTATGGTTCCTGCTGGTATAGTTGGGCAACTTTTGTATTTTTTGGGCAACTTTTGTATTCATTGGAAAAGTTGCCCAAAAAATACAAAAGTTGCCAAATAACTTTTGTATTTTTTGGGCAACTATTGTATTTTTTTGGAAAAGTTGCCCAAAAAATACAAAAGTTGCCCAACTATACCCACAGGAATTATGTAGTTCCTGCTGGTATTGTTCCTGCTGGTATAGTTGCCCAAAAATACAATTAGTTGCCCAAAATACAAAAGTTGCCCAAAAAAAAAATAAGTTGCCCAAAAAATAATCAGTTGCAGAAAAGTGTCATTCTTTCACCAGCAGTAGTATGATTAAACCTAGCAGTAGAATGACATACACCAGCAGTAGTATAATTAAGCCTAGAAGTAGAATGACACAATATTTTCCAATTAGTACCATGAGAAGTAGTATCCATTCTGAGCAGCAGCATCTTAAATCCCAACAGATACAATCTGAACAACAATATCATGGATTACTATGACGGCTGGAATCAAGAAAAAATATATTGGCCATGACAGAGGGCATAACAGTTAGAAGGAAGCTACTCAAAACTGATGCACTTATGGGTACTGATGTATGGAATCAACAAATTGGGACAAAAGCTACTCAAATCACATTGAATCAAAACCAACTCTTCAATATCCACTTAATACACTAGATAGACCAAAATATTTACCGACTCCACTATCATCTTGTTTGTTAAAAGAAAGTTTTAAATGACTTAAAATTGATTTCACTCATCATCCAACTTCAGCTTCTCATTCTCCAATTTCAGCTTCTCATTTTCCAACTTCAGCTTCTCATTCTCTCGAGTTAATGCTTCAAGTTGGTTCAGATTTTCCTGGGGAACATGTTTACCATATTTCATTCCCTGTGCTTCCACATGTTCAGAATCTGCAGCAGCTTGATTATTCTTGGCATCGCGATATGGTTCCAACTCTTGTATTAAGTTTACATTCTCTTTGGCTCTTTTCTGATTTTTCTGTCTTTTTCAGATCTGAATTAATTAACAACCGATGATCCTTGTTATTTCGTCTCTGAACTCCAACATGTTCGTAATCTGCTGCAACTATCTCCTCATTCTCTTGAGTTAATGGTTCAAATTTGTTCACAAGTTCTAGGGGACAACGTTCCCGTGCTTTAACATATTCATCATCTGCAGCAGCTTGAATCTTTCTAACCTCTTCCAAAAATAGTTTCGTGTCTACCGTCTTTATGACTTTTTTCTTCCTGGGGAGACAAGGAATCCATTTTAGATCTCCTGATTAGCCTTTTAGCTTGAAGACCATCCATTACTGGCATGCATACATCCTGTAACATTAAATCACCACAAACATTTGAAGGCAGACACATCAGCATTTTGACTTTGAAAGAGAGGAATTTTATGGACTAGCGGCATAAGGATAATACTATACAAGGCACATTGATAGGGACATGAAAAGGAAATACCATAAGAATGAGACCATAATCACCACGTTGAACAGCACTCAGAGCTTCAACACCATTATTCACAACATCCATGTCTTGATTCAATTGTTTCATCATCCGCTTTGCTACCATCACATTCACAACATGATCTTCGACAAGAAGAACTTTACGTCTTTCTGTTGGCTTAGATCTTTCAAGGGTATTGCTAGAAATGCTCCCCAAGGTTTTACCAGAATTTACCCTCATCAAGTCTCTTGTCAAACCCATATCCGACGGCCTGTTTTTTTGATGCAAGGATTATGAAATGGACGATATTGATCATCATGGTCCGTGTTACCTTGATCAGTTAGAATACTTGATCTATCTATCTTGTCAAAACCATGTATGTTTTATGGTAACTCGTATGTTTGACGTGATCCATTAGAAGAGAAAAGTGAACCTAAAGTTTGTGGGCTGAACTGGAAAAAGCCACAAGTTTTATCATCTTCCATGAATTCGTTATCATCCATATCTTGATATTCAGCAGTTTCATCTGAACTTTCACTCAAGTCTGGCACTTTGTGTGGTAGAACAAAAGTGAAAGTAGATCCACAATGTTCTGTGCAATTTCGAGAAGCTGCAGAATAGAAATGGCAACCATAAGCCAGTGACATATATAAAGAGATAGAGAAAAAGCTTAATCTAATCAACTAATTTGAAATTCAATTAAGGAAAGCTTGACCTCTATGAAACACGTGGTTCAATTTGTCCTTCAACCAAAAAGCAACCTTGCGACGAGTGCTGTCTATTGGAATGGGAGTCACGTCCTCTAGAAACAACAAAAAACACATTAGTGTTGAAAAAAACAAATCATTATCGTTACAACGCATGAGATCATATATAAAAAATCATACCGATGCGACCAATCTTCATGCCAGAACGAGCAAGAGCTCTGAGTGCTGACTGGGCACTAGGACCATTCGTCTTAGTCTTGTTTCCTCCAGTTGCCCTCAACTTGATGTGAAGAGCATTGACACCGAGCTCCTGTCATCACAACAACAAAAACATGTTAATAAACAAACCCATAAATAAATTAACTATAATTATTGCCAACTAAAACACAGAAAAAGGTATCAAAACATACCTTGCATCGGGTTGAAACATCTTGGGCAGCAAACATAGCAGCATAGGGAGATGACTCTTCCCTATCAGCCTTCACTTTTATCCCACCTGGTAACACAAGAACACACATTAGTAAATAGCAAACAAACTAGTGTAACTAAATATCAACTTTGTTTTAATAAACTGAGTACTGAGCATAGATTATACCAGTAATCCGAACCATGGTTTCACGTCCAGAGATATCAGTCACGTGATGCAATAAAAATATATGTAAGTAACCACATGGTGTAAAGTATAATGCTTTAAAATCCAGAAAACAAAACTAATTATTTTAACTTACAATGAAGGTATCATTGAAAGAAGCAAAGATGTGAGCAACACCAAATGTAAGCTCTCCTTCATGGGTAGCTGGTCCAAGAGTGACATTGTCTTCCTTTGGCTCTCTATTCAAGGAACCGACATATACATGATACAACATACAAAATTTTCTCACATAAAACTGCAAATTACCTCCTCATGCTGGCAGTGGGAGTCAGACGAGTTTGGGGACGCCGATAGGTGGCACTCACCCTTTATTTAGTAGCTTATATGAAGTTACAATACTTATATCATTTTGTGTAGGAGTGCTCATTTGAGCTTAAACTCAAAATGTAGCTCATGCTGCATCTCTTTGACTAATTCATGATGTCCATATCATCATTGGTGCATATTCATATATATAATTAAGGCTGTCCATGAATCTTTGATGATCGAGATTGTCTATGGACATAAGTTCATTACCTTGATGTTCTATTCCACCATGTTGTGGATCGTGCAAAGCTTGAGTATAACTGATCATATCAGATGCTATGTGATTGATTTGAGTTTCTAAGGCAGGTGCGTTGGCAGGCATAATTAGTTCAAATGTGCCATCATAAACCCCTCCATCCCTGTGGAAGATCAAAGATACATTATGACAAAACCCAATGTTCATCTCTTTTAACGATACTTGACCGAGTACAAGATCCCCCCTTAAATTATCTCTTTTAAGTGTCTTCAACATCTTATTCGAATAACCCGTGAAGCCTTTTTCACTTAAAGCCTAGAGGTGGCGATTCTAACCATATACTTGTACATGAATCGATATGGGTCATGTGTTTTATATATAATGGGTCGGATTGGTTGAACAGAAATAAGATCAAATGGGCCAACACATCAGACAGGTTAATTTATTTGTGTTTTATCTATAACGCTCATATGGGTTAAGCTGAATGATTGACTCAAACAGGAATTGGGTCAAATGGTCAGACATCAGACAGGTTAATCTGAAATTTATTCCCCAACCCCCGCCTATTTTTCCAATTTACTGAAGATTGATGGTACATATTTTAAAGAATATCAAATATGACAGACTTTTTCTGGAGTAAATAAACCATAAGATTTTATTTTCTATCTGGTTTTGTCGGTTCTAAGCAATTCATTAATACCCCTAAATGAACATGGTTGAACGAGTCAAGTTTTCTTTTTGGAGGTATAAATTTAGCACCCAAGAAGAAAAAAAAGTTAAATTGATAGCGATATAGCAGGCACTTACAGATAAAAAGAGATTCATTCCAGTTAATAATGACTGAGGGGCATTAGCAACACAATCAACAGATGGCTGCCCTTCATAAACAATCACCCTGTCTGCTAGATAAGTTGCCATTATAAAGTCATGTTCTACCACAAAAGCAGTCTTCTTAGCGTGCTTTTTTGGGTTTTGGAAGAATTTGCCATTATAAATCTCTTGATAACTTTTGAAGCGACAATACGCTGCTCAGAATTGAGGTATGCACTTGGTTTATCTATCAGGTAAATATCAGCAGGCTGAAATCAAAAAGACAAAAAAAAAAAAAAAAAAAAGACCAAAATGAGATCATATGAATTATCAGCTAAGCACTAAAATCATAATGATAATATGCGGTAACAACAAGCAAATAAAAACAGTTGTTCTACTAAATAAACTATAAAAAAAACAAACTAAGCATATGAGAAAATTTCTTACCTTTCCAAGGCACAGGGTCAATGCAACTCTTTGCAATTCACCACCAGAAAGATTTCACCACCTCTTGATCCATTAGCTGCTCGATTTGAAGTGAATGTGAAATTGTTATAAAGACCTACCAGCAAGAGTTGAAATCAGTAGTGTTCAGACTAGTCACGGGTACTATTTGGTTGACTTGATTATCTGACGCAAATGCTACAGTAGACGTCGGAGTTTCTTCCCTTGACAACTCAGAAATCGCTTCATCCCTACAAAGTAAGATTGAGATTGTTACATTGTGAATGAGTCCAATGTCCCGGGTGGAGGGTTACGACGATGGTGGGGATTCGGTGGTGATGGGGTTTCGGCTATGGAGTTGTAGTGGTGGTGTGAGTGATGGTAGTGTTAGATGAAATGTGTTTCAGCTAGATCTATATTTCTGTTATAGAGAGAGAGAGGTATAATTGTATATAATATGTGAAATTACCAAAAAACCATCTGTACACTATACGGTTGCCCAAAATATAAAGGTTGCCAAAAATACAATACCTGCCACGTGTCGGCATCTCATGCAATACGCCGTATTATACGAGTTGCCCTGGTCTAAGGGGAGAATTTTGTGAGATCGGGTCGGATAGTCTTAGCACTTGGGCAACCGGGGCATTTTAGTAATTATCCCATATATATATATATATATATATATATATATATATATATATATATATATATATATATATATATATATATATATATATAAACTAGCTTCATAACCCGCCCATCGGGCGGGTTCGCTTCATAATAATATTAATAATAATACGTCTACGTAAACAAATATTGTAAATAACAAAGCATAATAAAAACTTACAGTCAGACCAAAAATTTAAAAAAAAACATTGAAACATTTATAAAGTGACATAAAAAGATTTAGAAAATTATTTAAATATGAAATTACATTTCAATTATGAATTTTAAACAAATTGAGATAATTTAGGAGTATAATTGAAACTATGATGGAATCATTTGAATTTTAATCAAATTGATACATATATTGAGCTTTAAAACATAATCCGTTTTGAAAATAATTTGCATACAAAATTTGGATCCATTATATTTGATTGCATATATAGCACATGATCATTAATTGGGTCAAGTTTAAAAAACAATCTTGATTAACTTTGATCATTCATACATAAAATTAAAAATTGATAAATGGTTATGATTTCCCTATTATTAGTGCATATATTCCTAACTTATAATTTCCAAACAGTATATATAACATCTACAAACATCTCAAAACAAAACACACAAATACCACATAAATAAAAAATACTCTCAAAACATGTCGAGTACTACAAAAAAATGTGAATCCATTCAATCAAGTTCATCAAACTCAGAAGCGCAAAATGATCTTGATAAGAATATTAGTGTTGTAGAAACACCAGCAGAAACTGATACATCTGATCATGAGCATGGCACCAATAAGGAAATCAATAAGGAAGAACCTTCAGCAAAACCTAAAGGTAGTGTAAATGTAAAAATATATTACAAAGTATTTCGATTTTTATATTTTCATTATGTTATTTAACTTTATTACGATTACCATTTCTTTTTTTTTTCTTTTTTTTGATGTATTGAAACAGATGAAGCATGGTTAAATTATAAAGGCATTTGGCACAAGATTAATAAGAATGAAAACGGCAGTTGGAATAACATGATGACTAAGGTAAAGAAGGCTGATGAAATGATCAAAGCCCTTCGTGAAGCCGGACATGACATAACAGATGATGTTGTTGTTGACCACAACGTTAGCGACGATGAAGACTAAGCTTCGTTGTTATATTTTATTATTTAAGTTTAGTCTGTTAAATCATTCTCACTTTGAATATGTTATTTTGGTGCTTTGGGAATTAGTTTTGTGTTTCATTCGTGTCATAAATTGGATTTTATGCAATTTTGCATGTCATTGTTATCTTTACTTTAATTCACACATTTAGTAAAGGGAAATGTTTATACAAAGCTTTGTAAATGGAATCACATATCATTGTTATAGTTAAACAAAAGACACATAATATGAAATGTCTCTAAGCTTTAAAATAAGACATAAAAAAACAACTTAACCAAATAAAACATCAAACAAAAGATTAACAATTAAACTTGGGTGATTTTTCTGGATCAAATGTTAAATGAACATTTTCATATCCTAAATCATCCATATGTTCTTCGTCGATGAAGTGTTCTTCTTCATCAACTTCCAGTTCTTCGTTGCTGAAGTGTTCTTGTTCATCACCTTCCAAAGCTTTCAATCTTCTTTTGATTGCAGCATTCAGCTTATTTACCTTTTTCATTTTCATTTGTTTCATGTTGCTCTTTATCCACGCTCTCAACTTTTTCTTTCTTGCTTTAGCCTGCATGTTCAAATACAACTGGGCAGGATGCAACAGATAGCTTGTTGCATCATCTTTTACTTCCACGTTGATTCCATCTAACAAACATTTATATATTTATAAGATTAGCGCATAAAAAGAACAACTATTTAACTGTAAATAAGTAAATATATTATTATTATTATATATACATACGCATGTTGAGAGGACCTATGACACACGGTTAAGGTGGTTAAACCTTGTATACTTTGTGTGTAGTGATATATTGAGTTTATATGATTAAGTACGCGGAATTTACTTAACCACACTTAGAAGGTTATGTATGTTATGGAAATGGAAGAATTATGTTTGTTACTCAACAATGAACAAAGAGAGTTTATCACTAAACGATTCAATATTATTCAAAATAATACGAGTGATCTTGTGTTTATCACTAGGGTTACGAAACCTTGAATCTTATGTTACAACTTGTGATTTGTGTTTGTTCAATATTCTTAACAGTTCTAAGTTCTTAGTTGAAGTGTGTATGTGTGTACACAATATCCAAGTCTAAGATCTCTTTTATAGTTTCAAGAGATCTTTACAAATTGCTTAAAGTCTTGGCCGACTTACTTGGTTAACTTATGCTTATTGAGTGTCAGTACATTAGATACAACATGTATCTATGTATACAACTTGTTAACTAAGCACATGGAGTAAGATATTATCTACCGTATATTGTTGACCAAAATACAATAAATATCTTTTCGATCTTATCCTTGTAGTAGCTCTATGACTCACTGATCAGCAGTACCATTCTCTACTAGCAGTACCTTCTACTTGAACTAGCAGTACCTTCTTGTTCTAGCAGTACCTTGATGTACTAGCAGTACCTTCTTCTTAAAGTATTTTCTCATACTCTAACTTCAGAATATTTAATTCCCAACAATCCTCCCCTAAACATGTGAATCATTTCAAACATGTTTTCTGAATTAAATGAGGACTTGAGAAGATCTTTCAAACACTTCATGAATCTGAACTATTCTTCTTATTCTGAACTGATCTGCTTTGTTCTTCTTTGACTTCAGCAATATCAAAACATTGTACCAAAAGATGGTGCAATTTCCTTGGATGGAGGAATTGTAAGAGGCAATGATTTCAACAAGTGAAATCATCTATTTGCATGCCTTTGCAAGTGATGAACAAACATAATGAACTGAATTGAAACTTTCCTTCGTTTGATCTAGATAGAACTTTCTCCTTTAGGAATGCTTCATCCCTTCTAGATATATGATATATTCTTGTCATTTTCAACCTCTATGTCATCATCTTGTATGCTCTTATCTTCTCCTTCCATATATTGGTTTATTCTTCCTTTTCTGGGCAATTATTTCCTCCCCTGAGATTGACCTTCCCTGAAGCAAATAACCTTTGTTTCCTCCCCTTGTTTGGAAGATCTCACTATGTACCTTTGACTGATCTATCAATGTGACCTTGTTGTCAGACAATATTGTACATGAAGCCATCAATTCTTTAAAAGTTTAAGTTGCTGTCCTCATCACTTCTAGGTGTGTTAACTCCTATGAGAGGTGAATCAGTGGACATTTTGATTCATAATCCATCAATGGATGGTTTTTGTGAATCCTTGAAAATCCTTTTAAGAAATCATTTAACTTAGTAGTATGTTCATGATTTTAGAATTGAAAAATCATACTATTTTCAACCATTTTGAAGGAATCAAGTGTATAACAGACACTTAATTAGCATTTTGGTTTAAAGCAACCTCTGGTTGTGTGAGAACCAATGTTTTTCAGTTATAAATAACTGCCTGTGTAAAGATAAATCTATTCAAAAGATTTTCTTGACAGGGTTTCCAGCTCATAGTAATTGTTACCTCCAACACAAGTGTTAGATTCACTTTTACTAGCTGTTCTTTCTATCAGATGTCCTCAGACTTGCACATTATACTTGAAAGTATAAAATGATAGAAAGTGAGTTGCATCAGTTACTATCTGATCAACTAAGTCATCAATTCAATGTGAAATATCATAACTAGGTTTCAAGAAAGAAGTTTTAAGGAGGTTAAATTCCTAAACTCAGTCCATCATAAATCTATTATGGTCAGCAATTTGATAAGCATTCTGCTGCTCCCATTTCACTTGAAATCTCCTTTGTGTTCACATATTCATACCTGAAATTGTTAGTCTAAAACCAAAAGAACAATGTACAAAGTACTTGTCTTGCATTAGTATAATCATAGAACCAACTATATGAATAACACAATTTACATTTTTGTACTGGCAGCATCTTGTGTGCTTTAGCAGTACCTTATGATATATTAGCAGTACCTTATAAATCAGCAGCAACAACAAAAATTTATTTACAAAAACACATCATATTGAAAATTTAAAGATTAAGCATTCCAATACTTGCTACCAAGTACTGAAACCTTGAAACATCAAAAGCTTTTGTTAGCAGATCTGCAAAATTATGCTCTGAAGCAATTTTAAGAACTTGAATTAATCTTTTCTCATTGCAGTCTCTTATAAAGTGATGTTTGATTTCAATGTGTTTTGTTTTAGAGTGTTGTACTGGATTTTTAATAATACAAATTGTACTACTATTATCAATATAAATAACAGTGTTTAAGAAATTGTACCCATAATCAAGGAGTTGGTTTTGAAGCCATAGAACTTGACTAGAGCAACTTGCAGCATCTATATATTCAGCTTCAGTTGTTGAATTTGCCACACTTGTTTGCTTCTTACACTGCCATGAGACAAGTCTACACCCAAGGAATTGACATCCTCCAGTTGTTGACTTTCTGTCCAAGCTAGCACCAGCATAATCACTATCCGAATATGCCACCAAGTCAAAAGGAGATTCTCTAGAATACCATATACCCAACCTTGGTTGACCTTTGAGATATCTAAAAATTCTCTTGACTGCAGTTAAATGAGAAACCTTTGGAGTAACTTGAAATCTTGCACAAACACAAACAGGAAACATGATATCAGGTCTAGATGATGTAAGGTACATCAAAGAGCCTATCATAGATCTGTAATTGTGTACATCTACATTTTCTCCATCTTCATCTTTCAGAAGGTGCTTCTCAGCGTCCATTGGTGTGCTTGCTATTTTTGAATCAGCAAATTGAAATTTTCTAAGTATCTTTGCAACATATTTGTCTTGACTAATAAATATGCCTTCAGATGATTGCTTAACTTTCAAACCCAAAAAGAATGTAAGTTCTCCCATAGAACTCATCTGAAACTTATCTTTCATAAGCTTCTCAAATTCTAAACACATTTCCTTCCTTGTAGATCCAAAGATAATGTCATCCACATACACCTGCACTAACAGAAGATCCTTCTTGTGCTGTTTGATGAAAAGTGTCTGATCAATCTTTCCTCTTTGAAATCCATTTTCTAATAAGTAGGAAGCTAGTATTGCATACCAAGCTCTTAGTGCCTGATGAAGGCCATATAGGGCTTTCACTACTCTGTACACTTTGTTTGGATGTAATGGATCAATGAAACTAGGAGGTTGTGAAACATACACCTCTTGTCCAATTTCACCATATAAAAATGCACTTTTGACATCCATTTGGTAGACTGTGAAGCCTAAAAATGAAGCATAAGCTAGAAACAGCCTAATTGCCTCAATCCTTGCTACTGGAGCATAAACTTCATCATAATCTATCCCTTCTTCTTGTGTGTACCCTTGTGCTACTAGTCTAGCCTTATTCTTGATCACAATTCCTCTTTCATTCCTTTTGTTCTTAAAAACCCATCTAGTGCCAATTACCTTTTCATTCCTAGGTAAATCAACTAGCACCCAAACCTTTTGAATCTTGAACTGAAGAAGCTCTTCTTGCATAGCCTCTAACCAGCTTGAATCATCTAGGGCTGTAAGAATGTTCTTTGGTTCCTTTTGAGAGAGAAAACATACAAATAAGCAAGAGTTTGAAAGCTCATGCTGTTTTGAAGCATAAAGGGCATCAAGAATCCCTTTTTGGTCTGAAGAGACCAGTTTTCTTCTTGTCTTCACACCAGATTGTATATCTCCAATCACATTATCCAGGGAGTGAACTTTGTGAATCCTTGTATGTGGGGTAGTAGGAACATGATAAGATGGTGGAAGATTACTCAAATCTACTTCATCTTCTTGGAACTCTGCATCTTTTGAGTGTGAAGGACCAGTAGTACCTTCAACTGAACTAACAGTTCCTTCAAATGAACTACCAGTACCTTTAGAAGTACTAGCAGTACCTTGCTCTGTGTCAGCAGTACCATCAATATTTGAAATATTGTGTTGTTCCTCTGTTCCAACATCTTTTCTTTGAGCCTCAACATCTTCTTTTGCTTTACCAGAAGAAGATTCATCATTGTTGGAAGCTGATTCCACACTTGTACTTGACCACAATGGCATAATGACATCAGATTGATCTTTATCTAATTCCACCTCATTTGTTGCTTGTGAACCTGAAAAGTTATTAGTTTCTGCAACAACAGGTATATAATTCATAGAATTTGTTAGATAATCAAGATCAAAGATCCATTTTGGTCCTTGACCTACTACATTGGACTTGTTTTCCAGAAACTCCACATGTAGTTCTTCTTGTACTTTCTCAGTTCTTAAGTTGTAAACTCTAAAAGCTTTGCTAACAAGAGAATATCCAACTAAGAAACCTTCATCTGCTTTACCATCGATTTTTCCTAAATGGTCTAAGGTATTGAGAATTGTCACATGACATCCAAAAGGTCTAAGAAATCCTATTGCAGGAGTTCTACCATTAAAGAGTTCATATGATGTCTTATTGTGAGGCTGCACAACTAAAACTCTATTTTGAACTGATGCGTGGTTTTGCGACCTTACAACAGGTTTTACCTATCGAGGGATTTCAAGAGGCTTACAACCCCACCAGGCAGTGTACCTGACCGATGTAGTATAGTGTAGTGGTAAGTACGGGGGATTGATCGTTCTCCACAGGGAATAGTGTCGTTAGGATTGAAAAACTACTCTAATAGGTCTAAGGGTGAGAGAAGATTCTTTTTGTATTTTTTTATATTTTATGAAAGCAAGTAAAATCTCAGGTTTGAAGGAGTGGGCGGAATTAGTTGCTAGTCAACTAACCCAAATAACTACAAATGCAAATAAAATAAAATAACTGAAAATGAAAAGGTTGATGAAACTTATGTGGAGAGAAATGTGTTTACTTAGATTTCCTTACTCCCTAACTATCTTTTACCGGTTGATTAGTGTGTATTAATTGCGTGGATGACGGGTGTATTCCTTAATACCAATCGTGGGGTGGCGTACGTACTTCCCCAACTCTACAAGCTCGTACTTCACTCCTATGTCGAGCCGGCTAGGAAGCTCCTAACATGGGATCATTAGAATTCGCTCATGCATTAAATACAACCATAAAAACCTTAGTACGCATTGGTTCATGTTTCTTAAGACGTTCAAGCAAGTTACCGAATAGGAGGTTAGCCAGTTTTCTTAAGCCTAACATCGATGAACAATCATCCAATACAATTAATAACACACTAATAACCAATAATCAATAGTTAGGTTTCATTAGATCTAAGCAAACACAAGATAAATCTAGCCTAGCATGTTAATTAAAAGACAAGAACAAGATATAATCAAACAACACATAGACATATTGATTGATTAAATGAACACTTATCTTCAATTAAACATGGGAGATCCAAGGGTATGAAAACCCTTAAAAATGGCAGAAATTCGTCTTAGGGTTTCTCCTCACAAAGTTGCACACTCATGACAAAAAATTGCAAAACTATATATAGAGTTTAGGAGCTGACGGCGTCACGTTGTAGATCTTGACGCCGTCACCTCGCCGTGTCTAGGGTTCCCGGATGGCCTTCCTGACGCCGTCCCTCTTTAATCCTCCAAAATCCTCCCTGGCTTATCAAGGCTTGACGCCGTCAGAAATGAGCTTGACGCCGTCTCTCTTTAACTTAAACCGTGATGGCCTTGATCACCTTAAAGGGTGACGCCGTCAGACTTTACATTGCAAAACTCTCTGGCGCGTCTCGTGTATTTTTCATATCCACCTCTTTTGCCAAGCCATGACGCCGTCTGGAACAATATCTGACGCCGTCAAAGGTACTTTTCCAGCCAATTTTGAGACTTTGTCCTTTTCTTCACTTTTATGCTCCAAAAACGTTCAAAATGCTTCCTTTTCCAGATTTCTTCTCCAAAGTACCTAAAATGACAAAAGGAACGATTTAGGGCAATATTTGATCAAATAATCACGAATTAGGGCTTAAATGACCCCCTAAAAGCGGTACACTTTTCGCTTCATCAAATACCATTACACTTGAGATTTGCTTGTCCTCAAGCAAATGCGCTTTTATTCTAATCAAAATACAAGTTAGGGGTCATTTAATGCTAATATAAAAGTAATTACAACAAATAGTCGTTCCACTTTAATCATAATAAGCACGGAGATTACAAACTAGCACCTCACAAGTAGTGTTTAGATACTCACATCTCTCAGGTGTCATCAAAATAAATCTCATAAATGAAAACGGATAATATCTCTCACTACCTGTCATAGAAAATAGATTACCATAGGCTTGGGAAAGGATCAAAAACCTCCTCCACTAGGCGTAAGCACCTAAGATAAACTATCAAAGAGGGCTTTTACATGGGTTATAACGTTAGGTGTAGGGATATGATAAACACGGATTTGTTGGATAGGGGATATTTTACTGGTGGCGAGTTAAAGATCTTGATTAATTACATGTACAATATGGCGTTGCTAAGCCAAGACTAGACTCGACTTAAGCTAAAAACAAAATAACAAAAACATAAAATAAACATAAAATAAAACGGGATGGTAGTCTGTATGTTTTTTTCTACTTTTCTTTTTCTCATTTTTTTGTATTTTTCTTTATTTTTTTTATTTTATTTATTTATTTTTCATACATTCTTGCCCTACCATCCAAAATAATACATCATAGGGGCGTTGCATTCCCCTTACACTTGAACTTTTACATAACTTTACAAATAACTATTCTAATGACTCGAATTAAGATAATCGAAACACTTGGAGTACTTTTTAAAATATTTAGCACATATGGGGGTAATAATGTTGTTCTTCCCCATTACTCCATTACACTAGTACTTTACCCATGAGTCCCAATCGTCCCAAAACAATATGTACAAAGATATGACTCGACTTAGCAACCATGTAATCAATTAGATAATTAACTTGGGGTTTAAACAAATGTTGTCACAATAATGCACTAAAAATGAGTGCATACAAGGTAGGCTAAGGCGATTTGGGTGTACATTTAAGTGGGGTGTAAACAAATTCTTCCTTTAAGTAAAATGCTTAAAGGTCGAAACGAAAAGATAGGCTCTGAGGAGTGTACTAGGGGTATCGTGTACTAAAAATGAGTACAACGCAAAGGGTGTGGGAGAATTACTTGACCAATGTTGCCAAAGTAATTATAACAAAAACACAGGTGTAAAACAATGGGTTAATCCTAATGCCTCTTATCATGTAGTAAATCTAACTACACGAATGTAGTCTCACTTGTGGCCTCGGAATGGTCCTAACGCAAGTTCTAGAATCTAAGTGCTACCGGTACACACATCATAGCATAAATGCTTTTCCTACCAATTCTAGGGGCGAACCTCACATATTTGGGGGTGGAAAATATTTTTTAGTGGTATGGTTTTGTGCTAGTTATATAACTCCTATCCGTGAGACGCTCATTAAGATCAAAGTTTCACTCCTAAATGTTGTAAAAAATTTTAAATTTGGCACTAAAATTGCCCTAACAGGTATTTATCTCAGTTTTATTACACATCTACTATCAAACAAACAAAAATCAAGCGTAAAAGCATTCTCTAAAGTATCGTATTTTACCCCCCCCCCCTTACACTTAAGATGAACATTGTCCCCAATGTTCAAATAACAAGATGTAAAAGTAATAAGGTAAAAGAATGAAATCAAATACTCCCCTGATTCGTTCGATGTGTAATGTGGCAACATGGTTAGATCTTCTTCCAAGGGAATGTAGAAGCTCCAAGACTAAAACATCGCCAAAAGCTTGATTCCACATACATCTCCTTGTCCAAAATAACCTGTTAAACCTGAGAAAACAAACACGAAAACCTGCATAACATCGGCGGGATAAATTCTATATATAAGGATATAATGCTTGTGGAATGATAATTTTGCAGATTCCTGGAGTTTATAAGTTAGAGATTTAATAAAAACTTTTTATGAAAACAAAACTTTCAAAAATTTCAGAAAATTAAATCCTGACGCCGTCAGGTTGTAAAGCCTGACGCCGTCAGAAATGATCTGACAGAATTCTCATGTTAAGTTTCCAGAAAATTTCTGGAAAAACCTATACCTTACTTCCTGGAATTCTTGCAAAATATCACTATGACTCGATACAAGCATTTGACTCAAACAATTACTAATATGTATGTTAATTTAATATTATTACGATTCATGTTCATTTGTTCTAATAAACCGATTTGGATTTCCCTTACACTTAACTTTTGCAAAATACCTTTATATGTAGTTAAGACGAAGTTAAAAACAAGATAAAGCATTTTCACAATTTACTTTTGAACATGAATCAATAATAATAAAAATTAAACACACATACGGAAACAAATAAAATCACACAAACAAATAAATAAACACACAAAGCAAATAAAGCTTGGGTTGCCTCCCAAGAAGCGCTTTTCTTTATTAACGAGTCTTGTAGCTAGACTCAAAGTCCGGCTCATCTAGTGTCGCTTATGCTCACGTATCCGAGTGTGAGCCATCTAATTGTTGCCTCATCTTTCTTGTATTCATCATTCAGCTCCAGACATCCATGATAATATCTCTTATTTTTCTCATGTGGATATTTGAGCCCCTTTCTCTTATCATTTTCACTTAACAAGTCAATAGGCGCAATCCTATTGCAAGATTCAATGGAGAAGTTCTTAAACCTAGGGTGTGATCGGGGCATTTGGTAAACAAAATCTTCGTCCCCATCCGAGAATGTAATTAACCCGTCCACAAGTTTTTCGTCAAGGTTGGTTAACCTTTTGAAGGGTTCTCCAAAAATGACTTGGGTTAATTTGTTATCAATAAATTCTCCTAAGTTCTCCATAACCATAAAATCCACCAAATACACAAAACTTCCTACGAATACGTGTAGTGGCTTAATCCTAGCAACAATGTTATCTCCTTGATATTCTAGCTCATCTACCATGATTTTATTATAATTAGCGCGAGAGATAATGTTCATAGGCAAAGATGAGTTAAGATAAGCATAAAAACTATGATAACCAATCTTACATGGAAATTGCATGTTAAAGAGGCTATCCTTCTCGATCTTAGTCCTAGGGTCAACATACTTAAAGGGATCAATTTCCTCTTTTCTCCATTCCTCGTTAACTACTTCTCCATTACCAGCATCCTCATCGGAGTCTGAGTCGTAAAATGGACTAACATAGTGATTCTCACGGTCAGAATCCTCCATCTCAGAATTGTTACCAAAGTGGTGGTCGGGTGAAAGGTTGTTGTTTTCTACGATGGGAGCGGGAACGGGTAGTTGGAAGTTTGCACGGCGGAAAATACGAATAACAGGGATCAAACGATCACTATTACTCACGAGGTCGGTGGAAGGTGTCACAAACAAAAGTACAAAGAAATAAGATAGACTAAAGAAAAACCTAGAAAAATAAAATAAAAATCTCACTAGAAAGGAATCTAGTGAGTAGACCTAATAAAATAAAAATTCAACCTAAACAATAACTATTCCCCGGCAGCGGCGCCAAAAACTTGATGCGTGGTTTTGCGACCTTACAACAGGTTTTACCTCTCGAGGGATTTCAAGAGGCTTACAACCCCACCAGGTAGTGTACCTGACCGATGTAGTATAGTGTAGTGGTAAGTACGGGGGATTGATCGTTCTCCACAGGGAATAGTGTCGTTAGGATTGAAAAACTACTCTAATAGGTCTAAGGGTGAGAGAAGATTCTTTTTGTATTTTTTTATATTTTATGAAAGCAAGTAAAATCTCAGGTTTGAAGGAGTGGGCGGAATTAGTTGCTAGTCAACTAACCCAAATAACTACAAATGCAAATAAAATAAAATAACTGAAAATGAAAAGGTTGATGAAACTTATGTGGAGAGAAATGTGTTTACTTAGATTTCCTTACTCCCTAACTATCTTTTACCGGTTGATTAGTGTGTATTAATTGCGTGGATGACGGGTGTATTCCTTAATACCAATCGTGGGGTGGCGTACGTACTTCCCCAACTCTACAAGCTCGTACTTCACTCCTATGTCGAGCCGGCTAGGAAGCTCCTAACATGGGATCATTAGAATTCGCTCATGCATTAAATACAACCATAAAAACCTTAGTACGCATTGGTTCATGTTTCTTAAGACGTTCAAGCAAGTTACCGAATAGGAGGTTAGCCAGTTTTCTTAAGCCTAACATCGATGAACAATCATCCAATACAATTAATAACACACTAATAACCAATAATCAATAGTTAGGTTTCATTAGATCTAAGCAAACACAAGATAAATCTAGCCTAGCATGTTAATTAAAAGACAAGAACAAGATATAATCAAACAACACATAGACATATTGATTGATTAAATGAATACTTATCTTCAATTAAACATGGGAGATCCAAGGGTATGAAAACCCTTAAAATGGCAGAAATTCGTCTTAGGGTTTCTCCTCACAAAGTTGCACACTAATGACAAAAAATTGCAAAACTATATATAGAGTTTAGGAGCTGACGGCGTCACGTTGTAGATCTTGACGCCGTCACCTCGCCGTGTCTAGGGTTCCCGGATGGCCTTCCTGACGCCGTCCCTCTTTAGTCCTCCAAAATCCTCCCTGGCTTATCAAGGCTTGACGCCGTCTCTCTTTAACTTAAACCGTGATGGCCTTGATCACCTTAAAGGGTGACGCCGTCAGACTTTCCATTGCAAAACTCTCTGGCGCGTCTCGTGTATTTTCATATCCACCTCTTTTGCCAAGCCATGACGCCGTCTGGAACAATATCTGACGCCGTCAAAGGTACTTTTCCAGCCAATTTTGAGACTTTGTCGTTTTCTTCACTTTTATGCTCCAAAAACGTCCAAAATGCTTCCTTTTCCAGATTTCTTCTCCAAAGTACCTAAAATGACAAAAGGAACGATTTAGGGCAATATTTGATCAAATAAATACGATTTAGGGCTTAAATGACCCCCTAAAAGCGGTACACTTTTTGCTTCATCATGAACATAGCAAGCAGTGTTGATTGCCTCTGCCCAAAAGATTATAGGTAGCTTAGAATCAGCTAACATTGTTCTAGCAGCTTCAATTAGTGTTCTATTCTTTCTTTCAGCCACACCATTCTGTTGTGGTGTTCTAGCAACACTATATTCTCTCCTAATACCTTTTTCTTTGCAGAAATCATCCATAACTCTATTTTTAAACTCTGTCCCATTATCACTCCTAATGACTTTTACTTTCTTTCTTACTTGGTTTTCTATCAGTGTAATGAAGTCCTTAAGGATGCTTGATGTCTCATCCTTAGTGGCTAAAAAGAAAACCCATGTAAATCTGCTATAGTCATCAGTTATAACAAGACAATATTTTTTATGTTGCATACTCCTTACTGAAACAGGTCCAAATAAGTCCATATGAAGCATAAACAATGACTGATTGATAGAGTTAAAAATCTTGGGCTTACAAGTGGCTTTGTGTTGTTTGCCTTTTAGACAAGCAATGCATGTTTGATCATTTTCAAATCTTTTGTGAGGTAAACCTCTTACCAAACCATTCTTAACAATTTTATTTATGGTTTTGAAATTAATATGACCAAGCCTTCTATGCCATAACATTGATTCATCTAATGTGGCCTTTGATACAAGACAAGTTAAATCTTCTTTAGGAATGATGTTCTTCATATCAACACTATACATATTGGCCTTTCTAGGAATTCTAAGAAGCACTTGATTTTCATCAGGCATCTTGAAATCCTTAGATAGAACAAGACATTCAGTGTCAGTAAAAAGGACATTTTTCTTTTTGTCACACATTTGTGAGACACTAAAAAGATTATACTTTAGCTCTTGTACATAGTACACATTTTTAAAATCTAAATTTCCAGTTTTAATAGTACCTTTACCAGAAATTTTGCCACGAAAACCACCTCCAAAGGTAACATATCCTCCATTGAATTCTTGAAAATCTGAAAGATAAGACATGTTGCCTGTCATGTTATTGGAACATCCACTATCTGAGTATCCTTGATCTTGATGATCAATAGAATGTTCCTGCACACAAATAAGAGTGTTAGTTTTCTTTGGGGATCCAAGCCATTACTGACTTGGATCTGCCTCTTGCATCAATGTAATTTAATCTTTTAAGGACTGTTGATGCAACATTGGATTTTTGAATCCAACATGCTGAGGCCTTAACAGCATTTGCCCTATTACCCTTAGCAGCAGGGTGAATAACATGCTTAGCAGCAGAGTCTGCTAGCTTTGAAGTCACACCCTTTGGTCTCCAAATTTGTTTGTGGACCACTGCTTTTGTTTGAATGGGCCTTAGAATAGTTTTAGATGCATGTATGAAAGTTGTTTTTGCATCCTTAGCTGTTGATTTTAGGTTAACAGTCATCAAAGGTCTAACAGTACCTTTTGTTCTACCCGTACCTTTAATTTGTACTGGCAGTACCTTTTTGTATGTATTAGCAGGACCTTTTTGTCTATCAGGACCTTTTGGTCCAGACTTGTTTGAGACTGTTCTGGGTTTTATTCTATGAGTGTTAGAGTGAAAGTGAGTTTGAGGAGTTTGCCTTTTGTAGTTCACCCTATTGTTTTCATACCCAGTTACCCTTTGGTTGCAGAAAGCTGCAAGATGGTCAAAACTACCACATGTATAACAAGCTTTGTTGTAAAAAGCAAAGTCATCACCTAATTGGTTAGACTTGAGGTTGTTCCAATTCCTTTGGTTACCTCTGGGCTTGTTAGTAGTTCTATATTGTTCACAATATCTAACTGGTTTCCTAACAGTCTTAACATTTGACTTAGGCCTGTTAGTGTTGTGATTGACTATCTTAGGAACACTTGTTCCTACTTTCTTAACCAATACAGGTTTAGACATAACCTGTTCTTCTTCATCATCACTATCAGTTGTACAATCTTCAACAACTATAGCATCTCCTTTCTTAACAAAGGACACCTTGTCCTGATAAGATAAAGTTTTATCTAAACTTTTACTTACCTTTTCTATCTTAGGACTCTTAGTGACCTTAGAACCATATTCCATGATTGGTTCTTGAAACTCAGCTAATCCTGTGTGTGCTAAATCAATACCTGGAGGTGAATGAACACCTCTGTATGGTGGGGGTACAGACTTAAATCCAACACCAGAATTAACCTTATCAATAACTTGAGCTTCCCAAAGTTTATTGAATCCATTTGAGGAATGAGCTAAAACATCCACAGATACCTTAACATTTTCTCTTTCATTTTTGTGTTTAGCTAATGAATCATTCAACTCAACAATACACTCATCTCTGATCTTAATGTCATTTTTTAGTATATTGATGTCATTAGTAAAATGAGATTCATTACTTTTAAAATGTAAGACTTGTTTTTCTAGAACACCTAGACCTCTTTTGTGATTAGCCAAATTAAAAAGAGAATTAAGTAGCTCTTCTCTATGAGCATCAAATCTCTTACTAAGGTCTTCATAAGCTTTAAGATTAGGACATGATTCAGTACAAGTTTGAATAGAATTTACCTCTGAATCAGAATGGGCCATTAGAGCAAATTCATTGGCCAAAAGAGCAGCATTCGGTGGTGCTTCCTCTTCAATAGCCATAGAGCTCCAATCATAACCAATACCATCAATAGCCAACATAGCCTTTGGCTCTTCAACAGTAACTTCCTTTCTCCTATCTTGCTTATACCATGTGTTTCTATTCTCCTGCTTTCTTGGGCTTCTACACTCCTTAGCAAAGTGTCCTAACCTATGACAGTTGAAACACTCCACTTTCTTCTTATCAAACCCAGCAGTGTCATTACCATTTATGGTAATCTGCTTCCCAGTTCTCTGCCAATACTTCTTAGCTCTCATGCTAAGCAAAGCAACCTGCCATTTAATATCCATAGCTTCCAAATCATCACCATCTACCTGCTCAAGGTCTTCATGGTTGAGAGGAGAGCCACTAGATTGACTGGTAATAAAAGCATAGAATGTTGAATCTCCAAGACCAGCAACATCCTTTTGAGAACTTGTAGAAGGAGCACCAAAACTTGCATTAGAAACACTTTCATCTTCATCTACCTCTTCTTTCTTACTAAGACTAGGAACTGACAAGAGTGCAACATTCCCAGAACTAGTACCATAATGACCAGATTTCTTTAGACTTTGTTCAACAATTTTGAAGTTGTTGTACAAATCATTGAGCTTCATGGTTTCAATGTCTGGTTTGTTCATCCAGACAATAACATGAGTATGGAACTCATCAGGTAGACTTCTCAAAAACTTCATGTTGAGATCTTCCTTCTCTGTCTCAACACCCAACACAGCTAACTGACTGACAAGCTTGTGTAATCTTGAGAATAGCTTATCAAGAGACTCATTACTAAAAGCAGTAAAGTTTTCAAATTGTTGCTTTAGTAGTGTCTTCTGTGTCTTTTTGGTAGTTTCATTACCACCAAAATATGCACAAATCTCTTCAAAAAGAGTTTTTGCATCAAGATACTTGTTAAAAGATAACATCTGTTCACTAGGAATGGTCATAAGCAACAAATTTCTTGCTTTCTGATAATTTCTCTTCAGTATCTTCTCTTCATTTGACACTGGTCCAGTATTTCTTTTCCTTAGTGTTTTACCTTCTAGGACAACATCTGAATAGCTTGGTGAAAAAGAATCACCATATATAATGATATCCCAAAGAGTATAATCTTGGACCATGAAATATTGCTCAATTCTCATCCTCCATAACTCAAACTCATTTGGTTTGATTATGGGCAACTTTGCAGCAACATTTGTTTGAGCATCATGTGCATCCATTTCTGTTTCTTCTAATTCAATTATATCAGCCTGTCTCTGATACCAACTGAGAGGACCTATGACACACGGTTAAGGTGGTTAAACCTTGTATACTTTGTGTGTAGTGATATATTGAGTTTATATGATTAAGTACGTGGAATTTACTTAACCACACTTAGAAGGTTATGTATGTTATGGAAATGGAAAAATTATGTTTGTTACTCAACAATGAACAAAGAGAGTTTATCACTAAATGATTCAATATTATTCAAAATAATACGAGTGATCTTGTGTTTATCACTAGGGTTACAAAACCTTGAATCTTATGTTACAACTTGTGATTTGTGTTTGTTCAATATTCTTAACAGTTCTAAGTTCTTAGTTGAAGTGTGTATGTGTGTACACAATATCCAAGTCTAAGATCTCTTTTATAGTTTCAAGAGATCTTTACAAATTGCTTAAAGTCTTGGCCGACTTACTTGGTTAACTTATGCTTATTGAGTGTCAGTACATTAGATACAACATGTATCTATGTATACAACTTGTTAACTAAGCACATGGAGTAAGATATTATCTACCGTATATTGTTGACCAAAATACAATAAATATCTTTTCGATCTTATCCTTGTAGTAGCTCTATGACTCACTGATCAGCAGTACCATTCTCTACTAGCAGTACCTTCTACTTGAACTAGCAGTACCTTCTTGTTCTAGCAGTACCTTGATGTACTAGCAGTACCTTCTTCTTAAAGTATTTTCCCATAATCTAACTTCAGAATATTTAATTCCCAACACATGTTTTTAAAAAAATGTGGATGATAAATTCAAATGTATAAACAATCAGAAACTAACCTGTCGACCCAACAGATTCTTTATTAACGGATTCATTTAAGGGCTCGACTCGTTGCTTCCTGTTACGTGAAGTAGTATTTCCAATGTATAAATTAACATTTATGGAAAAGCAAAAACAATGCATAATGAAACTGTTATACTTACTTGGGTGGGTTTGCTTCATCTTTACCATTGATAGCAGATCGTTTTTCTATCTTCATTAGAGGAAACATGATGAACAGTTGGGTAATTATATTTTGTTTGTGAATTTTGATGTGTTAAATGGTGAAATATAAGGAATTTTATAAGGCATTAGAAGTAAAATGAATCGACATTAGTATTAAATAAGGAAGTGATAAGGTTAGTTTTCCAATTTAAATCATTAAATGTGTACATATTAATCCTTGATGTGTTGAAGTTTGTTATGTTTTGATTGTAAGAAGGTAATCATTTCCTAAATAATGGTATGATTTGTTGCAAAACATCCTGTATTTGTTTAGTACTACTATCTTTTAATCCATATTATGAGTATCATTTCTTTAATTAAATATATTGAGTAAATATGTTTAAGTAATATGATCCAAGTAAATTAACCGAATATAAAAAATAAATTGTTAAGTATTTTAAATAAAAATGAAAGTGATAAGTATAACTAAAACTTTGTTACATGATGGCTATTCATATACGATACAAAACTTCTTTGAAAAAAAAAAAAGAAAGTGATAAGTATAACTAAAACTTTGTTACATGATGGTTATTCATATACGATACAAAACTTGTTTGAACATGACGTTTGTTGTGGAGTTTGTGTATTCGCTGTCTTTGTCACAACAAAGAACCTTAAAACCTTTTTTCGCCTTTACTCTCGAAACAGCAACATACAGTTGTCCGTGTGAGAATACCGCCTTTGTTGAAATAAGGTTTCATTATAATTCTTATATGATGCACTTGTGTCGGTTTAAACAATGGTTATGTTTAGTAGTGAAATACGGAGTATGTTTTTTGACTAATAATATTAGTAGATACATTTATTTTATAAGGGTTACTACTACTATAATTTTTACCTTTTGTATTACTCTTAATAAAATGTTTATACATATAAAAAAAAACAGGTATTAAATGGGTTCAAGTTAATTATTACTCAAAATTATGTTTTAAACTTCTCGAGGTGTTAATATATGGCTAGGGATTAGCCATTGTGTTTATAGACTGTTTATACTCTCACATTACTTTATTTTAGGGAAATTGTATTCAAAAAAAATATCTTCAAAATCATGGCTTCTAGGTTTCCAATCTATGATACGTTGGCAAAGGAAGCTCCTTCTCGCCGTTTTGAGGATGTTCTTGCAGTTCTTTTTGAATGGGAGAGAAAGGCAAACAGGGCTGATGAGATAGCATATGAAAATATTAGGGAGGAAATTGAAAGTCGTCTTAAGCATAGGTATGCTGTTATAAAGGAGCTAGAGAAGTTTGGTAACCCAGTGGTGCTTCAGGAACCTTTGGAACGTCTGAGGTTGGCACAGCAAGAGGATTTGGAGGAAGTTGGCTTGTTGAATGTGAGGCACTAGGTAAGTGGCCGTCGGGCTTATGAAAAGTTTCAGATTACAAAAAAATTATTGAAAGTTGATTAAGTCTTAAGGTCTTTGTGATGTGTTGAAGTAGCTGTCTTTTGTAAGTTTATGTATTTAACTATGACAACCTAATTATGGGTAAGTGGTGGAACTGTGTTACCTGGTTTATGTAAATAGTCATGGTTCATAGTGAAGATGTTGAAGGTTTTTGTAGTAGTTGTTTCGGGTGATAATGTTTGGGTAAGTGCTACTTCAAGGTAGCAGTTTTGTTGATGACTCTCTTAAGTGTTTGGTTGTTTAAACTAAAATAGTTGTAATATGGTTATCATATTAATGAAATGTCTATTACTATGAATATGCTTATGATATGTTTATTGTGGGAATGAATGTTAGTACTTTTTGTGCTTAATTATTGCAGGAAACAGATTCACAAGTTCAAGCAAATGTTATTGATATTATGGGAATGTCGTTTTTTTAGTTAAGAGTTGAATTTGGATTAATATGTTAATTTATTGTTGATGAATGAGGTTAATTCATATTAACTGTGAATTTGTGATGGTATTAAATTTGAATCGAGATCGGATAGAAATGTTTTGTCAGTGGTTGAGTTTATTATTGCTAACCAGGTTTATTTAGACGTTGACGGTTTCTCGATAGTTTTGATCAAGAACTTAACATCTTGTGGAGAATGTGTCTTTATAATGTCTAAGGGTCAATGCTTTTGGTTATGCTTGTTTGTTGAAAAACATTATGTTATGAATATGTATTAGGAGTAACTTATGGTATAAGTCATGGTACTGGTTTAATTTAGAACAAATTATGGTTTTGTTTAATGTATCAAATGGTATGAATGTAGTTTTCCACTTGAACCTTTATTTATATTGGTTTGTGTAAATAAAATATGCGTTGAATCATTGTTAATAGGTATAGTTTTAAAAACAACCGAGAATTGCATTTACAACTGCCCACAGGCTTTTGGTGGTGATGGTGTAAATGTTACATAAACTTCCGGTTTGTTATTTTTCACGATCAAACGTTAAAATGAATCTTAAAAAACAAAAAATTTTATGTACCAATAGTATAAGTTTGCCTACGAATTCTGAGAAAATTTTTTATCAAGTATACTCAAATAAAACCATAAATTAAAAGAATAAAAAACATCGACATAAGAATTTAAGATTGTTTGTAACACATTTTATTAATTAGAAAGCATCATGCTATTTGAATAAGATTATAGAGCTTCAAAAATCATGATCGGTATCATCACTATCGTCGGTACGAACATAAAACTTAGTTTCGTCATCAATGAAACCGTCTAGATCATCTCCATCATCAATTGATCGCTGACTATAGAGGTTAGAACTTTTTAAATCCTCTTCGGCTTGTTCATCAATGTATTTGTTAGCATTCTCTAAACCATCAAAACCATGCGGAAGATCATTGATATCTACCCACACACCATCTTCACTTACCTTACTTTGTTTATCAAGATCTTCATCAGTTTCCTCATCAATTAGAGAATAGTTGTGGTGCGTATTTTTGGTAGGAGTAGGATCTTCATCATCAAGAACCTACGTTTCAAAATAAAAACATATTTACAAAACTATTACGCCGTATATAGTTTTCAGTAAACAAACAAAAAATAATATTGATTGTATATAGTTCATACCACTTTTCCAATCTTTTGAGGTTGATCTTCAAATGTTGTTGCATACGCAACATTCACTAGCTTGTCATAATCTGAGGAACTAAGATCGACCACATCGTTGTTTACAACGTTTCCATTTTTAGTTAATCTTCTACGTTTAGTTGTTTTTTTAATAGTCTGCAAATGATAAAAAAGATAAAACACAACAATATTGTAACTATAATGGACATATTTTTTGTAACACAAATATTCTTTTGGTAATCATACCATTTCGTCATCCGATGATATATCAATAACGGATATTTCATTTTTAACCACATCATTAGTAGTGGATGCACAATGAATGTCATCTTCATTGGATTGCTGAAATGTTCAATAGATGGCACCTTTTAACATATATGTATAACAAATCTAACAAACAACAAAAACAACTAATGGAAAAAAAAAAAGCCAAAAAACATGTATACCTTTGGGGATCCTGTTTTTGCCATTTCTAAACAATTTTTTAAGAAACGTATACTTTGATAATGTTAAAAATTAGCATGAGTTTATATAGAGTTTATTGCTGAAGATATCTTTGTATTGTATTTTGAAAATATTTTTATATTAATGACTAATAATTTATGCCAAAATGATGGAGTATCTTGTTATTTGAATTTGAATATATCTTACACAAATATTGGGATCATTACCTAAAATATATGAACTAACTATAGATAATTATTAACAAATCAAAATTTAATTAATACGTTTTTATTTTTTTTTATTATTTTTTTTTATTATTATTATTTTTTTTAAACTTTTATGGTGAAAAAATAAACATAGATGTTGAAGGTTTGGTTTGTTAAGCCCATAATTGTCATATACTTAACCCATCTTTGCACATAAAGCCCAAGATCATTTTATCAATTTGAGTACTTAAACAAAAATACAAAAAATATTAATAATTTACAACTGTTCTTAATAAACAAATTGGATACAATTATCTTGAATACAATGATTGCATTTGAAAGTTGTATCTTGGTTAGAGTGAGTTACTGAGAATACGACTACATCATTTGCTGCTATTACTTCACAAAGACTTTCCATCTAAAATATCCCACTCATCTTCTTCAACTCTCTCAACTAAAAACAGGTTACTATCATTGACGCAAGTTTTTTTTTTTTTTTTTTTTTTTTTTTTTTTTTTTTTTTTTTTTCTTTTTTATTTATTTAATTATGTTGCTTAATCTACCGATTGCAAATGCATGTTCGTCATTTGTATGATAATGTTTATTGTTAGAACAAATATAACTGCCAAACACGTTTCGGTTACCATCAAATAGACGATTCAAGATGCATGTGTAGTAGTAGTATTGTACTGATGTTAAGTTAGTTATGATATTGCATCCTCTGATAATAAGAAAACATGGGTTTTAGTATTAATATGCAAGACTAATATATTAGTTTTGATGTTTTATGTTTAACCGAAAATGTATGATGATTTTAGTTACAAAAGGGAAACTTATTTTGATTGATGTTAGGAATGTTTTATAAAAAACATGTTTAATGAAAGATGTAATAGTAGTTAATCATAATGAAAGATATCCTAAAGTAAGATCAGTATTTCTAAAGGCATGTATGAATTAATTGTTAGTTGTGATGTAATACGACTTGGTTAAGTAGTTGAGCAACATCGGCTTATGCAGCTGCGTATATGTATCAACATTGTATGAAAGTATGGCGGAAATGTAAGTTAGGTAGATTACATATAAGTTATTAATTATTCAAAAACAGGTCATATGGTATAAAAATGTAGAACAGTAATGCATACATAAGTAAGTCGTTCAAAGTTTGTTTATCATTTGTAGGCCAAAAATTTATCAAAAGTAAACAAATATTTTCATTGTTAATACGCTTGCAAAAAACAGAGCTTTTAGATACTGTGGAAGAATGACATAAACGTGTGAGGTAGATTATAGAGACCTATTTCGTACATTTTTAAGAATGTGTTTCAGTGTTTTCATCCATGGTAATAGCGTCGGTGTCATTCTTGGCTTGACACTTTAAACATAATATGTGCTGATGTTCTAAGAATGTCAATATATAAGTATAAATGTGAAAAACTTATTTACGATTTACACGTTTCTGGTTTTATTAAATAGGATGAACACGATTTACACGTTTCTGGTTGTTAATAAACTGAAAACCATGAATCGTCTTATGCTTTCCATTATAATTTATATAAGTGTATAGGTAAGTTATACTTTTTTTTTAATGTTTGGATGAATCTTGTTATTGTGCTTAGCCTTATTGAAAATAATTATGTAATTGATTATGTTAGGTATTTGTGTTTTCGGATCTAGGATATTTAAAATTATTGTTTTCATCTTATCTTTACGTTTTAGATGTTTTGATGTTACTTGCATGTTTAACATTCTTAATAAACTGAATCCCATGAATAGTTATGGTTATTATGTTTCCCGTAAATTGGTCATTCTATTTTTATTAAGTGTTGTTTAAACTTGATAATTGGGGGTTTTTAATAATTATTTTTTGTTACTGATTCCATAGTAGGTGAAATAACTGTGTTTGTGTGATTTGGGATTTATTAACATGAATATATTGAAAGAATATTGCGTGTGTAATAAGTTTTACACCATACTCTGTTTATCAGCACAAAATTAGCTAAATTATTAGTGGTTTTGTAGGACAATGCCTGTTGAATTTGTCATTTTGGTGGACCGTTCAACATATCCCAAATCACAGGTAATGTACAATGCGCCCTATAGTTGTAATAAATTTAAGAGGATATTAATGTATTAAATAATGATTTAGGAAATGCCTGAAGTTTTTTTGGAGGAATGTTACAATGGGAAAAAACATGTGTACTTGACAAACTACAAAAGAATTCGGACAAAAGTATCGTTAGTAAAAGCATATGATGGACTTATTGCGCTAAAGGGTCACAAATGGAGTTCATTTGCAAAGGAAAACATCGGTAGTTATGTTCAAGTGTTGCATTTCATACAAGAAGGGGATGATTCCTTCTATGTTACTGGATATGATTATCATGGGCGTGAATTCAGAGGATATGAGGGAATACTGGGACGTCCATCTCGCTTTAAGAGTAGAGTTCGGGCTGACGAAAACAGGACTCCGGTAATAGTTAATTGTTGACTCAAGAATGTTTTAACTTATAAGTAGTTAAACGCACATGTAAAAGTAAATAATTGTCATTATTAATCTTTTTTTACAGAAACTTTCCGCTGAATTCTTAACTGGGATAGAGATGGAAGGAAATATCGTAATTAATGTTGAAGACCACCGGTTTACAGTTCCTGTGATTGGTTTGAAAGTAGGAGAAGACAATATGCCTGAAGAATATGCACTGAATATTCAAGTTTGGAATATTATCAGAGCGACTCTGTTTTTGGATGGTGGAATGATTCTGGTTTTTACAAAGGAACAAAATCAGGAGTTTTGGATGCAGTCGTTTTTAAAAGATGGGTCGCCATATAACATTCCTCATTTTCTTGGTGCGACAACACTACTTCCAGTACAACCTGCTATACCTTTTGAAGACAAAGGTGAGATCCCTACATATTGTATAATTTAGAATTATGTTAAATTTTATTTGTCTTTATATATTTCGTCGATTATGTTAAATTATAGTTGTCTTTAGAAATTATCTTTGTATTACGCTAAGGATTGGTGTGTCGTATAAATATCCGATGATAACCAAGATGGATATAGTTTAACTGGATCGGATTTTGATTAATCAATGGAACTATAAATAAGTAGTTCCTAAAAAAATACATATCTTAGTTTTGGTGTATATACTTCATGTATAGGTTTTGGCACCCATGTTTATGGAGATAAATCAATTAGTTAATACATATTCTAAAAAACTTTGATACTATATAGATGGCTTAATTAGTTTGTGGTAAATGTGGTAATATTTTAACCATATATAAGTTATATTATAAAGACTTGTTAGAAAAACTAACTGTGTTATGTTATCATACATACTTGGTTGACCAAGAATAAAAATTAGTAGCATAATGATGTTATAGAGGGGATGTAAAGGTGGTGATAGACTTGTACTAATAGTTAAGAGGATGTCGACAATTAAGATACGTAAGGGCCTACAATTGGGATTGATTGATTGCCTGTAGCATAAGTTTATACATATTAATATAAATTGTTTAGATACGAAGTTAAGATGATTTTAATTTGATAAATATATTTGCAGATGATGACAGAATGCATCACATTTGTCGATGGCCAGCTCATCGTGATCATTTTCATGAATCAGAAGACACATTCTATAAGAGATTTTCGTATATTCTTGTTAGGGAAAGACTTGTAAGTATTACTTTGATATCTTTAATGTTAAAAGATGTGTATTTACATAATTAGTTACTATTATAATTAACTATTGCGTTATTGCAGGCAATACCGGCGAACTTCTTGCAGAACCATCCAATGCACACTTACAACAAAGTCTTGATGAAACACCAGCATGTGGAATATACAATGACTATGAAGATGGAGGTTCACAAAGAGGATCCAGAGCGGAGAAATCATATCAATGTATTTGGTGAATGGGATGAATTTGGACAGGAATGTCGGTTTGCATATGATAAAATGATAAGGTTCAGGTACATGTTTATGCTCACAAACATTAATGGAGATGAGGTGGAGGAGTATCCAGTATTTCACCTGTGTTAAAGAACTATAACGTAATAGTTTACTGCTCTTTAAGGTTTCTTGGAATGGTAACCAGACATGTTTTAGTACTTATTTTGTGGTGTTATGTTTGGATATTTGCTATTTTGTGGTATGTAAAATAACTAATCAGTACGTTACTATTTCGTAAAGTAGGATATTAGGATTATGTAGTGTTCACTTTCAGACTGAAAGGATGGTTGTAAAACTATAACAGTGTGTGTTGATGCCAAATTTTGTTCCTTTTGTGAATGGTATAAACACTTTATCACTGATACATATCCATTTGGAAATTATGGTTTTATTAGTATAATGCTAAATGACACAATAAAGTCGCACTATAAATCTTGGACACTTGCAAACGTGTAAGCGATTTAACTAAAGTTGATAGTTTTTTAGTAGTAACCTGCAATTTTGGAAATGCTTTGGTTAAATTTAGAAGTGTAACAAAGTATATGGTCAATAATAAAACACTTTCTGCAGGTCTCATGTCAAGTTAATGCTGTTAGAATGTTTTTAGTTGTTATAAATATAAACTTAGTACTGATGTTGGTAAAAATATGTTTCGAAGGTAATTATAACTTGTATATTTAAATAAACATGTAACACTGAAAAAGCATTGATCGTGTGGGATAGTGTTGAATGCAGACACTTAGGAGTAACACATCATAGTTAATGTTCAAATTAAATATAGAGTTTAACCAAACATTGTCACATTGTGTACTGTTATTTAGTGTTTTCATACTAGAAACACCTTGGTAACTGCAAATTTATATATATAAAACTGTTCAAAAATCAGAGTTATTGGTATGTGCTTAAACACATACCTTTTCTTGACCAAATTAAGACCAAAACGACCAAAAAACTGACCAAAATGCCAAAGATATTTGTGTTTTTGTGTTTGTTAATATGCAGGTACGGATATCCCAAAAAAAGGACAAAAACGAAGAAAAAACAACAAAAACCGAGCTTGATTTGGAAAAGAGTCCGAAAACCGAAGACCGGAAAAGACAAATTTCATTTGGATTCGATTCAAGCTCAAGAAATTCCAAAACGACCCTTGGATTATTATTACTTGGAAAAATTGGACCTTAGAAGAACTTTGCTATGTTGGCAGATTTGGTCCCTGAAGTTTACATGTTTACATATTTGGTCCTTTTACTAAATCCCATTTATCCTACTACTACTCTAAACTTTAACAACCGGATCCCATTATATAAAACCCCAACCAATCAAAACACTACCCATCCCTAACTCTTAAACCAACCAGCCCACATCTAAACTTCCAACACCCAGCCCACTAACAACCACCCATCCCTGACCCGACCCACCCACCTTCTAATAATATATCAACCGGAGTCAAACCCCTCGGTCAAAATCCCTAAAATAAAACCAGACTAATCACCATCATCTTCTTATCCCCATCTTTATCCCACCATTAGCCCTAATCCCCAACCCAGTCACCATCACCCTCGCTACCATCCAAACCCTACACATGGGTATGTCTTTGGTCCCCTCTCCACGATGGCAATCCCAAAGGACCACTAATGATCTACGGCTCAAATAGGATGTTGTGGGGAGCAAGTTTAATCCAAGGGTCCAAGAAGAAGCACAAGGGACAGAAAGAGAATCCGCACACAGAAAAACACAACTGAAAAACCCTCTCCTAAATAGAACCTCCCCTCACATTAATTTTTTGTCACTTTTCATGTATTAGAAAATTAACATTTTTATTTTTTCAATTTATTGATTCCTAGTTTAATCTAAATTTTAATTTATTTTGTTGTTTAATAATTCAATTTTTCCCTTGTTTTCAACTTGTCAAATTTGTTTTAATGTTATCTATTAGTTTTTTTATGTTTTATTATTTTGTCATCTTGGTAAGCATGTAATGTGGTTATGCTAGTACTAGTTTAGTTGCTTTTTAGTTATTTTGAAGCCTTTTGGAGGTTTTGTGTGGATATAGTTAGTGTTGCAAGCTTTTCTGATAAGCTTGTTTTAAGCTCATGACTTGTGCTGTATTTTTTTTAGTCATAGTTAGTTAGTCTAGTTGGTTATCTAGAGTTGGTATCCCTCCCATAAGTTTTGAGTTTGATTGTCCAATAGTTCTCAGCCCTGTTTTAGCTATTGATTAGTCACATTTAGCCATTTTCAATCTCTTTGTTAAGCTAATTAAAGTAGGATTTAATCTCTAATTTTCATTTTACAAATAGCTTACAGTTTAGTCCCCATCTGTTTCAGCTTAATTTTGACTTTAGAATTGAATTGAGAGCTTATTTATGGTCTGCAAATAAGCCTCAACAGCCTGCATTCTCCCCTATGCACTGCCTATTTCAGTCCCTAGCACTCTTATCTCAGCTTATTTATAAGCTAAGATTCAGCACTTTAGGATCTGAAAATTAGTGTACCGATTCTCTGCTGGCTTATCTTTAATAGGTTGATTTTATTTGGGGTTGAATAGCTTATTCCCTAGCTTATATTTGGCCTGCAAAGCAGCCATTTCAGCCACTATCTGCCCTGCATTGAGAAGTGTATCTGATGAAGCGAAAAGTGTACCGCTTTTAAGGGGTCATTTAAGCCCTAAATCGTATTTATTTGATCAAATATTGCCCTAAATCGTTCCTTTTGTCATTTTAGGTACTTTTGAGGAGAAATCTGGAAAAGGAGGCATTTTGGACGTTTTTGGAACATAAAAGTGAAGAAAACGACAAAGTCTCAAAATCATGTTGGAAATTACCTTTGACGGCGTCAGGATCCTCTCCAGACGGCGTCATGGCTTGGCAAGAAAAGGTGGATGTGAAATTTACTCATGATAAGCCAGAGAAATTTGCATGGGAATTCTGACGGCGTCACACTTTAATATGATCAAGGTCGTCACGGCTTAATTTAGAGAGGGACGGCGTCACGCATAATCCTGACGGCGTCAACCCCTGATAAGCCAGAACGGATTTTGGAGAGCTAAAGAGGGACGGCGTCAAGAAGGTCATCCGGGAACCCTAAAAGCGGCGAGGTGACGGCCTCACACTCCATAACGTGACGCCGTCAGATCTGAAAATCTATATATAGTTTTGCAATTCTTTGTCATTAGTGTGGAACTTATTGGGGAACTTTGTGTGTGAAAACCCTAGGACGAATTTGGCAGCTTTTTCAAGGCTTTTTGCCTTGAGATCTTCCATGTTACATTGAAGATAAGTTATCAATTAATCATTCAATATGTCTATGTGTTGTTTGATTCTATCTTGTTCTTGTCTTTTGTTTAACATGCTAGGCTAGATTTATCTTGTGTTTGCTTAGATCTAATGAAACCTAGCTATTGATTATTGGTTATTAGTGTGTTGTTAGTTGTATTGGATGATTGTTCATCTATGTTAGGCTTAAGAAAACTGGCTAACTTCCTATTCGGTAACTTGCTTGAACGTCTTAAGAAACATGAACCAATGCGTACTAAAGGTTTTTATGGTTGTATTTAATGCACAAGCGAATTCTAGTGATCCCATGTTAGGAGCTTCCTAGCCGGCTCGACATAGGAGTGAAGTAGGAGCTTGTAGAGTTGGGGAAGTACGTACGCCACCCCACAAATGGTATTAAGGAATACACCCGTCATCCACGCAACTAATACACACTAATCAACCGGTAAAAGATAGTTAGGGAGTAAGGAAATCTAAGTAAACACATTTCTCTCTATATAAGTTTTACCACCTTTTCATTTTCAGTTATTTTATTTTATTTGCATTCATAGTTATTTGGGTTAGTTGACTAGCAACTAATTCCGCCCACTCTTTCAAACCCGAGATTTTACTTGCTTTCCATAAAATTACAAAAACACAAAAAGAATCTTCTCTCACCCTTAGACCTATTAGAGTAATTTTTCATACCTAACGAACACTATTCCCTGTGGAGAACGATCAATCCCCCGTACTTACCACTACACTATACTACATCGGTCAGGTACACTGCCTGGTGGGGTTGTAAGCCTCTTGAGATCCCTCGAGAGGTAAAACCTGTTGTAAGGTTGCAAAACCACGCATCAAGTTTTTGGCGCCGCTGCCGGGGAATAGTTATTGTTTAGGTTGAATTTTTATTTTTATAGGTCTACTCACTAGATTCCTTTCTAGTGAGATTTTTATTTTATTTTTCTAGGATTTTTTAGTCTATCTTTTTCTTTGTGCCCTTTGTTTGTAAAACCATTTTCATTTGTCACCATGGCGGATGAAATTCCATTTAGATCATTAACAATAGAGGAACAATTACTTTACACGGATAGATTTGCTTCCTGTTGTTCCAATGAATTTTTAAGTGATCTTAGATATATACAAGAGGAGATGGGTATAAAGTTTGATAGGTTTGATGAATTATGTGCATGTGTGGCTTCTATTAAACAATCATTGTTAGGATCAACTCCTTTTAATAAGACCCTTTGGAAAAATTTTGAGGAAAGCCTCCTAACCGTGAACCATAAGTTTAATGAATTAATGGGTTCGTATACATCACAACTTGAGGAAACAATTGAGGAGGATTTAGCCGAACATGAGCATATTGAGCAAAAAGACCTAGGTTTTATGATCAATGACTTTGAATCTCAAGGAACACATGATGAATCCTTTAGGCAAATTGAACATAGTAATCATGTTATCGGGGAAGATTCTTATGAATCGGACTTAGAACTTGAAATGGCTAGAGAAGGATTTGAGATACTTAGGAACATGTTTGGGTTAGATTCTACTAAAACACATGATGTGGATATAATTGATATAGAGACAAGGAAGGATGAGGTAAATAACACAAACCTACAAAGTACCCCACAAGTCCTACCATCATTCGAGGCACACACACCACCCGTGACTTACCCAGAAGAAGTAGAAGAGACTATAGGAACCCCAATAGAGGTAGAACCTTTGAACCAAACACAACTAGAGGATATAGGTTTGAATGCTTATAGTGATCACAACCTTACTCTTAGTTCTAGGGGATTTCCTATTTTTGATGAACCGGAGCCTCAACCAAAACCGTTACCTAATCTTCCATCCTTAGATGTGAACTTAGGAATTGAATTAGGTCCCGATCCACCCATCAAACCATGTAGTCCGGGTAATGTTAAGATTAAGGTAGTAGACTCTAGGCCTTGTAGAGAGGAAGCTAACATAGGAGTGAACCATGACCTTACATACTTACATCACCCATTTATGATTGATCACAAGAAACATTATGGGTTTAAACCGGGTTTATTAGGTCAAAGTGGATTCTTAACTTGGAGTCTCTCGAAGTTGATAGAAGATGATCCCTTTCTAGGAGAAAATCTTAATCCGCCCACTAACCCAATTGAATTAGGTAAGGTTATGATGATAGGATCCCGCACCTTTGAGCATATAATTCACCCGTCACTCTTTCCTCACGTGGCATATTTCCATCCTAAGGGTGTGTATCGCTACTTTCACCCACACTTAATCCTAAGTGTAGGGAAAACCTCCCCTATTTCCGTTAAATAAGGGTAGAGTCAGGCTCGTGACTCGAACAAAAACAAGCGCTTCTTGGGAGGCAACCCAAGCTTTATTTGTTTGTTTGTTTGTTTATTTGTTTGTTTGTTTGTTTTTATTTATTTCCGTATGTGTGTTTAATTTTTATTCTTATTGATTCATGTTCAAAACTAATTTGTGAAAATGCTTTATTTTGTTTTTAACTTCGTCTTAACTACATATAAAGGTATTTTGCAAAAGTTAAGTGTAAGGGAAATCTAAATCGGTTTATTAGAACACAAATGAACGTGAATCGTAATAGTAATAAATGAACATACATATTAGTATTTGTTTGAGTCAAATGCTTGTATCGAGTCATAATGATGTTTTGCAGGAATTCCAGGAAGTAAGGTATAGGTTTTTTCCAAAAATTTTCCGGAAACGTAACATGAGAATTCTGTCAGATCATGTCTGACGGCGTCAGGAATTACAACCTGACGGCGTCAGGTTTAATTTTCTGAAAATTTTTAAAAGTTTTGTTTTCATAAAAAGTTTTTATTAAATCTATAACTTATAATCTCCAGGAATCTGCAAAATTATCATTCCACAAGCATTATATCCTTATATATAGATTTTATCCCGCCGATGTTATGCAGGTTTTCGTGTTTGTTTTCTCAGGTTTAACAGGTTATTTTGGACAAGGAAATGTATGTGGAATCAAGCTTTTAGCGATGCATTAGTCATGAAGCTTTTACATTCTCTTTGGAAGAAGATCTAACCGTGTTACTTCATTATCCACCGAACGAATCAGGGGAGTATTTGATTTCATTCTTTTACCTTTATGCTTTTACATTTGTTATTTGAACATTGGGGACAATGTTCATCTTAAGTGTAAGGGGGGGTAAAAGTACGATTAGAGAATGCTATTAAGCTTGATTTTTGTTTATTTAATAGTAGATGTGTAATAAAACTGAGAGAAATACCTTTTAGGGCAATTTTAGTGCCAAATTTAAATTTTTTTACAACATTTAGGAGTGAAACTTTGATCTTAATGAGCGTCTCATGGATAGGAGTTATATGACTAGCACAAAAACCGTACCACTAAAAATTTTTTCCACCCCCAAATATGTGAGGTTCGCCCCTAAAATTGGTAGGAAAAGCATTTATGCTATGATGTGTGTACCGGTAGCACTTAGATTCTAGAACTTGCGTTAGGACCATTCCGAAGCCACAAGTGAGACTACATTCGTGTAGTTAGATTTACTACATGATAAGAGGCATTAGGATTAACCCATTGTTTTACACCTGTGTTTTTGTTATAATTACATTGGCTACATTGGTCAAGTAATTCTCCCACACCCTTTGCGTTGTACTCATTTTTAGTACACGATACCCCTAGTACACCCCTCAGAGCCTATCTTTTCGTTTCAACCTTTAAGCATTTTACTTAAAGGAAGAATTTGTTACACCCCACTAAAATGTACACCCAAATCGCCTTAGCCTACCCTGTATGCACTCATTTTTAGTGCATCATTGTGACAATATTTGTTTAAACCCAAGTTAATTATCTAATTGATTACATGGTTGCTAAGTCGAGTCATATCCTTGTACATATTGTTTTAGGACGATTGGGACTCATGGGTAAAGTACTAGTGTAATGGAGTAATGGGGAAGAACATCATTTATTACCCCCATATGTGCTAAATATTTTAAAAGTACTCCAAGTGTTTTGATTATCTTAATTCGAGTCATTAGATTAGTTAATTGTAAAGTTATGTAAAAGTTCAAGTGTATGGGGAATGCAACGCCCCTATGATGTATTATTTTGGATGGTAGGGCAAAAGTGTATGCAAAAAAAAAAAAAAAAAAAAAAAAAAAAAAAAAAAGAAAAAAAAAAAAAATCGAAAAAATCAAGAAAAAAAAAATGAGAAAATGAAAAATAGAAAAAAACATACGGACTACCATCCCGTTTCATTTTATGTTTATTTTATGTTTTTGTTATTTTGTTTTTAGCTTAAGATTGAGTCGAGTCTTGGCTTATGCAACATTGTATAGTACATGTAATTAATCAAGATCTTTAACTCGCCACCAGTAAAATATCCTTTATCCAACAAAACCGTGTTTTCCTTTTCCCTACACCTAACGTTATAACCTATGTAAAAGCCCTCTTTGATAGTTTATCTTAGGTGCTTACGCCTAGTGGAGGAGGTTTTCGATCCTTTCCCAAGCCTATGGTAATCTATTTGCTATGACAGGTAGTGAGAGATATTATCCGTTTTCATTTATGAGATTTATTTTGATGACACTTGAGAGATGTGAGTATCTAAACACTACTTGTGAGGTGCTAGTTTGTAATCTCCGTGCTTATTATGATTAAAGTGGAACGATTATTTGTTGTAATTACTTTTATGTTAGCATTAAATGACCCCTAACTTGTATTTTGATTAGAATAAAAGCGCATTTGCTTGAGGACAAGCAAATCTCAAGTGTAAGGGTATTTGATGAAGCGAAAAGTGTACCGCTTTTAAGGGTCATTTAAGCCCTAAATCGTATTTATTTGATCAAATATTGCCCTAAATCGTTCCTTTTGTCATTTTAGGTACTTTTGAGGAGAAATCTGGAAAAGGAGGCATTTTGGACATTTTTTGAGCATAAAAGTGAAGAAAACGACAAAGTCTCAAAATCATGCTGGAAATTACCTTTGATGGCGTTAGGATCCTCTCCAGACGGCGTCATGGCTTGGCAAGAAAAGGTGGATGTGAAATTTACTCATGATAAGCCAGAGAAATTTGCATGGGAATTCTGACGGCGTCACGCTTTAATATGATCAAGGTCGTCACGGCTTAATTTAGAGAGGGATGGCGTCACGCATAATCTTGACGGCGTCAACCCCTGATAAGCCAGAACGGATTTTGGAGAGCTAAAGAGGGACGGCGTCAAGAAGGTCATCCGGGAACCCTAAAAGCGGCGAGGTGACGGCGTCACACTCCATAACGTGACGCCGTCAGATCTGAAAATATATATATAGTTTTGCAATTCTTTGTCATTAGTGTGGAACTTATTGGGGAACTTTGTGTGTGAAAACCCTAGGACGAATTTGGCAGCTTTTTCAAGGCTTTTTGCCTTGAGATCTTCCATGTTACATTGAAGATAAGTTATCAATTAATCATTCAATATGTCTATGTGTTGTTTGATTCTATCTTGTTCTTGTCTTTTGTTTAACATGCTAGGCTAGATTTATCTTGTGTTTGCTTAGATCTAATGAAACCTAGCTATTGATTATTGGTTATTAGTGTGTTGTTAGTTGTATTGGATGATTGTTCATCTATGTTAGGCTTAAGAAAACTGGCTAACTTCCTATTCGGTAACTTGCTTGAACGTCTTAAGAAACATGAACCAATGCGTACTAAAGGTTTTTATGGTTGTATTTAATGCACAAGCGAATTCTAGTGATCCCATGTTAGGAGCTTCCTAGCCGGCTCGACATAGGAGTGAAGTAGGAGCTTGTAGAGTTGGGGAAGTACGTACGCCACCCCACAAATGGTATTAAGGAATACACCCGTCATCCACGCAACTAATACACACTAATCAACCGGTAAAAGATAGTTAGGGAGTAAGGAAATCTAAGTAAACACATTTCTCTCTATATAAGTTTTACCACCTTTTCATTTTCAGTTATTTTATTTTATTTGCATTCGTAGTTATTTGGGTTAGTTGACTAGCAACTAATTCCGCCCACTCTTTCAAACCCGAGATTTTACTTGCTTTCCATAAAATTACAAAAACACAAAAAGAATCTTCTCTCACCCTTAGACCTATTAGAGTAATTTTTCATACCTAACGAACACTATTCCCTGTGGAGAACGATCAATCCCCCGTACTTACCACTACACTATACTACATCGGTCAGGTACACTGCCTGGTGGGGTTGTAAGCCTCTTGAGATCCCTCGAGAGGTAAAACCTGTTGTAAGGTTGCAAAACCACGCATCAGTATCAGCAAACCATTAGGGTCTGTTAGCTTATTTTGAACTTATTTTGTGCTCATTTCTAATCTCCAATGCTTATTGTGACTTGTTTTTTTTTAGTTCTTGATTATATATAGCTTAGCTTATTAATAGCTTTTAGCCCATTTGAATTTGAGTTTCTTTTTATTTTTATTTTTTTTTCAAACTGAGAATGATAAGCTGTTCTGAGCTTATTTTTTTTTGGTTGAAAAAATTAATTCAGTATTACTTTTTCATGATTTCTGCTTAAAGTTAAGTTTCCAAAAAGAAAACCAAAGAAAAAAAATAAATAAGCAAAAGTGTCCTGTCTGGGGTTCGAACCCAAGTCAGACCACTCACAACACAGCACCTCACCCACTGCACTCTTAACTTCCCTTAGTTTTGACTTACAAAATTTAATTTAAAACCCTTTTAGTTTTATTTTTCTTTTCCCTTTTAAGCTAATCCGAACTTGTTTGCTTTTTCCCAGCTTATTGAAATAAGCTGGGACACTTTTTATATTTTTCATAACTCAAGTTTAAGATAAAGTATTTTAATAAAAATTTTCTGAATTTTCTTTTTTCGGTTAGTATTTTTAATCAATTATTTTCTTTTAAATAGTTTTTAATTTATAAAAAATTATTAAAAAGTCAAAAAAATATAATTCTTTATCCTATTTAGGGTCAAAATGCATAATTACTGTTCATATGCAGGTTGTGGATTTTTGATTTAGCTTATATCAATGATGAACTCAAATAAGTACATTTTATTACTATCATTTATCCTATTTATTTGACTTGTTTTATTATATTATCTGTGAGAATTGATACGTTAATGTTTACTTTTGTAATTCTCAGGTAAAAACAAGTATTATGTGAAACTAGGCGATTTTGGACTAATTATGGAGCAAAACAAGCAAGAAGTTAAGAGTCTATTGAAATGTACAAGATCAAGACATTCTGCTCCAGATACGCCGCATCTTACTTATTACATACGGCGCATCACTATCAAGATTTCACAAGATATTATCCAAGACAGCAAGGACATGCGCCGCATCTAAGAATGAAGATACGCCGCTTCTCAAGGCGATGTACGGATATTCTGGAATATATTAACCTTGGACCCCACGTGAAGTTAAGTCAATGCGCCGCATCTACTTATTCAATGCGCCGCATCTTACCCTCAGACAAAAACTATAAATACCCCAAGACCAGACGAATTTTGAGAGCCCTAGTTTTAGAAGACCGAAGACCAGAAAACCCTAAGGCCGAATTCAGTCGAAGTAGCAGCACAAGACACACCTTGAACGGAGATACAAGAGCTGTAAGAAGGTCCTGCATGTATTTAATTCATTAAGTAGTTTTGTTTTATTGTATTAGTACACTTTAATTGGTCAGGATTGATGGGCTTGTGTTATGTTATCATTCACTTCAACTCCCCTTAAAATTGCTTTCCCATTAATTAAAGTTTATATGTTGATGTCTTTGGTGACTTTTATTAGTGCATTGATAACCTCTGTGTCTAGCTGTGCATTGCTTGGGTCGCCATGCCCTTTCCTCGCCTATTTATTAGATCGCCTATGCATTCTATCATCTGTAGAAAAGTAGGAAGAAAGATAAATAGGATAGTCATAAGTAATCATTAAGGGTTTACTCGCCGATAAGATTAGAACCAACGAGAAAGGACTTAATCTCGGTGCATTGCATCGAACTATACACTTCATATAAAACTAGCAATAAAACAAGTGACAAGCTACTTAACTATCAGGACAGGTCTTCTTATTGTCTCAAGTATTTATCTATGTACGTGTGTGCTACTCGCTGATTCGTGCTCATTAGTTTAGTTTATTATTTAATTGCAACCAAAACGTGCCAGTCTCTCAGGCTGAAACCCCCTTGCGTTAGATTAGGTTGTATAGCTAACTTAAGATATTAAAATACTGATTAGAATAACTAGATAATACGTTCCACTCTTAGTGATCGACACTCTACTTACCATTATATTCATACTGACCGGGTACACTGCTCGTTAAAGTGTGTGTGTTATTGATAAGTCGGCTAAATATAAATTTAAAACTTGAATACTGCTAAAACCACAACGACATACCGTGGGTATAAATTAGAGCATACGCACACGCGCACCAATCAACCTAGATAAGTAGTTTGTAGGATAACTTGAGCTTATTTAGGAGATTTCATGGATTTGAGTTGATATGGTAGGATATTGAAGATGTACTGATCTTATGAGTTTAATATAGCTTTAAGCTATTTTGATTTCCTCTTTTGGTGTTTCTGAGTTTAGAATAATGAATTAAGTTGATATCTAAAAGCTTGGTAGAGTTCATTAAGGTTCTATAAAGTTATAGCCATTTCTGTGTACCCACAGCATCAGATTAAACATAACAGCCTGCACTTATTTTGCATTAGATCAGCCTTATTCTTTTGATTTTTCATTTGTTCATTTTAAGCCCTCTTAAGCTAAAATTTTGTACAAATAATCTATGGCAGCTTATTAAGTTGTTTCATATTTTTATGATTTTTATAGTAGCTTAAGATAGCTTTTTTATAAGCTTGAAAATCACCCCAGGTGACTGATGTGCCCTGCACAGATCAGTCCCAATCACCCATTTTCTCAGCTTATTTTTAAGAAGAAAATAAGCTCCACTTTGGCTGAAATTTGGTTTATGAGCTTATTGGTATATGAGTTTGAGTAATTTTCTGATTTAGAGTTAACAGCTTATTCCATAGTGCTTATTTTATCAGTCCAAAGTTACCTAGTTTATCTGATTTGACCTTATGCATCAGTAACTATGCTTACTTGAATAAGTTCTTATTTGCCTTTGACTTTAGCTTATTCTGAAAATATTGGATTATTTAGATTAGGTTTTGACTGAATTAGCTTATTTCATTTTCTAGTTAGCTTATAATAGCTTATCAGTTCCTTAAAGCTTATTGCCTTTGTTTTCTCCATTAATCCTAACCGTTCTTATTAGCTAGCTTATTTTGAGCTTATCTTTGGTTTTAAAAAATAATTGTCTTTATAAAATTAGCTTAATTTAGTGTGCTTATTCAGTTTGGAAAAAGAAAAAAACAAAAAGGGGAAATTAGGAAGTCAGGGGGAGAGGGGACTCGAACCCCTGACCTCAACTAATCTCAACACTCAACACCACCACACTTAACCAACTGCGCCCTTGGGTCTTTTCTGCCCAAGGGTGTTGGTTAATTCCTTTTAACCATGTTCTAGCCCTTTAGCTTATCAGCCCTACTTGGCTTATTTCTAGCTTATCTGGATAAGCTGGTTGAGTGAATTTATTTTTCCTAGGATTTTTATATCAGAAAATTATTTCACAAAAATTTTCAGATTTTTTGGATTAGTTTTAATATTTTTTATATATTTTTCTTTTTAAAACTGTTTTTAATTCATAAAAAATAAAATAAAAGTCAAAAAAATATGATTCTTTTTTCTAAAATTTTATTTTATTATTTAGAACATAGGAAAAATAAATTTGCGCCCGTAGAGTTAATATTTCATGATTTCACCTTTTTAGGCTCGGGATTCTCCTGGTTTTAGATAGTTTTTGAATTTCTTTGCGTTTTTACTCGTTTAAGCTTTGTAGATTTGTTTTTTATGCTTATTAAGTTATATTATGTATGCTTCCCATAGTTGTACCTTACTTAATTTCCGTTTTCCAAGTTCGTTTTTAATTCTCGTTTTCAATAACTCGCTTTTTAAAGTTTTTATTTACATATGCTTTTCTTAATTGTTTTACTTGTCTTTTAAGTCGTTTTTATTTTTTGTTTATCAATCTTAGTTTAAAAACTAAAAATCTTAATTCATCACTATTCATGACACGCAATCACGAATCGAGATCACGAAATTCCATTCAATCCTTCATTGGGGATAACGACTCGGGTTACACATACTTCACTTGTGTTTTCCTTGGAAATAATTAAGCATTGATTTTCGCGAATCAATTTTTGGCGCCGCTGCCGGGGAAGGCTTGAAGTGAATTTTTAAAATCCTGCTCGTCGATTCGTGTTTTGAAGACCCTTCTCTCGAGAAGTTCTCGTTTCCATTTGTAAATATTTTCTAAAAACCAAAAAAATCATAAAAATTAAAAAACCAAAAACACTTTTCCTAAAGTGTTTAAAATACCAAAAAAAAAAAAAAAAAAAAAAAAAAAAAATCAACAAAATTAATCGTGAAGTTAATTATTTTTGGATTATCATTAGATTACAAACTATACAAGTGGTTTAAGGAGGTATTGACATTAAATTGCAGACCGAAGAGAGATCCATTCTTCTCTCTCGCCACTCTGCGAGTAATCTCTGGAAAAAAAATATCGGTTAACGAATCGATTACCAAAAAATATTGTTTTTCAAGATTTTCTTAAAAATAAAAACCCAAAAAAATTTTCTTTTCAAATTTATTTTCTTTTGTGTTTTTCAAATGTCTCAAAATTATAAAAATCCAAAAATAATCTTCTCATCCCTATTATTCGTTTAATTCTTTTTATGTCTTCATCTTACAACTATGGTTGTGAATGGTGTGGGGGACCTCCAAATGGTGAAAATTGCCCCGGTTGTAGCATTGTAAATTCGGGAAACGGGTTTGTCTATGACCAAAATCCCTACAATGAAACAACCAATTTCCTTAACCAACCCCCACACCTTGAGATGGAAACATATTATTGTGAATATTGTGGAGGTCCTCACCAAGGTTTTGAATGTCAAACAGGGAACACGCTTGTCCATGAGCAAGTTCTGTGTAACAATCAAAATTTTGGTTATGACCAATATCCACACACTTCACTGAATCAATCACAACAATCATATTGTTGTGAGTACTGTGGAGGTCCGCATTATAACTCTGATTGTCAAACGAGGAACTAGCTTGTCTATGAGCATGGCCCTTGTAACAATTATGATTATTCTTACCATAACCAACCTCCACAGTACCAAATGATTCAACCAAAACCTCAGCTATCTCCTCAAGAATTATTCAAAGAAAAAGAAGAAGAAAATGAACTTCTCATTAATCTTCTAAATATACTAAAAGATCTTAAGGATTTGACTGTTAAACTTCCACAAGAAAATCTTCCACAAGAAAATCCTCATGAAGAATCTATTGCAGATTTACTAGCCAGAGAACGAGGAGCGCAAAGGCGTGCCATGTTCCGAAAGGCTGCAATTCTTGATGACGATGATGAGGACACTATTAACATTGTGGAGTTTTACAAAAATTCATCAGCTGCAATCACACCCGTCCAGGAAAATCAAGAAAACAAGAGTATTGCAGAATTGCTAGCAGAAGAGAATATGGAACTTATAAAAGCTGTTTATGCTAGCAACAATGATGATAAAAAAAGACAAGGAGAGTACTATTCCTTTGAATGACATCAATTCTCAACTCCCTCAGTCTATTGCAAACACATCCATCTTACCGACTATGGACTCCGAGGACTCTCTCATTATGGGGGATGAGCATCTTAGCACTATTCCTGAAAAGGAATTGGGCGAATTCATAAAGTCTAGTGTTGAGAACCTTTTCCCAATCCCAAGTGAGTCTGAGGATATATCAGAAAGTGAATGTGATTTGTCTCTTTGTGATGATTATCCTCTTGACACTTCGGAGGATTCTTACGGGATTTTCTCTAACCCACTTTTCAATTTCAATGTTGATTTTTCATCTAGTGATGACGAATCATCTTCTGATGAGGACGTTTCAAATGAAAGTCTCAAAATCTATTCAAACTCTCTTTTTGAATTTGATGACGAGTACTTTTCAAGCAACGTAAATCCTCTTTTTGATGAAGTGTTAGAGAACGATAAGGTCAAGGACTCTATTATTCTTAAGCTTGATGATATGACCTCAAATCTTAATCCCGACATTCAAAAGGACATACTTTCTCCGACATATGTGACATTTCCCTTTGAGGATAGCCATTATATTGACTTCACATATGTCGTTCGAGTTTTTCTACCTTTCTTCACCTATAAGGTAGTTTGTCCTTTCCTTCACTCGTTTGGGAGTGAAGACACCATTTTTGACCCCGGCATCTCAATTTATCATTCTTTTGAGCCGGTTGTATCTCATCGGAGTGGAACTTTCAAGAACTTCAATGTTTATCCAAACATATTGAATAAAAGTCCGATGGAGATTTTCTCTTCCACATGCTTCCCCAAGAACAAATGAATTCGGGGCAAGTCAAGCTAATGACTTGATCATAAACAAGCGCTTCGTGGGTGGCAACCCATGCTTATCCGTGTGTTTTGTGTGCTAATGTGTGACGTGAAGAGTTTTATCTCTTCCATTTCTTGTGTTTTGTGTTTGTTGTTTTGTGCAGGATTTGCCCGATATCGGAAGACTCTCGTGCTCATGGTTTTGTCTATCACTCAAGTCTCAGGAAATCTGGTATCCTTAATCTTATCGACTAACGTTATCTATTTGGCATAATTCATAAACGGCCTTAGATTTGCATAGGATGACCCTTACCTTTTTAAAACATTGAGGACAATGTTTCGTTTTAGTCTGGGGGGGGGAGGTGATCTTTCGATTTGATTTTGCCTTGCATTTTGTCGTATACCTTAGCAACCCCGTTTTCCACCAAAAATCCAAAAAAAAAATGAGAAAATTTTAAAAAATTTTGCAAAAATATCATAAGTGTTTTGACACATTGTTGATTTTCCGTTGGTTAGAGTAGGAATAAAATTTTGTCTTGACCGGGCGTGTTAAGCCCCAGCTTGTCCCCTTAACATTTTTGACTAAGCATTCATGGATCTTTTTATTAAAAATTTGCGAAGAACGAGAAATGATAGAGTTGATTATAAGTTGTGATGCTAAGCAAAGATTAGTTGGTTATCTTAAAAGTTCATCAGTGTAATTTGTAGTTTTTCCTCCCATAAGCTAAATTTGTGCTATTTTCAAAATTTTAAACTTAGAAATCGTTTTATTACAAATTTTTATACAACTTTGATATAGAGTACAAGTTCAACTTTTTATTTAAATTTTTGAACAAGCATACTTTCTTAAATCGGAATAATGATGCAAAAGAAAGTGAGTAAAATCACTAGTATGATGCAAGTGTATATATGTGTTAAGTAAAAAAAAATGAAAAAATGAAAAATGAAAAAAATATGTGTTATGTGAATAAAAGTGTTGTTATGAATAAATGTATAAAGCTTGCTTTTCCTTAAATTTAAATCGAAAGTTGAACTAGTATGAAGGAAATTTTGTGTTAAAAGTCTAACGGGAATTTGGTAGATTGTTGATTTCGAAAGACCACGAAAGCTCCGATACTATTCTCGAGGGTGTAAAAACCTAGCCTCCTAAGCTTTGCTAAAAGGACAAGCTGAGAAGAAAATCGCTACATGGAGTGATCTCATCTTTGCGTCTTTAATCTCCAAATGATCGTTGGTTGTTGTCTATTTAAGTATTTAATATTAACTTAGCAGGAATTTTAGAAATCTTTGAAATCAAAATCGAGCTGATTCCGGTACTATTCTCTGTGGGGTGTCAAAAGCCTGGTCACCTAAAACCAACTGGTTTGGGATGTTCCGAGAAGAAAGCCGTTACATGAAAAAGACCCTTTTTGATCCTTAGAATTCAAAGACTCCTGGTGAATTAATATTTGACTTAAACAAGTAACAACCATAATAAGTCAATTTCTTTGATAAAACTTTTGAAAACATCACACTTACCAAACTTGTAGAATAATGGGGAGTGAAAAGTTTACAAATTACATTCATGAGTAGCGTTAGCATCTTAACTTGTATTTAACAATGATTTCGTTTTTAAGCTTGGTTTGGGGACTTGTGAAAAATCAGGGACGATGAATTTTATCCGTATGGTCACTTCTTCATGAGTTATGTTTCCTACTCCATGATCCTAAAAGTTATTGTGAAATAATGAAAGTCAACAACCTGTCAAAAGAAAAAGAGAAAAATACAAAAATAGAATAAGTTTGAATAAAATGGAAAAACGGGGCGTTTTTAGAACTTTTGATTTCTTAAATCTCTTTCGAATATTTTGCTACTTTTCAAAGTTAGTAAAAAGAGGTTTGAAATTTTTGGTTTCAAAAGCGTGAGTTGATAACATTGCGTGAGGACACGGCAATACCTTAGTCTGGGGGATTTTGTTATGTGTTTAATTACACATATCTTTTACCCGATTAAACGGACCAAAAAGACCAAAAACTAACCAAATATGCAAAATATATGTTGATTTTTTGTTTTTAAATGTACAGGTATGGATATTGAAGAAACAGAAAAAAAAAATCACGAGAAAACGACAAAACCGAGTACGAGATTGGAAAGTCGTCAAAAACCGAAACCGGGAAAAGAATTTACAAGTTTTGACCACATATATGCTCATTTGGTCAAAGTCAACCCTTGGATCATGTCAACATTGCAAAAATAGTCCTTGGAATAACTTTCCAAAATTGGCAGAATAAGTCCTTGAATTTGCAGAATTTACAAATTTGGTCCCTTAAATTTAAAATTAATTTCAAACCAAATCCATCCCTTTAATAAAATCCAGTCCAATGCACCATCCAGCCCAATCCATAACAAAGCCCACTATCCTTTTTATTAAACCCAGTCTACCCCAGGTCAAACTTCGGTCAAACCACAACCCAGAGTTAATAAAAAAGGGCGATAAACCATTTTCACAATTCACCTCCTTCTTCATTTTTACCCTGCAACACAACTGCTACCTACCTCGGTTAAACCCTCCTCTTCTAGAAACACACCTCAGCATTCACTAGTACCATTTTTAATCCCTAAGTGGAATTTTTTGCACTAATCAGTAAATGGACGGGGCACTGGTTAAATTTAATTAGGGAAATTGAATGTGAGAATTGATTGAAGGCACTAAGGAGACTCAGAAGAGGACTATATGAAGGACTGCAAGACACAAGAAGGAGTTAGTAGATTTTTAGTGTAGAATAGAGAAGATAATGTAGTGTCGTTTTTTAAATTTTTGCTTAAATTTACTGGGTTTTAACTTATTTTAGTTGTAATTTTAAATTTAGAATTGTAATTTACTACATTGTAATTTAATTTCAATTTTACATTTGAATTTACATTATTCCTAATTTTCTGTAAATTTTCATTTAAAGCAATTAAGCTGCTTTTACTGTTCCAATAAACTTTGTTGAGCTTATTAAAGCTTTTGCAAGAGTACTGGACTCAATCTCTAACTTCAGTGCAAAAATTCCAAAAAGTCAAAGTAAGTCAACAAAAAAGTCAAACTGCTTATTTCTGTCCTATTATTGCTTATCCAGATTTATTTCAGCTTATTTGTCCTAGAAATTGTTATGATATGGTAATTTGATAGGTTTCGCTAGTTTATGCTTGCTTTTACTTCAAACCTTAAAAAAAAAAGCCAAAAATATAAGTAGATATAAGTCCAGCTTATTTTAGTGCTTATTACAATTTGAAAAGTTGTTCATTAGGGTTAAATTTAGTTAGTTAATCAGAGTTAAGGCAGTTTCATATCTCATTTTAGTCATTTCTAGTTTTAAATCCAAAATAGCCCCAATTAAGGAGTGTTTGGAATAAGCTTATTTAGGGTCAAAATGCATAATTACTGTTCATATGCAGGTTGTGGATTTTTGATTTAGCTTATATCAACCTAGATAAGTAGTTTGTAGGATAACTTGAGCTTATTTAGGAGATTTCATGGATTTGAGTTGATATGGTAGGATATTGAAGATGTACTGATCTTATGAGCTTAATATAGCTTTAAGCTATTTTGATTTCCTCTTTTGGTGTTTCTGAGTTTAGAATAATGAATTAAGTTGATATCTAAAAGCTTGGTAGAGTTCATTAAGGTTCTATAAAGTTATAGCCATTTCTGTGTACCCACTGCATCAGATTAAACATAACAGCCTGCACTTATTTTGCATTAGATCAGCCTTATTCTTTTGATTTTTCATTTGTTCATTTTAAGCCCTCTTAAGCTAAAATTTTGTACAAATAATCTATGGCAGCTTATTTAGTTGTTTCATATTTTTATGATTTTTTATAGTAGCTTAAAATAACTTTTTTATAAGCTTGAAAATCACCCCAGGTGACTGATGTGCCCTGCACAGATCAGTCCCAATCACCCCTTTTCTCAGCTTATTTTTAAGAAGTAAATAAGCTCCACTTTGTCTAAAATATGGTTTCTGAGCTTATTGGTATATGAGTTTGAGTAATTTTCTGATTTAGAGTTAACAGCTTATTCCATAGTGCTTATTTTATCAGTCCAAAGTTGCCTAGTTTATCTGATTTGACCTTATGCATCAGTAACTATGCTTACTTGAATAAGTGCTTATTTGCCTTTGACTTTAGCTTATTCTGAAAATATTGGATTATTTAGATTAGGTTTTGACTGAATTAGCTTATTTCATTTTCTAGTTAGCTTATAATAGCTTATCAGTTCCTTAAAGCTTATTGCCTTTGTTTTCTCCATTAAGCCTAACTGTTATTAGCTAGCTTATTCTGAGCTTATCTTTGGTTTTAAAAAATAATTGTTGACCGGATCTAAACACACGAATTGTGTTGAGGATACTTTAAGTATATACTTAGTAGCACGCGGAATTTACTACCAAGTACTTAAAAGATTTTGTCTTCTTCACCTTTTGGGGACCCAAACCATCACTGGCTTGAATCTGCCTCGTGCATCAATATGATAAAATTTATTGAAAGTCATTGATGCACCATTGGGTTTGGTAGATTTTCTAACCCAATATGCTGAGGCCTTCACAGCATTGCCCTATTTACCCTTAACAGCATTTAAATTCCTAATAGTAGAAACTGCTGGTCGAGCAGTAGAAACTGCTGACTTAACAGTACAGACTGCTGGCTTATTATTTTTAACTTTAGGTACCCATTGCTGATTAGTTGATGCTGTTTTCTTGTTAAAGGGTCTATGAACTGTTTGTGTATTCTTTTAAAATGATTTTGCACCTGAAACAGTTGGTTTGTTATTAGCCTTCTTGTTTGGTCTAGCAGTTAAAACTGGCTTAATCCCAGATTTCACCATAACTGCTTTGGGTGTCATCTTATGATTAGGGTGGGTCAATTTGTTAAAACTGTGTTGATTTACCCTATCATTAGTGTTCCTATACACCCTAGATTTTCCAAAGACTTTCTTCTTCCAAGGGTTTGACTCACAGTATGCAGCTAAATGATCAAAACTTCCAAAACAAAGCATACTTTATTTATCAAGACAAACTCATCATCCAATTGTTTAGATTTTGAGTGGTTCCAATTCCTCTGATTACCTTTAGGAACTGGAGATCTGTTCTTAGTCCTATACATCTCAGCATATTTTACATTATTCCTAACTGGTCTTACTTTTTCACTTTTTACCACCTTAGGAACATGTTTTACTTCTGTTTTAACCTCAGACCTACTCTTAGATGCAACTTGTTTGATCTGAACCTTAACCTTATCATCCTCATCATCATCAGAAGTCCAATCCTCAATAATTGGAGCATCTGAATCACTTGAGTTTTTAATAGAAGTCTCAGCCTTGACAAACCTAGGACCATCATTATTGATTTTAGAGCCAAAACTAGGAAACTCAATATATTGAAATTCTTCTAAACCTGCATGAGCTAGATCAATTCCTGGTGGAACAAACATTCCTCTATTTGGGGGTGCAACAGATTTATACCCTAAACCAGATTTAGCCTTATTGACCAATTGACTTTCTATTATCTTTTGAACTCCTTTAGATGTATGCTCCAGAGTGTCAACACTTAGCTGTATATTCTCTTTTTCTTTCTTAAGTTTCTCTAATTCATATACAAGCCCACTCATTTTATCATCTTTCAACTGCAAATTCCTTTTCAAAACAGCTATGTCATCATTAAAGTTTGATTCATTCTTTCTATAAAAATCAAGTTGTTCTTCCAAAACAGCTAGTCCTCTTTTATGGTTTGACAGACTAAAGCTTACTTGATTAAATTCTACTCTAAGATCATCATACTGTTTCTTAAGGGTTTCATAATCTTTTAAAGCATGACAAGAGTTTGAACATTTTTGAACAACATGTACCTCAGAGTCTGAAAAGGCCATCAATGCAATGTTGGCTGGTTCCTCTTCCATAAAGCTCCAATCAAAACCAACTCCATCCACAACAACCATTGCCTTTGAGGAAGAAGTTTCTTCCACATTCACTGTTCTCCTATTCTGACTCTTGTTCCCATTCCCCTTGCTCTATTGTCTAGGACTTCTACATTCCCTGGCAAAGTGCCCCATCTTATGACAATTATAGCACTCTACCTTGGTCTTTTCATATCCAGCAACATCTCTTCCATTGAAGGTGATCTTGTTTCTAGTTCTCTGATAATACCTCTTTGCCCTGATGCTAATAAGAGCCAACTGCCACTTTAAGTCCATAGCCTCTAGGTCATCATCATGAATTTGGAGCAAGTCTTCATTATAGATCTTTGACCCATTGGATTGCTCTGACAGGAATGCATATATGGTTTCATCACTTAAGTTAGCAGTACTAGTTTTTACACTAGCAGTGCCAACTTTTGGGCTAGCAGTACAAACTGCTTCTTCTTCTTCAGGACTGGTACTGCTGGGAGAAGATAAGAATGCCATATTTCCAGAACTAGCACTGGTGCTTCCAACTTTCTTTACCTTCTGCTCAACAATCTTGAGATTGTTGTAGAGCTCATTCAATGTCATCTTCTCCAGTTCTGGTTTATTACTCCAAACCACAACATAAGTGTTCCATTCAGCAGGTAGGCTATTAAGAAACTTCATGTTAAGATCTTCCTATGGAATCACAATCTTTAATACATGAGTTGGCTAATGATCTTTTGAAGCCTATTAAAGATATGATCCAAAGTTTCATTGCTTGAGGCACTAAAGTTCTCATAACTCTGTTTAAGTAGAGTTCTTTGAGCCTTCTTGGTAGCTTCATTGCCACCAAATCTCTCCACTACTACTTCAAAAAGAGTCTTAGCAGTATCATAATGGCTAAAATTCAGCACTTGATCATTAGGAATTGCCATGAGTAACAAATTCCTAGCCTTTTGATCATTCTTCTTCTTAATTCTCTCATCATTAGTCACTGGTTCGGTGTTGAGCTTTGTTGTCTTGGAGCCATCAGCATGTGTTTCCTCAGAAGTAGTCGGTTTGAAGGAATCACCATTGATAATGGTATCCTATAGTGCATAGTCTTGCACCATGAAATATTGCTCAATTCTGAGCCGCCATAGATCGTATTCATTCTGTTTTAGCATGGGAAGTTTGGCAAGGATTGAGGTTTGTGGTGTTTCCATGTCCATCTTCTTGGTAAGTACTTCTGGATCTTCTAATCTCAAAGTATCAGAAACCTGGCTCTGATACCACTTGACCGGATCTAAACACACGAATTGTGTTGAGGATACTTTGAGTATATACTTAGTAGCACGTGGAATTTACTACCAAGTACTTAGAAGATTTTGTGTTTGGTGATGCATGTGATTGTATGAATGTAACAGTAAAAGTAATAACACAATGTTTAACCAAACGATTAGCTTCAATATATTACGAGTGATCTTGGAATATCACTAGAATTACAACGAAAACCTTGAAGCTCTATCAATAATGCATGTACGTAAAACTTAACCTAGGATCTCCTTTTATAGGACAAGGAGTCCTTTACAAGTAAACTATCTACCGTATAAATCTAACTTTATAAGATATACATTACATCTTTTCCATATATATCTTCACACGGCTTTCATCTTTATCTTATAATCAGTACTAACTTTCTATATCAGCAGTACTAACAAACTTAGTACTGTTAGTGTATTCTTCATTAACTCTTCAACAGTACTAATTTAGACTTGACCGTACTAACTATTAGTTTAATTCCCAACAATTGTCTTTATAAAATTAGCTTAATTTAGCGTGCTTATTCAGTTTGGAAAAAGAAAAAAACAAAAAGGGGAAATTAGGAAGTCAGGGGGAGTGGGGGCTCGAACCCCTGACCTCAACTAGTCTCAACCCTCAACACCACCACACTTAACCAACTGCGCCCTTGGGTCTTTTCTGCCCAAGGGTGTTGGTTAATTCCTTTTAACCATGTTCTAGCCCTTTAGCTTATCAGCCCTACTTGGCTTATTTCCAGCTTATCTGGATAAGCTGGTTGAGTGAATTTATTTTTCCTGGGATTGTTATATCATAAAATTATTTCACAAAAATTTTCAGATTTTTCGGATTAGTTTTAATATTTTTTATATATTTTTCTTTTTAAAACTGTTTTTAATTCATAAAAAATAAAATAAAAGTCAAAAAAATATGATTCTTTTTTCTAAAATTTTCTTTTATTATTTAGAACATAGGAAAAATAAATTTGCACCCATATAGTTAATATTTCATGATTTCACCTTTTTAGGCTCGGGATTCTCTTGGTTTTAGATAGTTTTTGAATTTCTTTGCGTTTTTACTCGTTTAAGATTTGTAGATTTGTTTCTTATGCTTATTAAGTTATATTATGTATGCTTCCCGTAGTTGTACCTTACTTAATTTCCATTTTCCAAGTTCGTTTTTAATTCCCGTTTTCAATAACTCGCTTTTTTAAGTTTTTATTTACGTATGCTTTTCTTAATTGTTTTACTTGTCTTTTAAGTCATTTTTATTTATTGTTTATCAATCTTAGTTTAAAAACCAAAAATCTCAATCCATCACTATTCACGACACGCAATCACGAATCGAGATCACGAAATTTCATTCAATCCTTCGTTGGGGATAACGCCTCGAGTTACACATATTTCACTTGTGTTTTCCTTGGAAATAATTAAGCATTGATTTTCACGAATCAAAGACCTTACCTATCTTGAATCCAACAAACTCGGAGGATTCAACAAAGAAACTCGGAGAACTAACAGGTTTCCAAACTCGGAAACCTTTTAATAAACTCGAAGGATTGAAGAAACTCGGAGAAACCTAACTTGAAAGCACAAAACTTAGAGGAATCAAGACAAACTCGGAAGATTCAACAAAAACTCGGAGGATCTTATCCAATACCTTCAAGCTCGAAGGATTGGACAGAAAGTCAAAGGATTTGTCTGATGAACAGTAACACGCCCTAAAAGTCACTCCTAAATCTTTGTTTGGCTTTGATACCACTTTTTATCCCTAGTATCTATCCTATCATACATACAATCAATCAATAAAGATCAAATAGAGAAGAGTGGTTTATGAATTCTAGTGAGAGAAACTAGAGAGAGAAATACATTATACACACTATCCTTAGTAACCTGGCTCTGATACCACTTGTTATCCCATATATCTATCCTATCATACACACAATCAATCAATAAAGATCAAAGAGAGAAGAGTGGTTTATGAATTCTAGTAAGAGAAACTAGAGACAGAAATACATTACACACACTAATCTCCTTAATACAACCCTAAAGCACCAACCCTTCCAAGTGGGGAGGGTGGTGCTATTTATAGTTTTTCACAAATGAAAGGCTTATGGGCTTGGGCTTTTACATGAATTAATTGAAATACAACTCTTAACCTATTAGATTACTTTCAAGCCCATTGACTATTCTAACTTGATTATACAACGACACTTTTAATAAAAATATTACAACCATAAATGACCATCACTTTTTAATAAATCCTAACACTCAGACCACCACTCATACTCACCAGAAAACTTGAAGAAACATAGTAGTAGCCGTAATTTACATTTAAGGTATGATGAAGGCAACGAAAGTTTCCCTTATATGGGTTATTGTTCATGTCCCATTTATCACAAATCCTGTAAAACCAGGCCCTCGAATATAATTACGGATTAGGCTAGCTTGGGGGGAAATTCATCAGATGCAAAATGCATTGAGACGTCTTTATGTTATACCAAATAATAGATGACGTTTAATCATGCTTTTAGTTTTAAGAAGAAGAGTATTTGGACTTATCATAATTGGTTTTGCAGTAGGCTAGTTTCATTGAACTACTAACTTCTTCTATAATACATTAATATTTTTCCTATGCTCATGTAATGGATTTGGTTCACACTACTAACTACTTCTATAATACATTAATATAAATATTCATTTCTCTAGTATCTGGCATTGACCAACAGATACATTATCCAAGTGTTCATATTTTCTTGATAATAGATTGAGCATGTAAGTAGATATAGGATTTTGCTCCAAAACATTTGATACATGACAATGGGTCAATATTTGATAGATAGATATAGAATAGTAGCAATTTAATATATTTAGGACTACATATGAGACTCTTGGTGGTCGAGTCTTGGGTTGAAAACTTTCGATAAAGAGTCAAGAGCTTAGATTTATGCTACTTCAAAGTTTTAACAGTTGACCCATTTATTAAAGAAAAGCCCAAACTGACCCATTTTCATATGATTGGGTTGAACTTACGATTTATGTTGATTTGTCATGTTATTTACTTATTAAACATAAGTGCTCACTTCCAAACTGATAGAGGGTTAGACACAGTAGAGATTGTGATGACTGTTGGAGAAGAGTTTGGGTTTGAGATTTTTGATAATGAAGCACACATTATAATGCAAGAATGGTTTTTAGTCACCTTTGTGAAACGATCAATGTATATCGTAAACTATTCAACTCAAGAAAATTTTCATGATATCATCATCATCATATAAAATTGCATGTTGTAGGAGATTCACTAACAAATAACACACGTTTGGGATTAGATCTATGGATCGAATAGCAAGAGTTTTAGAGAGAGAAAGAGGTTGGGAACCTTAGAGAGAGAAAGTTATGTGTATTATATTAAAATGAGAATGAGGTCCAACCCTTCCCAAGAGTGGGAAGGGGTATTTATAGTTCTAACATATTGTGCCCCTAGCGAGCTGTGGAGCGAGCTGACAGTGGGTAAAGACCCGACCCACTCCACAATACTAATAATAACTAATCTACTAATAATATTACTGATAATCCCACGAGCTATGATGTGCTAATAAGTACTCGGGGTGACCGAGTCTTCAGCTGAATATTCATATTCCTAACAATCTCCCCCTAAGGGAGGTCACCCCGGAAGTAATGTTCTGAATTCTAGCACTTCATCCTTGGATCTTGACTTCATAGCTCATAACCATTGATTCTTCAATTTCCTTGATCATTGTGCAGCAGCAAATCTTCAGATGACTTTTTCTTCTGTCTTGGATGATCTTTGTTGATTCTTTGGAGTTATCATCCACCATGTGTTTCCATGTCATCTTTCAGTGGTATGTTTCAATGTGATGTGTAAATCTTTGAGCCGACATGCTCACACTATTTGGTTTCATGATCTTTAGCATCAGAGTTAGCAGAAGCAGTGTTAAAGGTCTTTTGGTTGATCATGACTTTGTTGAATTATAGTGATGATGTAGTGTGAACATGTGGTAGTGGATTGGCATCTTTTCTGCAACCAGCTACAACTGCAACCAGCTACAGCATCCAACAGCTACAGCCGCCAGAAGTTCCTGCATACGACAGTTAGCAATAAAACGTCCGGTACTTACAGGTTCGGACTTCGAGATTGTTAACAGCATATTGTGAAAACTCTCTCTAATCCTTACCAAGACCGTTCCTAAATCGAAAACCCACAGAGGGTTTTTTAAGATCTTACCGTAGTAAATCAACGATTAGGTGAGTCGCTGGAGATCACTCCACGACTGTAGACCGTTTGGAACCGTCGTGATCACTAAGCGTAATCCACAGGGAATTACCGAAGTGACCTGCTTTCAGGGCTGTTTGATGTTGACCCTGGCAGGAATTTCCATTCAATCATTGAGAATTACATACGTAAATTCTCTCATAAATGTTCTGGCAGATTGCTAAGATCTGCGTAGGACTCATGAGTTTACAACTGGTGTCCTTAATGTTGAACAACCAGTGTAGAAATAATTCGTGTTCCTATGAGATCTTATTATGCATCTCGTGGCTCTAGACTCTATTGTGCGTTTTGATTTGGTGATCGGAGGCTGGAGAGGATTGCCACCTATTCAATATCATCTAACTCGGAGTGAGAGAGATGATAGAAATGTATTGAGCTCCGTGACAATTGAAACAAGAGTCCTTTGAGGGACCTTGAGTGGCTAGGGAGGGTTATGCAGCGTATCACTGGGTCCATGATACTTTGTCTTCAATGCCAGCAATCATCTAAGTGATTCTGACAGCATATGAATTGACCCGATTTCTGCCTAAGTTGTAAGGATGGCTTCTTTCTTTTCACCCTTTATCTTTACAATTCTTTTTCATTCTTCAACCCCTTCAGTGCTTACCGAGACTTCATTACTCGTACCTTGTTGGGTTTGTTCCAGTACTAGCTCCATCTCAGTCGGCACTTTTCCCTTATCCACTTTTCTCCTTTTTAATCATACCTAAGGACTTCTACACTAACTAGTGGATTGTCCCTGGGTAGATCCCTCCAGCTCTGGCAGGATCGTGGGAACTTGAGCCTATCCTAACCATCCTTATAACTCCATACATTAATTAAAATGGTCAGTGTTTGGTGTACTTCCACGATAGCCATAAACCAAATCTTTGAAAAATCTCTCAAAGTGTTCATGATTATGAAACACATTTGTAGGATCGAGTAGTTCGAGCTTGATTGAGCTTGGTATAATCAAGAACCTCTGCAATACAAGTGTTTATGCGGAAACTAAACAACAAGTATTATAAAGAAGAAAAACTCTAAAGGACAATGATCCTCTATGGATCAAAACTAATAAACTATAAATCGTTTATAGAATGTTAATAGATGTTCAAGGCGTACATAAACTCATAGACGGGTTTATCTTTTATACTAACAAGATCTCCTAACCCTAACCCGTTCTACAAGAAAACGTGTAAAGAGATTAACAACAATCTCTTCTAAAAATAAATCATAACAAACATTCTAAATATACGGATAACAAATAATACTATCCGCAGCAACAATACTATCGGCAGGAACAAAATAACACTGTCGGCAGCAATGAGCTTTCAGCAGGAACCAAAGCTTTCCGCAGGAACCAACTTTACACTATCGGCAGCAACAATGAATTCTTATTTCCCAGAGATCCTAACAATCCTCCCCTAATCTTGAGGTTGACTAGGTTAACCTGCAAGATTCCCATGTGATAAGGCTTTCATAAACTCAGGCTTGAGGACTGCGAATTAGCAGCAACAATAAGAAGTAACCAGCAGCAACTTCAATAACTTCAAGATTCCAACTTCTATAGCTTCCAGCAGCAACTTCAATAGAGCAGCAGGAACAGGAAATCTTCTCCAAAATAGATTTACTGGTCACCATAACATTACTTGAACTTGGCTGCTACTATGACAAAATGTACATCAAATCTCTTTAAGTTTCATACTATTCTCATCACATCCAGGTGTGTTAACTCCTGTGAGAGGTGAATCATTGAAAATTAATGGATTTGATGTCTCTTTACCAATAGCCATCACTACTGGAGTAGCCAATGTTTAGGTGTATTAGACCATGGTACATTGATAACCATCTGATTTATTAGCAAATCAGCAACTATAAACGGATTTGACTTGTCTTTACCTGTAGCCGTTTGCTCAGGACTAGTCAATTCTTAGGTTACAACAAACCTTGGTGAATTGAATACCAAATATGGATACCAAGTGTCTTTACCACAAACCATACTTTTGTGGACTAGCCAATCCTTTGGATCCCATAAGGGTTACATCCATGGTGAATTGAGAACCATTTTCAACTCTCAGAAATGAATCATGGGTGAGTTGAAGTACCCTATAGCTTTAAGCAAGCTATTACAGCTATCAACGGATTTGATTATCACACCAGAGCCGTACCCTCATGGTGAGTCAACTCTTTCTTGTCTGCAAGACATGGTGAGTTGAGCACCATTTATTGTGCAGGTGTAAACACCAACACTGTACCTGCAAGGTGTTGCTCAAAACCAACTTATTAGCACACAAAATATACAAAGAAATTTTTTTTTTTTTTTTTTTTTTTTTTTTTTTTCAAAATAAAAGAAAATAAGAAAAGAAAATAGAAAGAAAGAAATGAAAAACTATACAACAACAACAAGAAACAACCTCCCCTTAAACTTCATTCCTCCCCTTAAGCTGATGACCCCTTAGCTGCAATTTGATCCTTGATGAATTTAACCAATTGTTCAGCTGTGGTTAGATCATTTCCTATAGTATGCTTAGGAACTTTGACCTTCTGTGTTAGCATTCTCTTTAACACTCCTTCAGTTAAAGGATAAGCAATATCCACAAACATAGTGAGGAACTTGCCAGAGGTGAGTTCCACAACATGAACATTGGAATAAGGATATAATTTCCAAGAGAAGACTCTCCATGATGATTGATTACCCCACACTAGTTTAGCCTTGTCTTCATCTAATTTATTCATCAAGACTTGTAAGTCTCCCCAAAGCAGCAAACCATTACCAGTTGGAGTATTAGATTGATAATGATTATCTACAATCCTATAAAGATGCTCTAAATCTTTTCTTTCAACCCTATCCAAGATCTCCCTCAAAAATGTAAAGAACTTGACTGTCCCATCAAGTGAAAACCAAACATTAACTTCACCTTCAGAGGTAGACCTAAGTTCCCAATGAGCAATTTTACCCCATGAGTGAACAGAGTCATCCTCTGAATCACTTTCAGAAGCAACCTCAACCAAATCATGAGCATCCACTTCAAGAATATCCACAGAAGAAGGGTTGAATGAATGACTCTTCTTCCTTGTTCTTAGACTATATTGAAAGATAGGAGCAGATCCAGAAGGCTCAGCAGAAACAGAAACATCAGCAGAAGGAAGATCAGCAGAAACAAGATCTTCTTGTGGTACCTTTGATGCATCAACAGTAGAACTTTGAGCAATGAATAAATCATCCTTAGAGTCATCTCCAGACTTCATTCTCTTTGCAACATCAGACTCCAAAGATGAAGATGCTCTTTTCCTGCTTTGTGGAATAGCAGTGTCTACCAAAGAGTTGAGCTTTGCATAAGTATCAAGGAACAACTTTTGAATTGCACCTTCAGGCCAACCTTTGAAATCACTGATTTTGTAGTTAGCTTCATTCCTTAGATACACCTTCATAAAATTGATATTGTCTCTGTTAGTTGGCATCTTATATCCTAGCCTTTGTCTTTCTTTAATCCTGTGCATCAATTCATTCCAAGTGGTTGCTCTTTGTTTCTTCAAGATGAATGCCTTTAGCAGGTCTGACTTTGTATCTAAATCTAATTCTGGCATTTGAAGAAGCATAAACCCATGACCTCTAATAATCATGTCAGTGTTCAATAAATATTCAACTTGTGCACTAAACACTTCTGATGAAGGATCATCTGAACTTGGGTTATTTATAATTCCAGCAACATTCTTCTCATCAACAGACAATTGTCTTGCAAGCTCTTCATCTTGAGCAAGCTGAGCTAACCTAGCTTTTTCAGCAGCAACTTCCTGTTCATGCACCTTTGCAGCTATCTCTTCATCATTTTCAGTTGCTTCAGGAGGAATGATGTTACTTTCGGCAGCAACAGATGAACTTTCAACAGCAGTAACAGGATCCTTAGATGCAGAAGAAATATTTTCAACATTAGCAGTAACAGCAGACACATCAGCAGCAATGGAGACATCAGCAGCAATGCTCCTTGTTTCAGAGGAGACCTGTGCTTCAGGAGTGATGTTGTGCTCAGAAGTTGTAGGAACTTCAGTAGTTGCATCATCAAGAGAAACAGATGCTAGTACATTAAGCCCATCAAATATCATTTCATCCTGATCTTCCTCAGACTCAGAAAGAATTACCCTTCTTTTCTTTTGCACTTGAATACCCTCCAAACTGCTGATCTTATCATTTAATTCTTGGATAGTTCTACTAAATCCTTCATTTGAATCCCTGAGCTCCTTTTCCAAGCTCTCCACTTTAGCACCAAAAATCCTTTTTGTCTCACTAAGTTCTGACTCCAATGCCTCTATTTTCTTCACAGATCTTTCAAGTAGCTGAGACATAGAGGTTAGATCAACAGCAGCATTAGTTCCACCAGCAGGAACACTTGAAGTATTAGGAGCACTTGAAGTATTAGGAGCTTCACTGACTCTGGGTGGAGAAACATTAAATCCCTCCCCTGCATTGATGTCAGAACTAACTGGCTGCCTAGTAGGACTAGGTGATGAAAGCCTTGAAGAAGAAGGCTGAACTATAGGTGTATCATCTGAGATATCCTGATCATTGGTCTCAACATTGTCATTAGTCTCAGGTGTAGGAGTCACTTGTCTAGATGGTGGTGATGAGTTATCAGCAGCAACAGATGCAGATGCATCAGCAGCAACTGAAGGCCCTTCATCAGCTGCATTGTGTGATGGTGAGATGCTGACATTATTAGCAGGTTCAGGATTGTCAGCAACATCAGGGTTGTTCAACATAGGTGGCAATAAAGGCAAGTGGTGTCCAGTAAAGTTCATCTTCATTAGGGCAAACATTTTGGCTGATAGCCGATTGACAATCTTAGGAGAGGTGTTTATGGTCTGAATTCCTAAAATGATTTGAAGAAATCTAGGATACATCAGAAATCTATGCTTACCACTACTGATATTCTCACACATCCCCTCAAAAATATATTTTGCCCAATTATAAATTCTACCCTGGGATAAACAAACCAGACCAGATGCAACAGGGCTTGGACACTGATCCCATCCACCTGACTTAACACTAAGACACTGTAGTAAGGTATGAATCAGAAATCGCCATTGAGGAGATAACTTACATTTCAAGAAAGTACAACTCCCAGCGACAGGATATCCAATAGCTGCCATACCATCAATAATATCTTGCCTTGAGAGATCGAATTCCCCTTGCTCTACTGGAAATTGAAGTTTTACCCGAATCAACTCCTCAGAGATACTTACTTCTTGATTATCAATGGTAGCAACAATATCATTTTCCCTTCCCACAACATGTCTTACTCTAGCCGTTCTCCAAAACTGTTTGACCAAAGAATCATATACCGTTACTGGGCAATATGTGAGCGCATAACGAATAGATGACCCTCGAAGAAATTCCAGCACTTCATCATAACCAGCACTTTTTGAAGATGATTCCAAATAGGCAACCTTGTTATGTTTATCTTCAAAGTACCACTCTGGACCAGCACCCTGCAAATTAGGTTTATCTTCAAGATATCTTAAGTTGAGAGTCTCTTCTATTCTCTTAGAGGACAGATTATAAACCCTATAGGCTTTACCATGAGCAGAATATCCAACAATAAACCCTTCATCAGCCTTTCCATCAAACTTGCCTAGATAATCGCTAGTGTTCAAAATAGTGACTTGACATCCAAAAGGCTTAAGGTAACTAATGTTTGGAACCTTCCCAGACAAAAGTTCATAAGGTGTTTTATTATGAGGCCTAGTAATAGATACCCTATTCAACACATAACAAGCAGTGCAAACTGCTTCAGTCCAAAACATAGTGGGCATCTTAGATTCAGCTAACATAGTCCTAGCTGCTTCTATCAAGGTCCTATTTTTCCTTTCTGCAACCCCATTTTGTTGTGGAGTTCTAGCATTGCTATAGTCCCTTTTTATCCCCTTAGACCTACAGAGTTCAATAAGATTAAAATTCTTAAACTCTGTGCCATTATCACACCTTATAGACTTAACCTTTTTATTTAGCTGATTTTCTATTAATGCAATAAAATCCCTAAGTACTGGATAAGTTTCATCTTTAGTACTCAAAAAGAAAGTCCAAGAAAACCTGCTAAAATCATCTGTAACCACCAGGCAATAACTCTTATGGTCAATACTTCTAATAGAAGTAGGACCAAAAAGATCCATATGAAGAAGCTGCAAAGGCTCAGAGATGGTGCTCACAGCAGTTATGGCCTTGTATGATGCTTTGTGTTGCTTTCCTTTGTTGCAGGCAACACAATTGTGCTCATTAGAGAAGTTTTTCAAAGGAAGCCCTTTCACCAGACCATTCTTAGCCAGCTTGTTAATGGTCTTGAAATTTACATGTGCCATTCTTCTATGCCATTTATTAGATTCATCCACAGAAGCTTTTGCAACCAGACAAGCAAGTGACCCCTCAGGCTGAACATCACTAAGATTGAAGCTATAAAGATTGTAAGTCCTAGGAACTTTAAGTTCAACCTGACTTTCATCAGGCAACTTGAAGTCTTTGGACAACACAAAGCACTCATTCTCAGTGAATAGAACACTGTTCTTCTTGTCACAGATTTGAGAGACAGAGAACAAATTGAAGTCTTGGAGTTCCTTCACATACAGCACATCTTCAAAGTCAAGCTTGGCAGTCTTGATAGTTCCTTTCCCTGAGATTATTCCATCTCCTCCTCCAAATGTCACAGTACCTCCATTCAAAGGAATAAAATCATGTAACCTTTCCAAATTCCCTGTCATACTCCTGGAACATCCACTGTCAACAATTCCAACATCTTTGCTTCTAAAAGGAAAATCCTGAGATAAAGAATACATATACAACATTAGATACAAGAGAGACTCAAGCCATTGCTGACTTGAGCCTGCCTAATGGATCAATGAGATTTAAACCCTGGAGATTGATAAGATCCACCATTGATCTTGGATCCCATTTTCATATGTTGGTTATTGATTTTCCAAGACCAACCTGCTGAGGACTTAACAGCAGTGTTCCATCTTGTCCCTCCCTTGTGCATTGTGTCAAAACAAATAGGTCTCAAAGCATTTTGAAAGTAAGTATTAGTAGGTCTGAAAGATCTAATATTATTGTTTTTCCAACCAGCAGAATTGCTCCTGTCGGCAGGAACAGAATAAGCAGCAGGAATAGACTTATCGGCAAGAATGAACCTTTCAGCAGCAACAGGCTTACCAGCAGAAACTGGTTTGCCATAAGCAACTGAAGTTCTCCTAGCTGCTTGAGGAATATAAGGGGGAATATCATTTACATTTTTCCATACAGACCTATTTTTACAAGCATGGAATCCCATCTGGTTTTCATAGTAGTCACAGTCTTTAATAAGATGATCATAACTACGACACACAAAGCAAGATTTCTTTCTAGGGGACTTTTTCTTAACAATAATATTCTCATTGCAAACAAAATTATTCAAACCAACACATGAAACAGAATTATCCTTAACAGAAACAAAACCACAACCAAAATTGTTTGAAACAAAACCACAACTAGAAACATTATTGTTCTTAAAATTATCAAAAGAAACATCTTCAAATGCAGCTTTCTTTGATTGAGATTCATCAGTAGCTGCTTCTGAGGATAGGTCTTCTGACTTTATTGATGCATACTTGTCACTTGATCCACATGTGGCATAGTCATCAGTCTTGATTTCTGAAGATTTGTCACTGTAAGAACAAGAGACAAATTCATTAGAGTCACAATCAAGATTAGGCAATTCATTTGCCTTTTTGCCATAGCACATTTGTGAATCATCAAAGTCAACAAAAGGATCAGCAGGTTTAAATGTTCCAGTTATGGGTGGAGGAACATCATTCATTCCTCCCTCCTTTACATACTTAACAGGTTTTTTATAATCTACAAGCTCAGGATTAAAAACACTATACTCATTAGGGTCATAATATTGATTTGTCCCTATTAGGTTACTGAATCCTAAACCCTTTTTAGTTTTAGTAGACATAGAACTATCAATAAGTATGTTAAGATTTTTGGATGAGTCTTTCCACTTATCAAATCTAGCCAATGAGTTATCAAGCTTAGACTGAAGATCCTGATTTTCCAATTCTACCTTAGCTTTTTCTCTTTCAGAATGTTTAAACTCATTAGTGGCATTTTTTAAATCTCTTTCCAAAACCTTTACTTTTACTTCATATGCAGACAGTTGTTGTTGATACCAGACCTTTTGTTGTTCTAATGTCTTAACAGCCTTTTTATGAGCCTTAAGTTGAATAAGATTATCCTTATTTTCACTTTCAATATCATCAAATTCCTGTTTTAATTTAGCATATATAGATTTACAACCAAATGGACAGTTTTGTACCTGTGATGGATGACCCATCATTCCAAACTGACCAGCCACTTGTTTCTTTTCACCATATCCAGCTACCATCCCAAAGACTTTATCTGATCCACTCCCAGCAGCCTTCTCATGATGCTCCCAATCCACCAGCGAATCCACAGATACCAAAGCCTTGGGGTCGTCTGACTCCAACTCTTGAATTCTGAAAGCAGAATACCGAGCTTTATCATCCACCTTCTTGTCTGGGCATTCCCTGGCAAAATGTCCTGTTTGAGAACATTTATAGCACCTCACCTTTCTTCTGTCAAACCTAGCAGGCTCTTGTCCATCAAAATTGACCCTTCTACCTGCCTTCTTTTCAAACCTATCCAACTTCAACGATATCATAGCCACCTGCCATCTTAAGTCCATCTCTTCCAGATCCAATTCATCAACCTGTTTAAAATCATCATACATAATCTTCTGCTGTGGTGTACTTTCAGCAACAAACGAGTGAAGCACATCCACTACAAGATTATCAGATCTGGACTGAGTTTTTGGTGTAGGAGATGAGTAGGAGATTGAGGATGTTGATGGTGTTGGACTATTTCCATACAATGCTTTGTTAGTACTAGAGTTACTAACAAAAGCAGTATGGGTAGAAGTATAAGGTGAATAGGTGGAATACCCTTTGATATCAAGTTCAAGGGTTTTTAGTTTGTTGTACAGATCATCAAAGCTCATGAAATCCAATCCTCCTTTGGCCTTGAGGGTTATGGAAACCTGTGACCAGGATGGTGGCAAGGCCCTCAGAAACTTGGTATTACAATCTTCATCGTCCGGCCTAGCTTTCAACTGGTTAAGTTGGCTCAAGATCTTGTGGAATCTGTCATAGCCTTTGTGAATTCCCTCAGCCTCAGAAATCTTGAATTCTTGAAACTCTTGCTTGAGCATAGACTTTCGCATCTTCCTGGATTCATCATTCCCTCCAAATCTGGTCTTTACAGCATGCCAGATCTTTCTAGCATCATCCAAGTGATGAAAATCACTCATATGATCCTCTGGAATAGCTTGAAGTAGAAGAGTTCTTGCCTTTGTTTCCCTTTGAACAGCAAGGTGTTCCTCTGCTGTAACTGGTGGCTCTATATAAATATTGCCATCATCATCCCTTCCAATATTCTTCTTGCTATTTCCCTTAAGAATCACATTCCACAGATTATAATCAGTGTTTGTGATCCAATACTCCATTCTCATCGCCCAGACTTCATACTCATCTTTCTTCAGATATGGGAATTTAGCATTGTTGGTGGACATGGTGGTGAGGACTTGTGTTTGGACTTGAGTGGTTTCTTGTTTGGGTTGTTGATCTTCCGGGTTAATGACATTGGTTTCAGGATTATCGTCTGCCATTGAAAGAGGGTTTAGAGATATGAGATCGACCTTTTTCTTCTTTATCAGAGATCCTTACCAGGCTCTGATACCACTTGTAGGATCGAGTAGTTTGAGCTTGATTGAGCTTGGTATAATCAAGAACCTCTGCAATACAAGTGTTTATGCGGAAACTAAACAACAAGTATTATAAAGAAGAAAAACTCTAAAGGACAATGATCCTCTATGGATCAAAACTAATAAACTATAAATCGTTTATAGAATGTTAATAGATGTTCAAGGCGTACATAAACTCATAGACGGGTTTATCTTTTATACTAACAAGATCTCCTAACCCTAACCCGTTCTACAAGAAAACGTGTAAAGAGATTAACAACAATCTCTTCTAAAAATAAATCATAACAAACATTCTAAATATACGGATAACAAATAATACTATCCGCAGCAACAATACTATCGGCAGGAACAAAATAACACTGTCGGCAGCAATGAGCTTTCAGCAGGAACCAAAGCTTTCCGCAGGAACCAACTTTACACTATCGGCAGCAACAATGAATTCTTATTTCCCAGAGATCCTAACAACATTTTACTGACACTTTGAGAGTTTTGAATTTTTCAAATGCTCCCCCTCAACATGTGCTCGAGTGATTGTTTTATAAATTTGCACATGTTAGGTAGAGCTCGCACTTTTTGAATTGATCAACTTTCAGTGAACATGATCGATTCAAGACACGTTTACATCACTGGTTAGACCAGCTTGAAATTATTACCCGGCCTGGTCAATCCACAGAAAGTTTCTCGAAACGGTACACTCTACTCATATACGTCTTTTTCGAGACACGCTTACATCACTGGTTAGACCAGCTTGAAATTATTACCCGGCCAAGACGCATCCTTTCGATTGATGACAGTTCAAGTTTCGTCAATTCATCTGTTATGTCTGAGCCACACTCGCATGAGATGCCCAATCCTTTATGTTTTGTTAAAAAAACATTTGCTCCCCCTCAATATGTGCATCGATATACAAAAGAGTTTAGCACATATGGGAGAGCTTACTTTTACGTCCAAAACATTTTGCTCCCCCTCAATATGTGCATTGATATTCAAAACAGTTTAGCACATACGGGAGAGCTTACATTAGCTTCCAAATCATCACATTTTATCAGATTTCATATTTAAATCACATTCTCTCCCCCGATCAAAAATTTCAAACCATTTGAGATTTGTGATCCCAATTGATTTAAATAAGTTTAGAAAATTTAGGAGAAAATGTGGTCAGGTTTAAATATATTCTGATTTCGGAGCATACCATGCTCCCCCTTAAACCACGAGAGAGTGTCACTGCTGATGTTGCACAAATTAGGCAAGGTGTCAGAAATTTGAACAAATATACTCCCCCTTAATTAATGACCCGTTTTCTATTTAAAGAGCTGTAGTCATTCAATTGAGCGACGAGTATTTGTGAAAATTTAATTTAATTTACCACCTTGTGTAACATCAAGACTCTCTTGAAGAATCAAAGAAGATAAAGAGTCTGATGTAAGGAAGACTTCTCTTCCTATACAAGAAATGATGCACTGAAATGTACATCAAATCAGAGAAACATGGATATAAAGTAATCCATGCCCAAGTGAACATCACCCGGTTGGAGGAACAGCTGTCTTTTTGGCGACATGCTTTCCCCAGAGTATAGCACGGGTTGCAGTATGAAGTAACTGCAAGCCATTAAGACATGTTTTAACTGATTAGTATAACTTCAGCTCGAGCTTCATTTAAAGATCTGTGTCATTGTTGAATGACATTTCTAGATCCGTAAATGTTATCGATAAACAGAAGACATGCCTAGGTAGGACTATTTTTGGTATTTTCTGATTTTTTGATTTTTATGGTTTTTATAGGTTTTATATTTTTGTATTTTCTTTTTGTTTTAAGATATATACAACTATGTACAAGGATATAGGAAGACAATCCTTTACTCCTCCTTTTCTTCCTGAAGACACTTGAGGGTTTCAGGTGTCATGCTCCTCATACCAAGGCGTGGGAGAATAAATTGAAACCTTTCTCTTGGGAGAGCCTTGGTGAAGATGTCAGCTAACTAAAACTCTGTCCTCACAAAATATAGTTCCACAATACCCTTTTCCACCTATTCCTTGATGAAGTGATGCCTGATGTCGATGTGTTTAGACCTGGAGTGCTGAACATTGTTACAACAAAGAGCAATGGCGCTTTTGTTGTCACAATATAGGGGAATTTTGTTGTATGAGAATCCATAGTCTGAAAGTTGTGATCGCATCCAAAGGATTTGTGCACAACAAGCAGACATGGCAATGTACTCAGCTTCAGTAGATGATATGGAAGTACTCATTTGCTTCTTAGAAGACCAACTAACCAACTTTTCCCTTAAAAACTGAGCTCCTCCTGAAGTACTACGACGAGTGTCTTGACATCCCGCATGATCAGCATCTGCATAAGCCGTTAACTCCATTGCTGTGTCCTTAGGATACTAGAGACCCATATGAACTGTGCCTTGAAGATATCGGAAGATCCTTTTCACCGCTTCAACATGCTTTTTGGTTGGCTTGGATTGATACCGAGCACACATACACACAGCAAACAGAAGATCTGGTCTACTAGCAGTGATGTACATCAAAGATCCAATCATGCTTCGATACTTTGTTTTATCCACTGGAATTCCTGAAGGATCTTCATCCAGCATTGTTCTATCAACCATGGGAGTGTCAACAGGCTCACTTGAATCGAATCCAAACTTTTTTAAGATCTCATTGGCGTATTTGGATTGATTAATGAATATACCTCCGGGACTTTGAGAAACTTGTAATCCTAAGAAGAATGACATTTGTCCCATCATGGACATTTGGAACTTGTAATTCATCTCCTTTGAAAATCTATCACATTCACTAGGATCTGTTGAAGCAAAGATGATATCATCTACATAAATCTGAACAAGTAGTAGATGTTTTCTTGATTTCCTGGTGAATAGTGTGGGATCAACAACACCCTTGGAGAACCCGTTTACTAGAAGGAACTTGGACAATGTATCATACCATGCCCTTGGCACCTGCTTCAACCCATAAAGAGCCTTCTTCAAGTGGTATACATGAGTAGGATGTTCAGCATCCACGAATCCTTTGGGTTGGCTCGCATAAACTTCTTCCTTTAAGTCACCATTCAAGAAGGCCGTTTTGACATCCATCTGGTAGACTATCATATTCCGACTAGCAGCATTTGCAAGGAAGATTCTTATGGCTTCAATTCTAGCAACCGGAGCAAACGATTCTTCAAAATCAATGCCCTCTTCTTGTCTGAATCCTTTTGCAACTAGCCGTGCCTTGTTCTTTAACACATCACCATGCTCATCAAGTTTCACTTTGAAGATCCACTTTAAAGCAATGATCATTGCAAGCTCTGGAGGAGGCACTAATTCCCATACTTCAAGTCAATCAAATTCATGAATTTCATCCTGCATAGCCTCGAACCAGCAATCTTTTGTCATTGCTTCTTTGGCATCTTTAGGTTCGACTTTGGACAGCACAGAATTGAAGAAGCACCATAGTGCATCAGTGGCTAATTGATTACGTGTGGATACTGGACGTGAGGGATTGCCTATGATGTTGTCGATTGGATGATCGCTGGTCCATTTTCTGAGATGATCGTGAGGTTGAGGGTTTTGAACTGATGTAGCAGTGCTGTGTTCTTTAAGAGAGGATGTGTCTGATGAATGTTCAGGAGCAAATATGTTTTCAAAAGGAACCTCATCAACAGGAGCAAAAGGATTAACTTCCAAAGAATGGTTATCTGCAGATTCTTGTAGTACTGGAGAGGATTGAGTATTTGATGATGAAGGCGATTGACTGGCAGCAGGAGCATTGAGACTGACTGATACTGAAGCAGTTGGGCCTTCTGTGCCTTGCGGGGCTTGAGCCTCAGCCATAGGAAGTACTGCTGGTGCACTTGGGATGGTTCCATTCATTGGCTCAAAGTATTCATCAAAGATAGGATCAAATAACTTCTTCAACTCCTCACATGTAGGTGGTACAAAAGAATCCGCAGGCATGGAATTCTGTACAACTCCTGAACTAATGGGTCCAGGTGTCAAAAGTTTAAGATCGGGTCCAGAACTAATTTGTCCTGAAGCAAGTTGCTCACTCAGCTCATCAAACGTGACATGAATGGTTTCCATGATTTTACGGGTTCTCTTATTATAGATTCTATACCCTTTACTGTCTGGTGCATATCCAACAAAAATACCTACGTCTGCTTTAGCTCTTAACTTTCCCAAGTCTTGACTATCATTAGTCGGATAGCAAAGTGCGCCAAACACACGGAGAAAGGAAAGATCTGGTTTCTTGTTATGAATTAACTCGTAGGGAGTCTTTTCATGAACATGATGAATTAGAGATCGGTTTTGGGTGAAACATGCTGTTGCAATAGCCTCTGCCCAGAGAAACATCGGTGCCTTTGAAAATATAAGCATGGTTCTTGCAGCTTCCACCAGAGTACGGTTCCTTCGTTCGACAACACCGTTCTGTTGAGGAGTGCGAGGGATACTTTTCTGATGCGTGATGCCAATACTTTCATAGAAATTACGGAGTTGTTGGTTAACAAACTCAGTACCATTATCAGTGCGGATGATCCTGACAGTTTTATTGAACCTTACTTGCAGCTGTTTTATTAGTTTAATGATAACCTCTGGAGTTTCATCCTTGGTTCTCAAAAACTTTACCCATGTGAACCGGGAATAATCATCTACTATCACTAGAACATATTTCTTTCCATTTATGGTTTGAATTCTCATTGGACCGCACAAGTCCATGTGGAGGGTATGAAGAACTTCCAAGTTGGTGTTCATGGTTTTAGGCTTGTGGGTTTGTTTCTTGCTTTTTCCCAGTTGACATGCAGAGCAGAGATGATCTTTCTCATATTTTAGTCTGGGCATCCCTCTAACAAGATCTTTACGGGAAAGATTATTTATGGTACCGAAGTTCAAGTGGTTCAAACGACGATGCCACAGCCATGATTTTGTTTTATAGGCTTTTGAAAGCAAGCATATGGGAGATGACTTCAACATTTCTTCAATCGATATGGTGTATAGATTGGTGCCCCGACTGCCCTTGAGGAGATCTATACCATCCAATTCTCTGACGAAACATGTATGTTTTCTGAAAGCCACTTCCAGATCTGAATCACAAAATTGACCCACAGAAAACAGATTGTGCCCTAATCCTTCCACAAAATATACCCTTGAGATTACACTGTCACCGAACACATAATCTCCATAACCCATAATCGCACCAAAGTGGTCGTTCCCGAATCTAACTGTCCCGATAAACCTTTTCACAAAGTTCTTGAGCCGTGAGCGATCCCCAGTCATATGTTTAGAGCAGCCAGAGTCCAAATACCAAAGGACGATTTGTACGACCTACATTTGAAAACAGACAACGATGGATAACTGAAAGATGTGGATCCCCGCATGTAGTTGGGTTCCGTTTGGTTAGCACACACAAATTCAGGAGCCACAGAAGTATCAATCACTGAGGTTACTATAGTGGAATCTACCCTAGGTTCAGCAGATGACTTATGATGAAGGCATTGTGTTCCTAAAGGCAAAATTTGACCTGTTGGTCTCCATTCCTTAACTTTTACATTCTTATGTTTATTCACCTTAGGTAATGGATGTTTATTTCCTAAAGCAAATTTCTTTCCAGTGGGTCTCCATTGATACCCAACATTTGCAAAAGTTTTTCCTGCTGCCTTCCAAACTTTCTTACTTCTTTTAGTTTTTCTAACATAATTAACATGGGGAGGTGCATGAGGCATCAGAAATGACACAACACATTCATCATGATTAGCAGAAAATAAGCATTTGTCACATGTTTTACAGACCAAATTAGAATTTGAATTAATTACAGTACTTTTAATACTAGAATCAACACGATTCAATCTAGTCTTTGCAAACTTATTGTTCCTAGGTTGGGCTTCTACACTCTTCTTGTGATCACTCTTAGCTGGTGTAGTCCTATCATTCCTTGTATTGCCTTTAGGCTTTGACCCGCAAGCTTGGGTGTCACTTTTCACTCCTGTAGAAGTAACGATGGGAACATTAGTTTGTTTCGCTAACACATGTTTTCTTGATTTTGATGTGTTGGGTTCTGATGTTGTACATGGTAAATCAAAGGCTACATGTTTGTTCTTAACAGTGGATGATGATGCAGCAAATCTATCTCTATGGCTGTTAAACTTAGGGACTGAGCCTATGGCATATTTTAAGTTTTCCTGAATCCTTTTCATGAGTTTGCAGGCATAAACAACTGCCCTATCAAGTGGCTTTTCAGTTCTATCCTCTTCAACTACCTCACGAAGTGTGTCAAGGCCCTCTCTAAGATAATCGAGATATGTATGATGGGCAAAGCTATTATTTCTAAGGTTAAATGGAATACGCCCAACATCAACATCATACTTTTTACTAGCAGTAGCCTTTGGTGCATCACAATTACAAGTGGTGCATGACATTTTACCTTTCACCTGAGCCTTAAGATTCTCAATTTCATTTGTCAAAGAGGTTATTTGATCATTGTGATTGCTTCTTGTAACTTTAATAGAATCATATAACTCTTTGAAATGTTGTTTGACCTTAGAATTTTCTTCTCGATAACACTCATTTTCATGATGTAACTTATTTATGGTGTTTTGATATTGAAAATTCTGAGAATCTGAAGACGAAGGTTTATTGGTGCCATACTCATCACACTTGTTGGATTTCAATTGGGCAATTTGGGCCCTCAGCAGTCGAATCGTGTTCGTGTGAGCTTGAATTTTCTCATCACGTTTGCTTAATTCAAAATAAGTATCAAATTCAGGAGCATCCAAGGATGTCTTGTCATTTGATATTTTGAGTTTTTCATTTAAATGTTGATGTTTCATTTGCAAATTTAGATAATCAACTTCTAGTTTTGAAAAACGTTTAACCATATTATGATGGTCATCATTTTGAATTTTTTCAAGCAATTTTAAATTCTCCCCCTCAAGCTCAACAACACGATTCTGGGTGACATTTAATGCAATAGCATACTCATAAAATTGACAAGCAGACAATGCGGAATCAGTAGCAGTGTAAAATACATATTGTGCAATACATTTAGCAATCAAGTTGTCATTAGCGATGAGTATGTTTTTTCTTTCAATCTCACGACTCTTAAGTTCTATTGCATATTCATTCACCTCATTTTCCATATCTTTAAACACTACTTTCATTTCTTTTATTTCTGTGTTGAGGGCAGTTTGCAGCCCTTCAAAATGTTCTTTGAGTAGTTTAAAGAATGGCATGACCTCAGTTAAGTAACACCTTTTTGCATGTTCAAAACACCTTTCCCCCTCAGTAATGCCGGTTGGTGTGATTCTCTTCTTACATGTTTTATCAAAATCAGCAAACAGTTGCCAAAGCACATATAAGCTAATAAAGGTTTTGCATTCAGTGGGAAGAGACAAAGGCACCAAATTCCTAGGTGTATTGGGAGGATACACCGTTATGGACGCAACTTTTCTAATGAGAGGGTGTTGGCCTTAAGTTTTTCTTCCTTAAGTTTTTCATTATCTTGTTTCCAGAATATCTGTTCAGGTGTTAACTGATGAGGCGAAAAGTGTACCGCTTTTAAGGGGTCATTTAAGCCCGAAATCGTATTTATTTGATCAAATATTGCCCTAAATCGTTTCTTTTGTCATTTTAGGTACTTTTGAGGAGAAATCTGGAAAAGGAGGCATTTTGGACGTTTTTGGAGCATAAAAGTGAAGAAAACGGCAAAGTCTCAAGAATCAGCTAAAAGTTACTCTTGACGGCGTCACAATTAACATGGGACGGCGTCATGCCTTGGCAAGAAAAGTTGGATGTGTAATTTACTCATGACGGGCCAGTGAGTTTGCATGAGAATTCTGACGGCGTCACGCTTTAACTAAATCAAGGGCGTCACGGCTTAAATCATAAGGGGACGGCGTCACGTTCATGATCCGACGGCGTCAAGCCTTGATAAGCCAGAATGGATTTTTGAAGAGCTAAAGAGGGACGGCGTCAAGATGGTCATCCGGGAACCCTAAAAGCGGCGAGGTGACGGCGTCACAATGCATAAGGTGACGCCGTCAGATCCAAAAATCTATATATAGTTTTCTAATTTTTTGTCATTAGAGGAGAGCTTAGTGTGTGGAATTTTGGGGTAAAACCCTAAGACGATTTTAGCTACTTTTTCAGGGCTTCTTGCCTTGAGATCTTCCATGTTTCATTGAAAGATAAGTTATCAATTAATCATTCAATATGTCTATGTGTTGTTTGATTCTATCTTATGCTTGTCTTTTGTTTAACATGTTAGGCTAATTTTATCTTGTGTTTGCTTAGATCTAATGAAACCTAGCTATTGATTATTGGTTGTTAGTGTGTTATTAGTTGTATTGGATGATTGTTTATCTATGTTAGGCTTAAGAAAACTGGCTAACTTCCTATTCGGTAACTTGCTTGAACGTCTTAAGAAACATGAACCAAACGCGTACTAAAGGTTTTTATGGTTGTATTTAATGCACAAGCGAATTCTAGTGATCCCATGTTAGGAGCTTCCTAGCCGGCTCGACATAGGAGTGAAGTAGGAGCTTGTAGAGTTTGGGGAAGTAAGTACGCCACCCCACGAATGGTATTAAGGAATACACCCGTCATCCACGCGACTAATACACACTAATTAACCGGTAAAAGATAGTTAGGGAGTAAGGAAATCTAAGTAAACACATTCCTCTACACATAAGTTTCTCACCACTTTTCATTTTTGTTATTTTATTTTATTTGCATTTGTAGTAATTTGGGTTAGTTGACTAGCAACTAATTCCGCCCACTCCTTCAAAACCCGAGATTTTACTTGCTTTCATAAAATTATAAAAACATAAAAAGAATCTTCCTCAACCCTTAGACCTAATTAGAGTAGCCTTTCACACCTAACGAACACTATTCCCTGTGGAGAACGATCAATCCCCCGTACTTACCACTACACTATACTACATCGGTCAGGTACACTGCCTGGTGGGGTTGTAAGCCTCTTGAGATCCCTCGGAGGTAAAACCTGTTGTAAGGTTGCAAAACCCACGCATCAAGTTTTTGGCGCCATTGCCGGGGAATAGTTATTGTTTAGGTTGAATTTTTATTTCTATTAGGTCTACTCACTAGATTCCTTTCTAGTGAGATTTTTATTTTATTTTTCTAGGTTTTCTTTAGTCTATCTTATTTCTTTGTACTTTTGTTTGTGATACCTTCCACTTACCTCATGAGTAACATTGGTCATTTGATCCCTGTTATTCGTGTTTTTCGCCGTGCAAATTTTCAACTACCCGTTCCCGCCCCCATAGTAGCAAACAACAACCTTTCACCCGACCACCACTTTGGTAACAATTCTGAGATGGAGGAGTCTGACCATGAGAATGACTATGTTAGTCCATTTTACTACTCAGACTCCGATGAGGATATCGGTAATGGAGAAGTAGTTAACGAGGAATGGGGAAAAGAGGAAATTGATCCCTTTAAGTATGTTGACCCTAGGACTAAGATCGAAAAGGATAGCCTCTTTAACATGCAATTCCCGTGTAAAATTGGTTATCATGATTTTTATGCCTATCTTAACTCGTCTTTGCCTATGAACATTATCTCTCGCGCTAATTATAATAAAATCATGGTAGATGAGCTTGAATATCAAGAAGATAACATTGTTGCTAGGATTAAGCCACTACACGTGTTCGTAGGAAGTTTTGTGTATGTGGTGGATTTTATGGTTATGGAGAACTTAGGAGAATTTATCGATGACAAATTAACCCAAGTCATTTTTGGAGAACCCTTCAAAAGGTTGACCAACCTTGACGAAAAACGTGTGGACGGGTTAATTACATTCTCGGATGGGGATGAAGATTTTGTCTATCAAATGCCCCGAGCACATCCTAGGTTTAAGAACTACCCCATTGAAGCTTGCAATAGGATTATGCCTATCGACTTGTTAAATGAGAATGATAAGGGGAAGGGGCTCAAATATCCACATGAGAAAAATAAGAGATACTATCATGGATGTTTGGAGCTAAATGATGAATACAAGAAAGATGAGGCAACAATTAGATGGCTCACACTCGGATACGTGAGCATAAGCGACACTAGATGAGCCTTACTTTGAGTCTAGCTACAAGACTCGTTAATAAAGAAAAGCGCTTCTTGGGAGGCAACCCAATCTTTATTTGTTTTATTTGCTTTGCGTGTTTATTTGTTTGTTTGTTTGTTTTTATTTGTTTCCGTATGTGTGTTTAATTTTTATTAGTATTGATTCATGTTCAAAAGTACTTTGTGAAAATGCTTTATTTTGTTTTTAACTTCGTCTTAACTACATATAAAGGTATTTTGCAAAAGATAAGTGTAAGGGAAATCTAAATCGGTTTATTAGAACACAAATGAACATGAATCATAATAATAATAAATTAGCATACATATTAGTGTGTGTTTGAGTCAAATGCTTGTATCGAGTCATAATGATGTTTTGCAGGATTTCCAGGAAGTAAGGTAAAGGTTTTTCCAGAAATTTTCCGGAAACTTAAAACGAAAATTTTTGTCAGGTCATTTCTGACGGCGTCAGGGGTTATAACCTGACGGCGTCAGATTTAATTTCCAGAAATTTTTGAAAATTTTGTTTTCATAAAAAGTTTTTATTAAAATCTCCAACTTATAATCTCCAGGAATCTGCAAAGTTATCATTCCACAAGCATTATATCCTTATATATAGATTTTATCCCGCCGATGTTATGCAGGTTTTCGTGTTTGTTTTCTCAGGTTCAACAGGTTATTTTGGACAAGGAGATGTTTATTGAATCAAGCTTTTGGCGATGCATTAGTCATGGAGCTTCAACATTCTCTTTGGAGGAAGATTTAACCGTGTAATTTCATTATCCAACGAGCGAATCAGGGGAGTATTTGATTTCATTCTTTTACTTTATGCTTTTACATTTGTCATTTGAACATTGGGGACAATGTTCATCTTAAGTGTAAGGGGAGGGTAAAAGTACGATTTTAGAGAATACAATTGCGCTTGATTTTTGTTTGTTTGATGGTAGATGTGTAATAAAACTGAGAGAAATACTTGTTAAGGTAATTTTAGTGCCAAATTTAAATTTTTTTACAACATATAGGAGTGAAACTTTGATCTTAATGAGCGTCTCATGGATAGGAGTTATACGACTAGCACAAAAACCGTACCACTAAAAAATTTTCCACCCCCAAATATGTGAGGTTCGCCCCTAGAATTGGTAGGAAAAGCATTTATGCTATGATGTGTGTACCGGTAGCACTTAGATTCTAGAACTTGCGTTAGGACCATTCCGAGGCCACAAGTGAGACTACATTCGTGTAGTTAGATTTACTACATGATAAGAGGCATTAGGATTAACCCATTGTTTTACACCTGTGTTTTTGTTAAAATTACGTTGGCTACATTGGTCAAGTAATTCTCCCACACCCTTTGCGTTGTACTCATTTTTAGTACACGATACCCCTAGTACACCCCTCAGAGCCTATCTTTTCGTTTCGACCTTTAAGCATTTTACTTAAAGGAAGAATTTGTTACACCCCACTTAAATGTACACCCAAATCGCCTTAGCCTACCTTGTATGCACTCATCTTTAGTGCATTATTGTTACAACATTTGTTTAAACCCAAGTTAATTATCTAGTTGATTACATGGTTGCTAAGTCGAGTCATATCCTTGTACATATTGTTTTGGGACGATTGGGACTCATGGGTAAAGTACTAGTGTAATGGAGTAATGGGGAAGAACATCATTTATTACCCCCATATGTGCTAAATGTTTTAAAAGTACTCCAAGTTTTTCAATTATCTTAATTCGAGTCATTAGATTAGTATTTGTAAAGTTATGTAAAAGTTCAAGTGTAAGGGGATGCAACGCCCCTATGATGTATTATTTTGGATGGTAGGGTAAAAGTGTATGCAATAAAAAAAAAAAAAAAAAAAAAAAAAAAAAAAAAAAAAAAAAATCGAAAAAATCAAGAAAAATACAAAAAAATGAGAAAAAAGAAAAATAGAAAAAACATACGGACTACCATCCCGTTTTATTTTATGTTTATTTTATGTTTATGTTATTTTGTTTCTAGCTTAGATCGAGTCTAGTCTTGGCTTAGCAACATTGTATAGTACATGTAATTGATCAAGATCTTTAACTCGCCACCAGTAAAATATCCTTTATCCAACAAAACCGTGTTTTCCTTTTCCCTACACCTAACGTTATAACCCATTTAAAAGCCCTCTTTGATAGTTTATCTTAGGTGCTTACGCCTAGTGGAGGAGGTTTTCGATCCTTTCCCAAGCCTATGGTAATCTATTTGCTATGACAGGTAGTGAGAGATATTTTCCGTTTTCATTTATGAAATTTATTTTGATGACACTTGAGAGATGTGAGTATCTAAACACTACTTGTGAGGTGCTAGTATGTAATCTCCGTGCTTATTATGATTGAAGTGGAACGATTATTTGTTGTAATTACTTTTATGTTTGCATTAAATGACCCCTAGCTTGTATTTTGATTAGAATAAAAGCGCATTTGCTTGAGGACAAGCAAATCTCAAGTGTAAGGGTATTTGATGAGGCGAAAAGTGTACCGCTTTTAAGGGGTCATTTAAGCCCGAAATCGTATTTATTTGATCAAATATTGCCCTAAATCGTTCCTTTTGTCATTTTAGGTACTTTTGAGGAGAAATCTGGAAAAGGAGGCATTTTGGACGTTTTTGGAGCATTAAAGTGAAGAAAACGGCAAAGTCTCAAGAATCGGCTAAAAGTTACTCTTGACGGCGTCACAATTAACATGGGACGGCGTCATGCCTTGGCAAGAAAAGTTGGATGTGTAATTTACTCATGACGGGCCAGTGAGTTTGCATGAGAATTCTGACGGCGTCACGCTTTAACTAAATCAAGGGCGTCACGGCTTAAATCATAAGGGGACGGCGTCACGTTCATGATCCGACGGCGTCAAGCCTTGATAAGCCAGAATGGATTTTTGAAGAGCTAAAGAGGGACGGCGTCAAGATGGTCATCCGGGAACCCTAAAAGCGGCGAGGTGACGGCGTCACAATGCATAAGGTGACGCCGTCAGATCCAAAAATCTATATATAGTTTTCTAATTTTTTGTCATTAGAGGAGAGCTTAGTGTGTGGAATTTTGGGGTAAAACCCTAAGACGATTTTAGCTACTTTTTCAGGGCTTCTTGCCTTGAGATCTTCCATGTTTCATTGAAAGATAAGTTATCAATTAATCATTCAATATGTCTATGTGTTGTTTGATTCTATCTTATGCTTGTCTTTTGTTTAACATGTTAGGCTAATTTTATCTTGTGTTTGCTTAGATCTAATGAAACCTAGCTATTGATTATTGGTTGTTAGTGTGTTATTAGTTGTATTGGATGATTGTTTATCTATGTTAGGCTTAAGAAAACTGGCTAACTTCCTATTCGGTAACTTGCTTGAACGTCTTAAGAAACATGAACCAAACGCGTACTAAAGGTTTTTATGGTTGTATTTAATGCACAAGCGAATTCTAGTGATCCCATGTTAGGAGCTTCCTAGCCGGCTCGACATAGGAGTGAAGTAGGAGCTTGTAGAGTTTGGGGAAGTAAGTACGCCACCCCACGAATGGTATTAAGGAATACACCCGTCATCCACGCGACTAATACACACTAATTAACCGGTAAAAGATAGTTAGGGAGTAAGGAAATCTAAGTAAACACATTCCTCTACACATAAGTTTCTCACCACTTTTCATTTTTGTTATTTTATTTTATTTGCATTTGTAGTAATTTGGGTTAGTTGACTAGCAACTAATTCCGCCCACTCCTTCAAAACCCGAGATTTTACTTGCTTTCATAAAATTATAAAAACATAAAAAGAATCTTCCTCAACCCTTAGACCTAATTAGAGTAGCCTTTCACACCTAACGAACACTATTCCCTGTGGAGAACGATCAATCCCCCGTACTTACCACTACACTATACTACATCGGTCAGGTACACTGCCTGGTGGGGTTGTAAGCCTCTTGAGATCCCTCGAGAGGTAAAACCTGTTGTAAGGTTGCAAAACCCACGCATCATTAACTTCTTTTGAGGAGCAAACACAGTCAAACGATTTTCCTCACTATAGTCATGGGGTTTGATTATTATTCGTCTGGCTATGCACTCGGGATCCCTCATTTTCTCATTCATTCTTTCCCTTGTTCTCTCACTTAACTCATCCTCCTCTTTAGTGTAGATATGCTCAGGCGGGTCATGATTAGGCATAAACATCACATTATAATCATTTAATACAGGTTGGGCTATCTAAGCAATCTCATGAATAGCTAATTTAGATTTACCTACATTGCTTTCACTATGCTTGTCACTTAAATTTCTGTGCTTATACATCATTTGGGCAGTCTGTCTGGTTTGGTCTTGTGTGTACAACTTATCCTCAAGCTTATTCTTTAAGGTTTTGAGTCTAGAAAAATCATTTAAGAGTTCCTTTTCTTTTTCTTTGAATTCTAGCTTAAGTGTAGTCATACACTTTTGTACATCCTGTTTCTGTTTGACAGACTGTTCTAGCTGATTTTTCAAAGAATTCAACTCTTGTTTTAATGTTTCTTCTCTTACTCTAGACTCTTTAATAAGTGTACTCATTTGACCTTCTAATTTCTGCTCACATTCATTAAGCTTAAACTTAGCACGCCGTTCATACATAGCCACTTGTTCTTTATAAATGTTTAGTCTAGTGATCAAGTTATCATCAGGGACAGGCAAGTTGTACTCATGGCACTCACATGCATTATCTATGTAACACGCATTATCTAAGGCACACACATTACTTATAACACAAGCATTATTATTTACAGAAGATTCACCATTTGGTACATCAGGCGAGTTGTTGTGATTCAAATATTGTTCATATGAAATAATATTGCTATTTTCCATGTCAACATTATTTGAATCAGAAACATCTGCCTGTTGTACTTCTTTGGGATTCTTTTGTCCATCAACTATATCATATGTGTCATAAATTTTTAGTACCTCAGATATCACAGATGCACTAGAGGAACCAGCTTGTCGAGGTGATGGAGCCAAGGAAGACAAGTTGGCCATGAAGATGGTTTGAGCAGTAGGTTCATCATCAACATCTGAGTCAAATGCATCACAATCATCCGCTTTGAAGATGTTGGGGTCGTTAAGAGCTAGATCCTGAACTGGTTGCTCATCCACATCTTCATCAAACGTATTTCCCCCATCACCAGCCAAGAACAATAACTCTTCCTCATCCAATACAACTCCATTCTCTTGAGCTTGCATTAACATCATCTTGTCTTTGAAGTAATCTGAGTTCTGAGGACGTTTAGGTTGATTGCAGTTTCTGGCAATATGTCCTAGCCCCCCACAATTATAACACTTGATCTGTTTCCCTTGCCCCTGATTGGCATTCCCGGCTCTATTCTGCACATAACCTCGACCCACGTTTCGTCCAGCTCTCCCTTGCACATTCTGAACCACAATTTTCCCATCCTCCACCATTGCAAGATTGCGTGGGTTGGATGAATTCCTTAACTGATTGTTGGTCTGAGGAAGTGATGCTTGAAACTGTTGAACCAGTAATGAAACTTGATTGGTGAGGTTGTCAATCATTTTGTCGGTCTGAGAGTAGCCTGAGTCAAGTTGAGAACTCATAGCAAGTACTGGTGGGTCAAGTTGATGATAGCTTGGGTTGGATAATGATTGGGTTGTTGGTAGAACATTTGTCATAAAAGCCAGTGGATCATTTGGAGTTGAAGGATTTAACTTTTCTCTCAGCACCCGATCGTAGGCAGCATGCTTCTCATGTTGTTGCGGTAGGCATATAGCTGTTCATAGTTGGTATCCCTTAAACCTTTGTTGAGTTTGACAGCCGTAACAAATTTGTCCCATTCAGGAGTCATGTTGTTCACAAACTTTGAGTTTAGTTGGATGTTGGGCATAGTCATTCTGATCATCCTCATATCATTCACCAACTTATGAAATCTCACATAGTAGTCTGTGATATTCTCTCCTGGGTTCATTTTGAAATGCTCAAACTCATCATACAGCTGTGACTCACGGTCTTCCTTTGTGAGTTCTGACCCTACCAACAACATTTTAACATTGTCCCACACAACTTTAGCTTCAGTGTTGAAATTGATGAGCTTGTATACATCCTTTGGCAGACCTTGAATGACAATGTTTGAAGCTCTAATGTCAGCATCATACCTCTTCTTTTCTTCTTCATTAAGATCATTGTAGTTTCTAGGTCTGTCGATTCCCAAAGTTACAGTCCCATCTTCACCAGTTGTAACAGCATCTCTGGTGGTACCCATCTGATATGGTCCTTCGTCAATTGACTTGAGAATGTTAACTCCATTTTCTTTTCCCAAGCAGTAAAGTCTTATCCGTTGTGCCCAAGACTCATAATCCGACCTATCTAGCATAGGTGGACGAGTGTCAGATCCTGCAGCTTGAATATCATCTGATGAGGTGCTTGATATGGTAGCCATAGTAAATACGGGATTTTACAGATCTTGTGATTTAACTGAGAAATCGAATCTTTCGCGGGAATTTCTAAAATCACCAAGATACAAACCACAACGGGAAAATAGCAACCTTGAGTATACAAACCGAAAGATACAAGCCGCAACCCTAAGGACACAAACCGTAACGACAAACCGCACAGACAAATCTCAAGTGTAAGGGTATCTGATGAAGCGAAAAGTGTACCGCTTTTAAGGGGTCATTTAAGCCCTAAATCGTATTTATTTGATCAAATATCGCCCTAAATCGTTCCTTTTGTCATTTTAGGTACTTTTGAGGAGAAATCTGGAAAAGGAGGCATTTTGGACGTTTTTGGAGCATAAAAGTGAAGAAAACGGCAAAGTCTCAAAAATCGGCTGAAAGTTACCTTTGACGGCGTCATATTTAAACCTGGACGGCGTCATGGCTTGGCAAAAGTGGTGGATGTGAAATTTACTCATGATAAGCCAGTGAAAATTGCATGTGAATTCTGACGGCGTCACGCTTTAACCTGATCAAGGGCGTCACGGCTTAATTCAAAGAGGGACGGCGTCACGTTCAAGGTCTGACGGCGTCAAGCCTTGATAAGCCAGAACGGATTTTGGAGAGCTAAAGAGGGACGGCGTCAAGAAGGTCATCCGGGAACCCTAAAAGCGGCGAGGTGACGGCGTCACACTCCATAACGTGACGCCGTCAGATCCAAAAGTCTATATATAGTTTTCTAATTTTTTGTCATTAGTGTGGAACTGAGTGTGGAATTTTTGGGAGAAAACCCTAAGACGATTTTAGCATCTTTTTCAAGGCTTTTTGCCTTGAGATCTTCCATGTTACATTGAAGATAAGTTATCAATTAATCATTCAATATGTCTATGTGTTGTTTGATTATATCTTGTTCTTGTCTTTTGGTTAATATGTTAGGCTAGCTTTATCTTGTGTTTGCTTAGATCTAATGAAACCTAGCTATTGATTATTGGTTATTAGTGTGTTATTAGTTGTATTGGATGACTGTTTATCTATGTTAGGCTTAAGAAAACTGGCTAACTTCCTATTCGGTAACTTGCTTGAACGTCTTAAGAAACATGAACCAAATGCGTACTAAAGGTTTTTATGGTTGTATTTAATGCACAAGCGAATTCTAGTGATCCCATGTTAGGAGCTTCCTAGCCGGCTCGACATAGGAGTGAAGTAGGAGCTTGTAGAGTTGGGAAAGTACGTACGCCACCCCACAAATGGTATTAAGGAATACACCCGTCATCCACGCGACTAATACACACTAATCAACCTGTAAAAGATAGTTAGGGAGTAAGGAAATCTAAGTGAACACATTTCTCTACACATAAGTTTTCACCAAACTTTTTATTTTCAGTTATTTATTTTATTTGCATTCGTAGTAATTTGGGTTAGTTGACTAGCAACTAATTCCGCCCACTCTTTCAAACCCGAGATTTTACTTGCTTTCATAAAAATATAAAAACATAAAAAAGAATCTTCCTCAACCCTTAGACCTATTAGAGTAGTCTTTCATACCTAACGAACACTATTCCCTGTGGAGAACGATCAATCCCCCGTACTTACCACTACACTATACTACATCGGTCAGGTACACTGCCTGGTGGGGTTGTAAGCCTCTTGAGATCCCTCGAGAGGTAAAACCTGTTGTAAGGTTGCAAAACCACGCATCAAGTTTTTGGCGCCGCTGCCGGGGAATAGTTATTGTTTAGGTTGAATTGTTATTTCTATTAGGTCCACTCACTAGATTCCTTTCTAGTGAGATTTTTATTTTATTTTTCTAGGTTTTCTTTAGTCTATCTATTTTCTTCGTTTCTTTGTTCGTAACCATTACCATCCGACATCATGGAAGATGGTAATATCCTTAATCCTAACAACCCACCACACAACAACAACCACCACCTCCTAGAGCCCGTACTTTAGGAGAGTACTCCCGTCCTAGCTACCATGGCTATCGAAACACCATTGAGCTCACTCAAGGAGCCAATATCACACCCTTGCGATCCGACACCATCCGGTTGGTGCAAAGCGGATGCGCATTCCATGGACTTCGTTCTGAAGATCCTAATCAACATCTCAAGGACTTTCTCAAAATTGTTGATTCTATAGACCTTGATGTTGCCACTCGAGAGACGACCCGATTGCGTCTCTTCCAATTCTCTCTGCGGGACCAAGCTAGTCAATGGCTAGAGCGTCAACCCGCAGGATCCATTACCTCTTGGGATGATCTCACCACTCGTTTCCTTGCTCAGTTTTTCCCACCGGGAAGAACTACCAAGCTAAGGAATGATATCTTGATGTTCCAACAACGTCAAGGCGAAACTCTCTACGAGGCATGGACTCGATTCAAGGACTTACTCCAAAAAGTCCCTCACCATGGCATAGAACTTTGGCTTCAAGTCCAAATCTTCTATGACCATATCAATCTCTCCACAAGGCAAACCATTGACCAATCGGCCGGTGGTAAGCTACGTGATCTAAGTGCGAAACAATCATGGGCTCTCCTAGAGGATCTTGCTCTTTATGACAACGAAAGTTGAAGTGATCCCCGTGATTTGAATAAAACAGTCAAGGCAATATCTTTGCCTTCGAACAATTCAAGCACTTCCGACCGTAGGATCATAGAACTTGAAGACCAAGTCAAGTTTCTCATGAAATCCTACGAGGCTCCTAAACCTTCAAGCCAAGTGAACAAAATCACTTCTTCATGTGAATTATGTAGTGGTCCCCACGACACTCGTGATTGCATGGAACTCCCCGAACAAGCTTTTGCGGATTACGCATCCTCGCGTACCGACGGAGCGGGAGACAAGTGGTACACTTTCAAACCCGAGCCAAACCCCTACGGTGATTCATACAACCCCTCATGGAAAAATCACTCGAACCTTAGGTGGAAACAAAACCAAAACGCACAACAAACCAATTCTTCCAACCCACCTAATCGTTTTCAATCAAGCGGTTCCAACTCGAACCGTACTTTCAACAACAATCCTTCCGGCAATGGTAGTACCAATAACTTTGAAGGATTGATGTCCCAATTTATGGCATCTCAAGAAGCTCGGATAGCTAGATTCGAATCCGAATTCAATCAGCAACAAACGGAGATGACCAATAAAATTGACAACTTGTTGAAAGCCCTCAATAACCAAGTGCTATCACCTCCACATAAGGACGCTAGGAACACAAATAGTGGACCCCAAGTCAAAGACCCTTCTTCATCCAAACATGTCCACTTCATCAACGTTGTCACTATTAAACCAATCGATGGGAGCATGGAAGAAAGTGACAAGAATGAGGGTAGGATAGAAATGGAACCTAAGGATGAGGTTAAGAAAGTCGAGGTTGATAAGGAAGTTAAGAAAAGTGAAGTAGAGGAAGTAGATAATGATGAGGACTACTTCAATAGGCTACCCACTAAGGAAGAGCGCGCATATCATACAAACTTATTCGATGACCCCGAGACACCATACCTCCTAGGTAGACCAATTATAGAAATAGGCGACCCTTCTAATCTCAACATACCATGCAACATCGGACATTTGCATGTGTGGAAAGCCTACATCGACCTTAGATCACCCATAAACATCATGACTAGAGCCCACTACAACTTGATAATGAAAAATCAACTTGGGTATAGGAAGTTTCCTGATAAGGGTTGGATGAGTAACTTCACGGGAAGAGTTAAGGGATTACCGGTTTACGTAGGAAACTTCACCTATGTCACCGAATTTGTAATTGTAGAAGATATCCGCCCAATAGTCGATGCATCCTTAACTCAAGTGGTTTTTGGAAAACCATTTGTTGAGGTCTCTAGAATGACTTATGAACCTACCTTAGGGATAGTTAGATTTAAGGATGAGACCGATGAGGTAAACTACCAAATGCCATATAAGATAGAACAATTCCAACACTTGTCAAATGTTGAGAAGGAGCTCAAGCAAGCGGTTTACTATAGGAATGATGAGGATAGAAATAAAGGAGTAGACTATGTTATGGAAAGGATATTCGGTTTCTACAAGGATTGTTTGAAATTAGGACCAGAATATAAAACCGGGAATGAAAATGGCCTAGGAACCGTGACCAATGATGGAGTCACGTAATGTACGTGAATTTGAGTCTAGCTACAAGACTCGTTAATAAAGAAAAGCGCTTCTTGGGAGGCAACCCAATCTTTATTTGCTTTGTTTGTTTGTTTTGTTTGTTTGTTTGATTTTATTTGTTTCCGTATGTGTGTTTAATTTTTATTTTTATTGATTCATGTTCAAAACTAATTTGTGAAAATGCTTTATCTTGTTTTTAACTTCGTCTTAACTACATATAAAGGTATTTTGCAAAAGTTAAGTGTAAGGGAAATCTAAATCGGTTTATTAGAACACAAATGAACATGAATCGTAATAATAATAAATTAACATGCATATTAGTATTCGTTTGAGTCAAATGCTTGTATCGAGTCATAATGATGTTTTGCAGGATTTCCAGGAAGTAAGGTAAAGGTTTTTCCAGAAATTTTCCGGAAACTTAAAATGAGAATTTTTGTCAGGTCATTCCTGACGGCGTCAGGGTCTATAACCTGACGGAGTCAGATTTAATTTTCAGAAATTTTTGAAAGTTTTGTTTTCCTAAAAGTTTTTATTAAATCTCCAACTTATAATCTCCAGGAATCTGCAAAATTATCATTCCACAAGCATTATATCCTTATATATAGATTTATCCCGCCGATGTTATGCAGGTTTTCGTGTTTGTTTTCTCAGGTTTAACAGGTTATTTTGGACAAGGAGATGTATATGGAATCAAGCTTATGGCGATGCATTAGTCATGGAGCTTCTACATTACCTTGGAAGAAGATTTAACCGTATTATTTCATTATCCACCGAGCGAATCAGGGGAGTATTTGATTTCATTCTTTTACTTTATGCTTTTACATTTGTTATTTGAACATTGGGGACAATGTTCATCTTAAGTGTAAGGGGGGGGGTAAAAGTACGATTTTAGAGAATGCAATTACGCTTGATTTTTGTTTATTTGATAGTAGATGTGTAATAAAACTGAGAGAAATACATGTTAGGGCAATTTTAGTGCCAAATTTAAATTTTTTTACAACATATAGGAGTGAAACTTTGATCTTAATGAGCGTCTCACGGATAGGAGTTATATGACTAGCACAAAAACCGTACCACAAAAAAAAATTTCCACCCCCAAATATGTGAGGTTCGCCCCTAGAATTGGTAGGAAAAGCATTTATGCTATGATGTGTGTACCGGTAGCACTTAGATTCTAGAACTTGCGTTAGGACCATTCCGAGGCCACAAGTGAGACTACATTCGTGTAGTTAGATTTACTACATGATAAGAGGCATTAGGATTAACCCATTGTTTTACACCTGTGTTTTTGTTATAATTACATTGGCTACATTGGTCAAGTAATTCTCCCACACCCTTTGCGTTGTACTCATTTTTAGTACACGATACCCCTAGTACACCCCTCAGAGCCTATCTTTTCGTTTCGACCTTTAAGCATTTTACTTAAAGGAAGAATTTGTTTAAACCCCACTTAAATGTACACCCAAATCGCCTTAGCCTACCTTGTATGCACTCATTTTTAGTGCATTATTGTGACACACGTTTGTTTAAACCCAAGTTAATTATCTAATTGATTACATGGTTGCTAAGTCGAGTCATATCCTTGTACATATTGTTTTGGGACGATTGGGACTCATGGGTAAAGTACTAGTGTAATGGAGTAATGGGGAAGAACATCATTTATTACCCCCATATGTGCTAAATATTTTAAAAGTACTCCAAGTGTTTCGATTATCTTAATTCGAGTCATTAGAATAGTTATTTGTAAAGTTATGTAAAAGTTCAAGTGTAAGGGGAATGCAACGCCCCTATGATGTATTATTTTGGATGGTAGGGCAAAAGTGTATGCAAAAAAAAAAAAAAAAAAAAAAAAAAAAAAAAAAAAAGAAAAAATCAAGAAAAATATTTGTTGCAATTACTTTTATGTTAGCATTAAATGACCCCTAACTTGTATTTTGATTAGAATAAAAGCGCATTTGCTTGAGGACAAGCAAATCTCAAGTGTAAGGGTATTTGATGAAGCGAAAAGTGTACCGCTTTTAGGGGGTCATTTAAGCCCTAAATCGTATTTATTTGATCAAATATTGCCCTAAATCGTTCCTTTTGTCATTTTAGGTACTTTTGAGGAGAAATCTGGAAAAGGAAGCATTTTGGACGTTTTTGGAGCATAAAAGTGAAGAAAACGGCAAAGTCTCAAAAATCGGCTGAAAGTTACCTTTGACGGCGTCATATTTAACCCTGGACGGCGTCATGGCTTGGCAAAAGTGGTGGATGTGAAATTTACTCATGATAAGCCAGTGAAAATTGCATGTGAATTCTGACGGCGTCACGCTTTAACCTGATCAAGGGCGTCACGGCTTAATTCAAAGAGGGACGGCGTCACGTTCAAGGTCTGACGGCGTCAAGCCTTGATAAGCCAGAACGGATTTTGGAGAGCTAAAGAGGGACGGCGTCAAGAAGGTCATCCGGGAACCCTAGAAGCGGCGAGGTGACGGCGTCAAACTCCATAACATAACGCCGTCAGATCCAAAAGTCTATATATAGTTTTCTAATTTTTTGTCATTAGTGTGGAACTGAGTGTGGAATTTTTGGGAGAAAACCCTAAGACGATTTTAGCATCTTTTTCAAGGCTTTTTGCCTTGAGATCTTCCATGTTACATTGAAGATAAGTTATCAATTAATCATTCAATATGTCTATGTGTTGTTTGATTATATCTTGTTCTTGTCTTTTGGTTAATATGTTAGGCTAGATTTATCTTGTGTTTGCTTAGATCTAATGAAACCTAGCTATTGATTATTGGTTATTAGTGTGTTATTAGTTGTATTGGATGATTGTTTATCTATGTTAGGCTTAAGAAAACTGGCTAACTTCCTATTCGGTAACTTGCTTGAACGTCTTAAGAAACATGAACCAAATGCGTACTAAAGGTTTTTATGGTTGTATTTAATGCACAAGCGAATTCTAGTGATCCCATGTTAGGAGCTTCCTAGCGGGCTCGACATAGGAGTGAAGTAGGAGCTTGTAGAGTTGGGGAAGTACGTACGCCACCCCACAAATGGTATTAAGGAATACACCCGTCATACACGCGACTAATACACACAAATCAACCGGTAAAAGATAGTTAGGGAGTAAGGAAATCTAAGTGAACACATTTCTCTACAGATAAGTTTTCACCAAACTTTTTATTTTCAGTTATTTATTTTATTTGCATTCGTAATAATTTGGGTTAGTTGACTAGCAACTAATTCCGCCCACTCTTTTAAACCCGAGATTTTACTTGCTTTCATAAAAATATAAAAACATAAAAAAGAATCTTCCTCAACCCTTAGACCTATTAGAGTAGTCTTTCATACCTAACGAACACTATTCCCTGTGGAGAACGATCAATCCCCCGTACTTACCACTACACTATACTACATCGGTCAGGTACACTGCCTGGTGGGGTTGTAAGCCTCTTGAGATCCCTCGAGAGGTAAAACCTGTTGTAAGGTTGCAAAACCACGCATCACAAACCGCACACCACAAACCGCACAGACAAACTGCACAGATAAACCGCACAATACAAGCCGCACAGACAAGCCGCACAACACAAGCCGCACAGACAAACCGCACAGACAAACCGCACAACACAAGCCGCACAGACAAACCGCACAACACAAGCCGCACAGACAAACCGCACAGACAAACCGCACAACACAAACCGCACAGACATCACAATCCGCCAAACACGTCGCTTTCTAAGCGTTTTGTCGTTATTTGCCAAATCCGGTAATAAGACAAACCGCTCCTTCGAGGTAACACAAACCACACCTTTGAACTTGTCTCCGAGAGACAAACAGCAACGATGAACACCTTTACAAAAACACACGATGCAGCCAAAAATCACCACACGAAGCTTGAAACAACGATTCCAAACACCAAACACTACTTCTATGCAATCCCTAAGCTAGAAAGTACAAGATTTAACAACTTCTAACTACTAAACAAAGCACAAAATAGAATTTTTGTCACTTATCTATTCGAACCAAAACACCCCAAAAACTAATCAAATCCGTGAATCCTAACACACATGGACCTAACCATGGCTCTTGATACCAATTGTAGGAGATTCACTAACAAATAACACACGTTTGGGATTAGATCTATGGATCGAATAGCAAGAGTTTTAGAGAGAGAAAGAGGTTGGGAACCTTAGAGAGAGAAAGTTATGTGTATTAGATTAAAATGAGAATGAGGTCCAACCCTTCGCAAGAGTGGGAAGGGGTATTTATAGTTCTAACATATTGTGCCCCTAGCGAGCTGTGGAGCGAGCTGACAGTGGGTAAAGACCCAACCCACTCCACAATACTAATAATAACTAATCTACTAATAATATTACTGATAATCCTACGAGCTATGATGTGTTAATAAGTACTCGGGGTGACCGAGTCTTCAGCTGAATATTCATATTCCTAACACATGTGCTAACTCAATCTTAGGGATTATTGGACTTTCACTCACACTTTCCAAAATTGCAAAAAAGTTCAATCATGTCCAAACCACTTAAATTAACATTACCCTTAATATTTATAAAAGTATAAAGAATGAAACACAAGGACATTAGTCATCAGATGATCAACAATGTTTCAAATGACTAATGAGTTGGACATAGATAGTTTACAAATCACAAAACATAAAACAATCATCCATAAAAATTTTCAAGTACAGCAATCACAAAGTGATCAAACACGACACTCTTCGTAATCAAATATTCATTCTTTGACGTGTTCTTATTCCACCCCCTCCCCCCATTCTTCTTCCAGAAGATTGTGACAATCTTTTTTTCCTGAGTTTGAGTTTTCCGAAAATTAAACAGGGCGAACTTATTAAAATTTCTAAAACGGGTAAAATATGTTGAAGATAAACTTAAGGTATACCTTAAACCCGTTCTTGTATGTGTTTGTTACCACTCATCTTTCTCTTCTTCCTTGGTCTCTCTCTTTTCCTGCAATTGAATTCAGTATTTTATATAAGAAGAAATAACGAACGAATTCCAAATTGGGTTCAACGTGTAGAATAACGGACAATTAAGTCCCAAGTCGGCTAAAGAAAGGGAAAACATTATTATCAAAGTTTTCGTGTTCTTGATTCCTAGGTGTAGTGCTTCTTCTCTTCTACTTCCTATTGGTACTAGTGGACTAGGATTGACCTATAATACTAAAATCGAGATACTTATTTCTACGTGTTTGGAAACTTTATTAAATTCCTAATAATCTCCTCCTCATAAGCAGCCAGCACTCTCTTTCAACAACCTTGGCAAAGCATATATATAATAAAATGATTAATTAAAAAAAACACTTAACTGGCTTAACTAATAATGATTTACAATGGGAAATTTTATAGCACACGAGTCATAATGTACCCTCTCTCGAAAAATGTTAGGAACACATTTTGTTAATATTACAAGTCTTGTTCATTTAGTTAAAAAAAATTGCACGTTAAGGACATTATATTAGTATTCAAGGTCCGGTCCATTAGATGTCCATGGGCCGGCCTTCTTATCATTTTCCTTCTAGAAGAATTCATGTAAGAGTTGCCCTAGCTAGTAGCCTATAAATAGAAGGCTAGGGAACTCATTATTAGTGTTGGTTATTCATGTATGTTGCGGAAGCTTTGGTCCTTAATCGTATAAATTGAATTACCATTCCAAATCTCTTCTCTTCTTCTCTTATTGGCTTATTTCTTTATTTGTAGCTTATTAGATTAATAGTAGTACGAGTTTTACTTTGTTATACGTGTGTGTGTTTGAGATATACACGACCTACAAGTGGTATCATTCGCCAAAGGGATAGTTAGGATAGTGTTTTGAGTAGATCTAATCGTTTTCTAGGTTGGTTTTATTGATTACGTAAAGTTTTTTGTTCAAATTCATCAAAACTCTCATTTGTTGGAACGTAGCTTTCATCTCGTTAAAACCTCAAAAACATCATCAAATTTTCCATTTACCACGTTATAGATCTTAAATTTCTTCATATTTCGTGATTTCTAATCGTTAAAACTTCAAAATCCTACGGTTTTATTGGTTTTCTAGACGATTTATTGAAATCCGGGAAAGTCGCGTATTGGTAAAGTTGGTGAAAAGTGAGTTTTTGACATCTGGGTGAATAGCGACAAGTTAGGGTTTATCGCAATTCGAATAGCGACAAGTTAGGGTTTCATCGCAATTGGCAGATCTTCAGATTATCGGCATTGGGACTCAGTATTTTACTTCCTTGTAGAAGAAAGTGAAAATACTTCGACTTGGTTGCTTCTCATCTCTTGTAGGAGAGTTGAGAATTATCGAAATTGGAATTTAGATAAAATTATCGAAATTGCCATAAAATATCGCAATTCTGAGAAATTATCGCGAATTGCCTTTTCTATCGCAATTTAAGATAACTTATTCAAATTGTCATTTTTATTGCAATTCTAAGTTTTATCGCAATTTCTATTTTTCTTTATCGCTATTTGGAGTTTATCGTAATTGGGTGAACAGTACTTATCACAATTGGGTGAACAGTAATTATCGCAATTGAAAAAAAAAATCTTCAGTTAACCAAAACCAACTTAACATAACTCATCACACAAATCTTAATTATCTTCAAGATTCAAACATGTCTCAACCACCTCACTTCAATTACTACTATCAGCTACAGCAATATCTTCAACAACAACAATTTCATCCTCAGTATCAACAACAACAAGCATTCGTGCAACAGCATCAATTTCTCTCTCCACCACAAGTATCCCCACAACAAATCATGCAACATAATCAAATACTGAACAATCCATCCTACTCCAGAGAACCACATTGGTTTAACAAGATGTGTGAGGCAATCAGCAGTCAGCAATCCCGACATGAGGCTGGGAATTAGGACACTCCACCTATGCTGACACCTGGTAACTATGTGCAATGGGCTAGTAGATTTATCAGATTCATTGAACTCCGTAAACCCCATGGGAAATATCTTAAACAAGCCATTGAAGAAGGACCCTTTCCAATTCCAGTAACTGTTGTTTCAGGAACTTCAGAAAGAGAAGAAACATCAACTCCCATAGCTGTCGCTAACTACACAACTGAACAAACACTGCAACAAGAGGCAAATTAATTGGAAATGTCTTACATACTTCAGGGGATTCCCAATCCTATTTACCGAAGTATTGATGCTCAAAAGACTGCCAAAGACATGTGGGAACATGTGCATCTTCTAATGGAAGGGACTGAGTTAAATCAAGAAGACCTTGAGTCAAAGCTTTACATGGAATACAATAATTTCATCATGGAACCAGGGGAGACAATTGAATCATACTACCACCGTTTCACAAATGCTGTAAATGACCTCGATCGCCATGACATCAAGTTACCTAAGATTGCTATCAATTCAAAATTTCTTGGTTGCCTTCGACCAGAATGGCAGAAATATGCAACATTTGTCAGGCAAACTAAGAAGACTGGTGAAGTCAAGTATGGACTAATGTATGACTTTCTGAAACAACATCAATCTGAGGTAGATGAGGAAGTTGCAGCACGAGGTGGGTTCATATCAGCACCAACACCTAACTCGCTTGCTCTTGTTGCTCAATCCAACTTTCCACTACCAAACCAGGAATTTGGTCAATCATCTTACCAACCAAGTTTTCAACCACAACCTTCTAACCAAATCATCCCATATGAAGCACCATCACAATACTCTGACAACCAAATGGTTCCATATAACAACTCCGATTCCATGTTGTACTCAAACGCTGATTATGATGAAGAAGAGGATGCATTCAACTCTCTTAATGAAGCATTTGGATTAATTGCTAAGGCATTTGGCAAGTTCACCAAATCCAACAATCGTCTTCGTTCATCTTCCAATACCAGGAATCAAGCTGTTATTAATGATGGCAGAGTGGAAATTCAGAATCGGTCTTCGGGTAGATATGGTTCAGGAAACAATGGAAACTATGGGTCTCAGAGGTTTCAGTCAGGAGGGAACAGGTTCAATTCTGCAGGGGGTAACAGGAACAGTATGGGAACTACTCAGAGCAGAAATCAGATGGCTGGGAATGCACAGAAAGGCATTGCAAATACTTCAATCACATGCTACAACTGTGGTGGGAATGGTCATATGGCAAATGCGTGTCCAAAGCCTCGTACTATGGGCAGTGTATATCACAAGGAAGCTCTTCTGATGGTTCTCAAAGATGAAAAAGCAGCAGGAATGGTGACTCAGAATGAGCAAAGCTTCATGGCCAATGCTGCATCTGATGATGAGATGGAAGATCTTGAAGCAAATGCTGCAGTAATGCTCATGGCAAACATGCAAGAGATGAACATGTCCGAGACAGGCCCGGTTTATGATACCGATGGTCTATCTCAGGTACCTGATCCACATTGTCTTATACATGAAATTGCTTCACCATCTGCATCTTTATCTACAAATGACAATTCTGTTCAACATGATTCATCATTTTCATCTCCATCAGATGATCAAATAAACACTGTTGTATCATTTGATGATGATAAAACCGTCATTTCATTTGATGATTCTATTGACGATGAAAGTTATGATCATCTTGAACAAAATGATCCTTTGCCTGATCAAGATTCAGAGCTTCAGGCCTTGTTAATGACCACCCAATCACAAATTGAGAAATGCAATGAAATCAATCAAAATCTAAAAGAAAAAATTGCATTGTTAACGAAGGACAATGAGTGCTATAAACTACAACTTTTAGGATATCAAAAACAAGAAAAACGTGAAAAAGGTTTTGAGATTGCTTTCCAAAAAGAGTACGTCAAAGTTCAAAATTTAGAAAATCAAGTTCGTGAGCTAACCGTTTCTAAGGCTGAGCTTCTCTCTCAAAAAGAAAAGGATCAATTTGAATTCAAAAAACAAATTAATACTTTAAATTCTGAGCTGTTAAAAACTCAATCTGAGCTTTCAACATCTCAAAATAATCTTCTTGAAGAAAAGCAAGCCTCAAGTAAACGCGTCAACTCATATCTTGAAGAAATTGTCACTTTGGAATCCAAACTTAAAGAGTTTCAAACTATTGTATACAAAAATGGTGAATCCATAACTCAAATTCTGCCTCATGTCAAACATCTGAAGAAATGTGCAACACAATGGGAACAAGAATTATTCACGGAAGTTGCATCTATGAAAGGCATTTTCAAAGAACAGGACGACAAACTTCAAAGACAAAAACATCAAAAGAAAACTTTGAAAAACGAGAATGATCGACTCTTAGAAAAAGTTCTGTGTTATGACGTTGTTTCTGTGATAATGAATTCGCTTTATGAGTCATGCAATGAGTTACTTGTGAATGATCATGCTGTAAATGTTGAGATGTTGCAAATGGAGATAGAAAATTTGGTCAAAGAGAATGAGGATCTTCGACAAATCAACAATGATGTGGAAAATAAAGTTTTTAATCTTCAAAAAAGGCTTGATTGGTGTCAAAATCAAAGTGCTGAATTTGAACTAAAATTTCAAAATCTCATAGGATCTTTATCATTTCAAAACAGTCATGTTCCTGAAATTAATAAGGAAACAAAGGCTTTCTTAAGACTTAAACTGTTTGAAAATGAAAAGGAACTGGATGAAATTCTTCAAAACAGAAATGACACAGTCCGCCTCAACAGAAAATTAGATTCAAAAAATCAAGAATACCAACACATCATTGTTGATCTGAAGAAGAAAATCAGAGTTTTAGACAAAGGCAAAGCAAACGTTCATAAGATTGCCCCAGGGATGTATGTAGTAGACAAAGCAATTACCCAAGCATCAGACTCAACCACTAATGCAAACACTTCTACTTCCACAGGACTAGATACTATCTCTAAGGCTAGCAGTTCCAAGACTCCCAAGAAACAACAGAAGCGTAGAGTCAGGAAGTCTAGGAATGGATCATCTAAGTCTTCAGAAGTTAAAGCAAGTAGTTTGAATAACACAGATGTAATGTCAGGAATAGAATCGACCTTATCTAAGTCCAATTCTAGGAATGATGTAACAGATGTTGAATCTATGAATGTTAATGTTGATGTTATGATTGATGCTAGTTGTATTGTTTGTCGTGCTAGTATATTATCTGGTGATCATCAAAACTGCATTGCTAAAACTCTGTTGAAACGGAAAAAGAAACGAACTAGTGGCCCTTCCTCTAGGCTCAAAACTGTTGCCAAGTCCATTTTAGGGAAACCACCACTAGTAGTTTCTGAGCAAACCGTTGAAACACCCATAGCCAAACCTAAGACAAACAAATCACCTAGTGCATTCATTAGGAAAAAGGCTGAAACTAGTTGGACATGGCAACGTTGGTTACAAAACACAACAAGTTTTAAATGGGTTCCTAAGATAATTAAATCTTGTGTTACTAACCCAACGGGTCCAACCGTTACCAATTCTCCACCTGTTTCCAATATTTGTGATGCAGGTGATCCAAATTGTCCTATGGATTGTTGATAGCGGGTGTTCCTGACACATGACCGGCAACCTCACACTTCTCACAAACTTTATCGCAAAGTTCATCGGAACGGTCAGGTTCGGGAATGATCACTTCGCATCAATAATGGGCTATGGAGATTATGTTAATGGGAACATCGAGATCAGTCGTGTATACTATGTTGAAGGCCTTGGTCACAATTTATTCACTGTGGGACAATTCTGTGATGGAGACTTAGAAGTAGCATTTAGGGAGAAAACTTGCTTCATTCGTGATCTTCAAGGAAATGATTTGATGAAAGGAAGACGCGGAACCAGTCTATACACCATATCCTTTGAAGGCATGACAGCTTCATCTCCTATCTGTTTACTCTCCAAGGCTAATCCCACAAAGGCTTGGTTATGGCATAAAAGATTGTCTCATCTCAATTTCAAAACCATGACTGACCTTGCAAGGAATAAATTGGTTGAAGGATTACCCAAATTCATATATGCTAAAGATCATTTGTGTTCTGCATGTGAACAAGGGAAAAGTCACCGTGCTCACTTTCCTCCAAAAACAGAACACAACACAGATCATGTCCTCCAGCTGCTACATATGGATTTGTGTGGTCCAATGCGGGTTCAAACTATAAACGGGAAAAGGTACATTTTGGTAATAGTAGATGACTACTCACGATGGACATGGGTCTACTTTCTTTGGACAAAAGATCAAGTTCCTTCAATGGTCATCACGTTTCTCACAAAGATTCAAGTTCAAGTCCGTAACACCGTCAGGATTATTCGTACAGACAACGGCACTGAATTTAAGAATCAAACCCTTCGGGAATACACTGAGAAGCATGGGATTGTTCATCAATATTCAATTGCTCGCACTCCCGAACAGAATTGTGTAGTTGAAAGACGAAACCGTACGCTTGTGGAAGCAGCTAGAACAATGTTGATCAATGCTCAATTACCAGACTACCTTTGGGCTGAAGCTGTTAATACTGCATGTTATGCTCAGAACCGCGGCATGATCAACAGACCACACAACAAAACTCCATATGAGCTTATTCAAGGCAGAAAACTAAACATCAACTACTTTCATGTTTTTGGAGCACTGTGTTACCCGAAAAATGATAGAGATGATCTTGGTAAATTAAAGGCTAAAGCAGACATCGGGATATTCGTTGGCTACTGTGAGAATTCTAAAGGATATAGAATTTGGAATCATCGGACCGGGGAAATTCAAGAGACTATACACGCAAATTTTGATGAACTCACGGAAATGGCTTATGAGCAAGACCGCTTAGAACCCGAACATAACCGTCTAAACTTCCCTGAATCTTCGGCTGCACCCTTACCTTTTAACAGGAAAGATCTGAAAGATTTGTTTGCACCAATGTTTGATGAAGTTTGTGTTAGTAGTGCATCAGATGCTTCCACCAGTTCCGCTGCTCAACATGTCCAAAATCAAGCACCTGATCAATCTGCAACTACTACTACAGTAGTTGATAACAATGCACCTCAACCTGAAACCTCATCACCCATGGAACAAACACCTCCACCTACAGTTGAAGATTCTTCCCCCACTTCTAACCAAGTTCCCACACCTTCAAATTATGACGGGAATGCATTTTTCAATCCATTTGCTCCACCACCAACCATTCCAGAAATAGGAGAATCATCATCGAGCAATATGGACCCGTCACATCACCAAAATAGCATTCAACATTTTCCATCTACCCACAAATGGACAAGAGATCATCCCTTGGTAAATATAATTGGAAATCCTGACAATCCCATCATGACAAGACAAAAACTTCACTCAGATAGTGAACACTGCATGTATGCACTCACTGTCTGTCAATCTGAACCTAAAAACATCAGAGAAGCCCTTACATACGACAACTGGATTGAATCCATGCAAGAAGAGCTGGAACAATTCAAACGTTTGGACATTTGGGAATTAGTGGAAAGACCAGATGGAGTTTATGTTGTTGGATTTAAATGGATTTGGAAGAACAAGCTGGATGCAGATGGTACAGTGATTCGTAACAAGTCCCGACTGGTAGCAAAAGGGTATAGCCAAGAAGAGGGTATTGACTTCGAGGAATCGTTTGCTCCAGTAGCTCGGATTGAGGCAGTTCGAATGTTTCTGGCATACGCAGCCCACAAGAACATCACAGTCTATCAGATAGATGTGAAGACGGAATTTCTCAATGGACAACTCCGAGAAGAGGTGTACGTGTCACAACCAGAAGGCTTCGTGGACCCAGATCATCCTAACCATGTATATCGGCTTAAGAAAGCCCTATACGGCCTTAAACAAGCCCCGAGGGCGTGGTACGATAAACTGTCTGCATTTCTACTTGCTAATCATTTTACCATTGGAACTGTTGACCCGACTTTATTTATACAGACACACGGGGAAGACATTCTCATTATTCAAATTTATGTGGATGATATTATTTTTGGTTCAACCAATAAAAAATATTCAAACGCTTTTTCTAAACTGATGAAACAAAACTTTGAGATGTCTATGATGGGTGAACTTAAATTCTTTCTAGGATTGCAAGTTCATCAGTCGCCCCGTGGTATATTTCTAAGTCAGTCAAAATATGCTCAGGAAATCCTGAAAAAGCTTGGTATGACCAGCTGTGACACCTATAATACCCCAATGTCCTCCTCATCCCCGAAGCTAGATGCTGACATACATGGGACACCCATTGATCCTACGAAATATCGTAGTATGATTGGTTCGATCATGTATCTCACGGCTAGCAGACCGGATGTTGTATTTGCCACATATCTTTGCTCCCGATATCAGTCTAGACCGACTGAACGGCATTTGTCAGCCGTTAAAAGAATCCTTAGATACATAAAGGGAACCATTAATTTGGGGATCTGGTATCCAAAGGATTCTGGGTTTGAACTTGTTGCATTTTCAGACGCTGACCATGCAGGGTGCTTAGACACACGCAAAAGTACATCAGGGGGAGTACAATTCTTGGGTAACAAGCTCGTCTCTTGGTAATCAAAGAAACAAGACTGCACCTCATTGTCGTCAACAGAATCTGAATATGTGGCCATGTCTGCCTGCTGTGCTCAAGTCATCTGGATGCGATCACAACTGATGGACTACGGATACGTATTCAACAAGATTCCCATGTACTGTGATTCCAAGAGTGCCATCGCTATTTCATGCAATACCGTGCAGCATTCCAAGTCAAAGCATATTGATCTCCGGTACCATTTCATCAAGGAACATGTGGAAAAAGGTACTGTTGAATTGTATTTTGTGGGAACTAAACACCAATTGGCGGATCTGTTCACAAAAGCCTTGCCTCATGCAAGATTTGTGGATCTGGTTCACCGAATTGGTATGAGATGTTTGACTCCAAATGATTTGGAAAACTTTCTCAAAAACAATTAAATGAGTCAAACATCTAAACTATCTTTGTAAATATATATTAAAAAAATAATAATAATAAAAAAAATGCAAGTACAACCCTTATCCAACACGTTGTTTATTTTAAAATGTCACAAATTATTTATGAACACGTGTTGAGGGGGAGACATAATCTTTTCCACAATTTTTTAAACTTGTACTTGCATGCTTTCAGAAAACTGTTGCTTCACAAAGTTTTGGTGATAAGATTTCAAGATGGAAAAAGTTGTGTGCCTTAAATGTAAAATATAAGACTTAGAGTTAGTATGATGGTGGTTTAGGACTTAGAATTCAAAAATGTCAAGGTTTGAGGACTATATGTGTCAAGATTGCAAAGTTAATTATTAGATATAAAAAGTTAAATACACTGCAGTTAATTCACTACAACCTAACCTGACATTTTCAACCACCGTATTAAATTACCACACCCACCATCATCTACAGCTATCATTCAATCGGACAATCCACTCACGATCATCAAATTTTGTGAGTAATTTTGTGCTTAAAATGTCATTATAACAGATGGTTTTTAACTTTATCATGATCCAACGGTTAAAATTATCACAATTGTGAATTTGAGTTCTAGGGTTTGCGTAAAAATTGGGGATCATTGAATGAAAGTGTTTTAGTTGAGAAATGTTGTAAGATAATACTTAGATATAGTTTATAAACCTAGATTGTGTGCTTAATTACTCCCAGAAACATCAAATCGTTAGAATTAAGTTTTAGGGTTTAAGCGACAAATTTGGGGAAATCCGTATATGAGTGTTATTGTGTAATTTGTATGTTGGGATGTTGTTGTTTTGAGCTTAATTGAATATTTGCATGCTTAGATTGTGCACAAAAACATGTTTAATGGATCAATTGAGTTTAAGGGTTTAAGAAGAACTACGAACACTAGCAGGTTGATTATTGAGTATTTATGGATGAATATTGTTATAACTTTGTCAGATTGTTCAGATTAGTCATTAAAACTAATTTAGATAATCTGTGCTTGTAAAATCTAAGTTATAATGAATTTTGATAAAAATCTACGTGGCTGTTCATCTTCAAAGTTATCGAAAATTCTTGTATGAGAGTTTATCGAAATTGCCAAAATTATCGCGATTGGATAATTATCGCTATTGCCTAATTATCGCTATTTCATAATTATCGCTATTGCATAATTATCGCTATTGCATAATTATCGCTATTGCCTAATTATCGCTATTGCCTAATTATCGCTAATGGATAATTATCGTAATTGCATAATTATCGCAATTGCCATAATTATCGCAATTGTGATATTTTATAGAATTTGATTTCTTTCCTTAGGTATATCTTTTATACTTATCAAAATGAATCAAATTTTATAAAATTTGGTAATTTCTTGATAAATTCTTTGATCAAGCATGTAACAACCAATCATAAATGCAAATGGATGCCATGTGTTGTATCTAGTTTTAACATATGCTAACAATCATGTATATTGCATATTTGTACTTGATTGTTGCTTCAGATAACATCAAATGGCTGCACCAGAACAACAACCTCTTCCAACACTCACAAAAGAAGAAGTTTTTCCACATGGGTATTCTTTGGAAATTGGGAAAAACAATGCACGAGTGGAGCTTGATAAAATAAAGTGTTCTGACCCAAGCTGCCAGATAGCTGTGGAGATTCTTAAAGCTCATAAGTGCAGAAACCTTCTTGACAGCTCTGACACCATTCCAGAACTGTACATACATCAATTCTGGGATACTTTCACACTGAGCAGTGATGATAAGTACTTCACAATCCAACTGGATCGTAAAAGGATCAGAGTCACACCTAATCATCTCCGCAAAGCCTTAGACCTTCCAGATGCACCTGAAACTTCCAACCAATTCTACCCGACACCTTCAGAATCTGAAATCATGCAATTCCTTGAAGACATTGGTTATGATGTTCAACCAGAAACACCATTAACCAAGATCTCTAAAGTCAATGCAAAATACATACCTCAGCCCTGGAGAACTATCTTCTACATTATAACCCGTTCAATATCCGGTAGAGATAGTGGCTTTGAGCACCCAAGACTAAGTCATCTTCAAGTCTTCTGGGGGTTCGTGAACCAGGAAAAGATTGACTTTGCAGCTCTTATCTGGGAAGACATACTATTTCAGATGCGGAAAGCCTTCAAACAAATCCCTTTTGTCCAATACACCAAAGTTCTCATAAGTTATCTGCTTGACTTACATAAGGACATTGATCGACGACCTACCGATCGAGAGGTTTATCCATACATGATGGATAAAACTTTCCGCAAAGTCTACTTTCCCAAAGGGAGCAAGCACAAACAAGGGACAAGACTGCCAGAGTTTCTAATGACCGATAAAATCAAAGAAACTCCAGCATATATTGCATATGATAAGGCATTCCATGAACGTCGAGTGGGACTTTCTAACTTGGTTGAAGGGTCAGGATCCACAAAAACCCGTTCTCGAAGCAGGTCTAAGACTGGCAATGCATCAAGTACCTCACTTCCAAAGAAACAGCATCCAAGATCTCTCAAGAGAACTGTACCTAGTAAACCCCAACCAAAATCTGAACCATCTGGGAATGTTGTTGAAGATTCTGACTCTGAATCATCTGAATCAGAAGAGGAGACTCCTGTTGTTTTGACTGTTGAAGAAGCTGAACTTCAAAATCAGATCAACTTTGAAAATGCACAAAAGATGAGTCTAAAGTCAACTATGGAAGATGAAGAAAGAAGGGCATGATTGGCTATTGAGAAACAAAGGGAGTATGAAATGAAGCAAGGAGCAGGAGGATCAGGCACCGCTCAAGAAACAGCTTCGATCCACACTAATCCGGTTAATCAACCCGGAGGATCTGGAGTTGCTACATCCATGATTCAGCCTGATACGGTTATTCAACCCGATAAGGCTGAATCTGTCATTCCTCAGCAACCAAGTTCTGTTAATCAACCCGACTTGGAAGCACAAGCTCAGGGTGAGAAGGAGAATGATCAGGAGAGCAATATAGTCTTAACTGACAAGGAAATCTTAGACTCCATGTTTGATGATGATCAGGGGGGGAACAACTCCATCAGGACAATATGGACTGGAATCCTAAAGATGAAAAGGAAATTCTTGGAAATAAGACAACTGAAGCTGCTAAGGAACTTGAGGAAGCAATGGCAAGACAAGAGGAATTAGAAAGGAAACGTAAGGAGGATGCTCAAGCTAACTTGGAAGCTGATAGCTACATCCGTTCTCCATCAGTTCCTCCACCAGAACTTGCTATGGTTGTTCATAACCCTCAGCAGGAGTAGAAATCACCACCAGTTCAACCTTCACCTGTATCATCACCCAAACCGAATACACCTCCTGAATCACCTCCTCACACTCTAACACCTCCTTCTTCCCCTCCAAAGGACTCAGCACCTAACTCTGAAGAACCAATTCCATCACTTACTTCATCATCGAAGAAATCACCATCACCTAAAGAAAAAGCAACAGTTTCTGATAGTATCAAACAGGCCTTGAAAGGTAAGCATGTGAAAAGAATTGCCCATGTTACAAAAGTGGAAGTTGTATCTCCTGCTGCAAGAAAACTTAAGGAAGCAGTGAAACGTGCACAAGTCAAGAAGGACAAACAAACAAGTGTAAAAATGGCTGAGATGGAAAACTTAGTCAAGAACTTGTCTCAACAAGTGGAAGAGATGCAGCAAACTAAGCTAAAGATGGATGAGTTTCTAGAATCTGATGTTGATGCTAGAATGAAAGCAAATACAAGGCATTACATCAAGAAGTACATTCCTGATCTTCAGAAAATCATTGAAACTTATGTTGATACTACATTTGAAGAAAAGATCAAAATTCTGAAGATTCAGCAACAACATCTTCTGGAATATTCTGTTGAAGATCTTCAAGACACTCTCCACACCAAGTTGCTTGCAAAATCTTCTCTCAATTACACTGAACTGTCCATCTTGAATGCTATTCGAGAAAATATGGAATCTTGTAAGGCTTCAGCAGAAAAGGAAAAAAGGAAACGTGATGATGATGAACCAGATCAAGACCCTACTACAAAGAAACTAAAGACTGGTAGCGGATCTGGAATTCACATTGCTGAGCCTACAGGAAACACAACTTCTTCTCCACCTCAACCAAATCCTGAATCTAGTCCTACAACAACTGAACATCATTTTGAGCATATTCCTGAAGAAAATGTGGAATTTCAAACACAAGAAGATCAACCACAATCTCTACCACCATCTCCACCAAAGTCTAAAACTTTCAAATCAAAGCCAACTAGCAGCAAGAAATCTTCTCAAAAATCAGCTGTAGTCACATGGCTTGATGATGATGAAGATGTGAACGGAAATGAATGGTTTGATCAGCTTGCCAGTGCTCAGATCCAAGACGATGAAGCTTCTAAAGTTGAAGACAGTACGTTTGCATTTACACACAAAATCAAAAATACTCTGAATGTGAAGAAAATGACAAAGAGAGAACTTCGTAGGATCAAAAATGATGCCTTCATTCTTCTTAAAGACAAATCTGCAAATGCGGCTGAGCTGGAGTATCACCTTAAAAACATTGCTCGTGCAATGTCAAGTGAGTTTGACTGGAGTAATCCAGACATACTCAGGGTGGGTGGCCGTGACAACAAAAACCGTTCATACATCACAGACTGGACGAAGCCACTACCCATGATCAGAAAACCACATGGAACCTCAGAAATCCCCTTCCATTTCTTTTTCAACAAAGATCTTGAACTACTCATGCATGGAGCATCAAGCAAAATGAAGTATGCAACTTCTATTACCTTCACTCCTGCAGCAAGTTACCAAAATCCTGCTATTGAGGAAGCTGCAATTCACCAGAAGATCTTCATCAAACAACAAGTGATCTATGATCGTGATGCTGAATTAGGAATCCATCACTGGTATGATAAAAGGAAGACTTGGTACAAGTATAAACTCAGCCAAAAGTCTCGTGAACAAGTCTACAGTGACCTTAGGATCATGGCAGTGATTAGTGTTTCAGGATCGAAGAAGTATGATTACACATTCCTATCTACGATCACCGTCAGACGACATGACAACCAGATCTACTCGTTCTCAGAAGCAGATTTTCCTGACTTGAGTCTCAATGATATTGAAGACTTATACCTCATCAAAATACAAGGAAAACTGCAACATCTCTCTACCGATCTTCAGTATGCTTTTAGTGCAGCTATCTGCCACTTCATCCGAAGAACGATTATCAAAGAACGAGTAGAAGATCTTCAGTTAGGAGTGGAAAGTTATCAGCAGAAGTTGAATCTCATTGAGCCCATAATGTTCTTGGAAAACAACCGCGATGCTCAATATACCATGAAGAAATACCCAGTCTTTGGGTTCGTCTACAGAAGTGCAACACACACAAACCATTTCATGTCATTTCACGAGATACATAAATTCTGTGACGATACGCTGAAAAACGTTAGAGATGGGTTAGTTCTAAGAGTTCGGGATCATGAGTTGAAAAAGTCAACAAGGTGGACACATAATGAGCTCAAACAAGTGATGCAGTTCATCTTGAAGATTGAAAGAAGGTTGTACCGGAGGGATCAGATTCGGAGACTTGAGAGTTATGTGGGCGGTCGTCCACCATTTCCTATCAGACTATATCAAAGGACGGACCCAGAATTCACCAAGTTTAACAAAGGAGGTTGATGTAAGCACTTGAATTCATTATTCATAATTCTTTTTCATTATTCTTACCATATGCCTGTGACATTACGGCTTGTGCACACATAACAGTGTACAACCCGGACCCCAAAGAAAGGACCCTGAGGTACGCTTCAGTGCCTCAATCCTGAACAAGGAGCGAAAGCTTCTTACTTATGAGCAGAATTAAAACCAGAATGTTTTCTAAAGTTTTTTCAAACATTCTGCTCATAAGGACAAGTATTCCCTTGTTAAGGGGGAGTATTTGAAAATATAATCTTTGTACAGAGAAATATAAATGTTCTTGAAATTCTTCCCTAAAACTCAAAAACAGCATATTTTAATCATAAACGTTTTCCAAAAACATCATGAGTATGCTATTTTTGAGGGGGAGAAGTAAAAGATGATTAAAATATGGTGTTTCATTTGCTGGAATCTCTTGTGCTCAAACTCAGAATTGACCCTCGAATTGATGATAGGAAAAGTCAGTAGTCGAAAGGACATGTCCCGGACGGGTAATAATTTCAAGCCAGTTTATCTGGTGATGTAAGCGTGTCTCGCAAAGGACGTGTCTGAGTAGAATGTACCGATTTCGAACGATAATCTTTGAATCTGATCTGGACGGGTAATAATTTCAAGCCAGTTTAACTGGTGATGTAAGCGTGTCTCGCAACGATCAGGTTCATTGAAAGTCAATCAATTCAAAAGTGCCAACTCTTTCCGGCATGTGCAAATTTCAAATTTATTACTTATGCGCACATGTTAAGGGGGAGTATTTCTGAAAATCATCAAACTCTCAAGGTGTCAACAAAATGTCTTTACAAATTATCGACACTTTGAGAGATTTTTCAATGATTTGGTTTTATGGCATCATTAGGATAGTCATGGAGTTATAAGGTGACTAAGGTTAGTGAAAAACCGTCCTATGATCCGCCAGAGCCGGAGGGATCTACCCAAGGACAATACCAATAGTTTAGAACTAGAAAGTCCTAGGTATGATATTAAAAAGGAGAAAATGAATGAAAGGAGAAAGAAGGGGTTGAAGAATTAAAAAGAAAAGGGTGAAAAGAAATAGCCCTCCATTTGTTCAACCTTAGGGCAGACACCGGGTTCAATTCATAATCTACTGGTTGATGAGCATCACCGGTATTGAAGACAAAAGACGTCATGGACCCAGTGACGCACTGCACTAAACCTTCTAAGCCACTCAAGTGTCTCTCAAAAGACATTTGTTTCATTCACACGGAGAACCCTTCATAATCTATCGACCTCTCATTACGAGAGTGTTGATATTGAAAAGGAGGCAATCTGCTCCACGCCTCCGAAGACCAAACAAATGTGCACTAATTGAGTCTAGAGCCATGAGATTCATCAAAGATCTCTTAGGTACACTTAGAATTACTCTGGTGTTCTACATCATGGGCATCAGTTGTAAATTAGGAAAGTGTCCTTCGCAGATCTTAGCAATCTGCCAAGAACATTCATGAGAGAAGTCACAATTGTGATTATCAATGATTGAATGGAAATCCTTCCAGAGCAACATCAAACAACTCTGACAGCAGGTCACTTCGGTAACTCCTTGTGGGTTACGCTTAGTGGTTGCTCCAAACGGTCTATAGTCGTGGGGTGATCTCCAGCGACTCACTGAATCATGGGTGCACTTCGGTGTGTCCGTGTTATCCCTTTCGGGGGAATCTGGTTCAGAACGGCCTGGGTTAGGATTTGAGAAAGTCTTCACACTATGCTGTTGACGATCTCAAGTCTGAGCCTGTAAGTAGCGGTTGGTTCGTGCTGATGATGTGCTGCTGCTGCTGCTGTGAGGATCTGGAGTTCAACCATCAAGACTCCATCATGTTCATATCTTGAAGAAATGTTCTCTCAAAGACTCAGTAACAACAAAAGTTCAACACATGATATAGTAAAGTCAAAAGTTCAAGCACCTCAACCATTCTCAAGTTTAAGATTGAAAAGTGAGAACATATTGCAGAAAACAAGTCAAAGACATATGAGCATGATGGAGAAGACGAGAAGACGTTGGAGTTTGGCAGATCGAGACAACATCATATCATCTTAGAACAAGAACAAAGAAACAAAGATTATAAAGACGTCGGAAGCCAAAGAAGCAAAGAAGACGTCGAGCAACATTGATGATCAAGACTTAGGGTTAGATTGTTAGGAACATGTTTTGTTAATATTACAAGTCTTGTTCATTTAGTTAAAAATGTTGCACGTTAAGGACATTATATTAGTATTCAAGGTCCGGTCCATCAGATGTCCATCGGCCGGCCTTCTTATCATTTTCCTTCTGGAAGAATTCATGTAAGAGTTGCCCTAGCTAGTAGCCTATAAATAGAAGGCTAGGGAACTCATTATTAGTGTTGGTTATTCATGTATGTTGCGGAAGCTTTGGTCCTTAATCGTATAAATTGAATTACCATTCCAAATCTCTTCTCTTCTTCTCTTATTGGCTTATTTCTTTATTCGTAGCTTATTAGATTAATAGTAGTACGAGTTTTACTTTGTTATACGTGTGTGTGTTTGAGATATACACGACCTACAAAAAAAGACTTCATAAGTGCATTTTTTTAATAACCATGCTCCATTTTCAACGTGCAATGAATGTTCCGAAAATACCTCTAATGTTCACCCTTTACACTTTTAAAGGGAAAGTTGTTATACAAAGAGAGCACTTATGAAGGCTTTATTTTTTATAAGAGCTCTTATGAGGCGTATCCTGTCAAATTTCCCTTTGCAATATACATATTGAGTGACTGATCAGAAAAAAAATATATATCTAGAACCCACCTTACAATCTGCTTCAATGAGTCATTGATCACAAATACAAATAATAATAAAACAATTTATATGGATATAAAACAATTAAGTATAAATCATTGAGACGGATGGTGAAACAAGAACATAATAAGGAGAGCTCACCTTAACATACGGAGATACAAGGGTTTGCACAAAGATAGGAGACGAAATATATTTCTCACTCTTAGACTACTGCATATTATCATCACAAAAGTAAGTTGGTATCCTATAGTCTTTACTATCCTTAAGCATATAGTGAATAGCATGATCCTTCATCTCATAATAATTTGTGATTGGCAATAGTTCCCAAGACGGTTTGTCATTGTAGTTTTTTCATAACCCAAATGCTGCAGTGAGGATTATTGACAGGATATTTCTCTTTGATAAATAATATAGCTACAACAATACTCCAAATCTTAGTATAAGATAACGTCAACTTCTGACTTATGAGACTCCAAGACTTTATGCAACTTTCAACCCGTTTAGCTAACACTTCCACTTGGCCTAAATAAGACAACGACCACCTTTAAGTACTAAACAAAAGGAGTTAACAATAAAATAAGCCATGTACCTTGTTATGATCCCAGACGTTCAAGATTCCATCCTCTGCTGAACTTTCAAAGACAGACGATTTGTCCGGAGACCACTACAAAATGAATAAAATTTTGTCAACATCCAAATATTACTTAAAAAAACATAGAAGACGCAAAAAACACTAGTGATTTAAACCTGCACATAGAGAACAACAGCAGTGTGATTCTCGAATATATGGATGGGTTATCCAATCACATTGAATGCTAGTGAGGAAGAAGGTCAGGTAGAACAGTTCACAAAAGTTCCTCAAATATCAATACATGCCCCTAATGGAGTTCAAAGCTACCAAACTATGAGAGTGGTTGGAATGGTAGGGAAATTTGAACTGCACATTGTGATTGATTGTGGAAGCACTCATAATTTCTTAGATGTGAATGTGGCAAAGAAGTTGGGAATTTATTGTTAGAGTTTGATGGAAAAATATTAATCGTGTATGACTAGATTCGAACACGGGACCGAGGGATTGCACACTTTACGTATGAATGATCAAGTAACTAATTAATATATATAATAGTTATGTATTTTAATTATTTCGACACGAAATGATAACTAACGGACGTTAAGTAATTAACGGAATTGACTAAAGACCGTTAGGGAATAAAGGGAGGACCATAAGTGAAATTTGGAGCAAAAGATAAATTAGGAAACCCATTCCATTGGGTTTGGCCGATCGGCCTATGGGTTCTAACCCATTCAATCCTTAGATTTTGCTCCAATTTAGGTATTGCCTATAAATACAAATCAAGGGTTATTAGTTCTTTTACCTTGTGCATTGCTATAACCCTAAAATTTGTTTTCTCCTTCTCTTGTCTCCAAACTGATTGTACAACCTCTTGTGGGTGTCGATCCATAGTTTTTTCAAGTAAACAAATTTTTTTTGGTTTTACGTGTTCATTCACTAGCATCAATACTTGATTGGTTATAGTACGTGTGTACAAGAGTTCGGTAATAACTTACTTTAGTTATTCATCTTGGATTGTGAAACAAAAAGGTAAGGGGTTTCACGTTAATCCTATTCTTAGTTCCAGAGAAGAAGTATTCAAGTTCGATCCTTGTTTTGCTAGGATCAAGGTACGCTAACTTTTATTATTCGGTAATACTTTGTACATGTTAAATTAAAGATCTTTGCTTCCGCTATACGTGCTTTGATGTGTTTATTTATTTAGTTGATTGTCAAGTTATTTAAATTCCAACAGTGGCATCACGAGCCGTTTAACATGTAATTGTAATTATCAAAACGCATAATAAAAATCAAATCTTGATTTGGATTTACATGTTTTAGTCGATTTTTTTAGGGTTTTCATACTAGAACTAAAAAATAATCGAATCATAATTTGGTGGGGGGGGGGGGTTTCGACCCTCTTTTAATAAAAAGTTGGTTTTGTAACCCTAAATTAGGACATGTTGTATTTATGTGTTTATTTGAATAAGGGTTACGTTCCTGGTAAATTCATGATGCTTCATGCAATGTATTCATGAATTAGGGTTTGTTTTATGTGCTACATGTTTTAGATAAGTCTAAAATTAAGGAAGACCTAATAAATTAAATTAATGAATACGTTATGTGCAACGTGGTATAAAATTATTAAGACTTACACTACCAACTTGTTGGTCTAGTGGTCCATTGGGTACAATGCACTCGAAAATCAATGGGAGTTTTAATAATTATATACATTATAATTCACATATAGATTATTAATAGGATTTATCAAAAGGTTTGCATGTGGCTATATGATTTAATAGTTAAGATTATATGCGTTATTATGTGTTTATTTATTTTTGTTAAATTACTTGTCTTTTTTGTTTAAATTGTTGTGAATTGTAAGCAGAAGAGGGTAATTTTTGGTATAAAAATAAATGGACCTAATAACTATGAAACCTTGATGTGGTAAATTATTTATTGCCAAGTCTTATGTGCCGACAGTGGTTCGCTTTGCACGGTAATTTGCTCCCAGGCGAGACTAGCAATTTTATAATTTACAACATAAATTTTTTAAGACTTAGAATCATAAATTTTTAATTGATTGATGAGTTTTGCACCAATAGTTGAACGGCGGACCTAGTTTGACAAACTATAAGGTGGGTATAAGGTTGGTTTCGCATTAAATTGTGGCCTTAAAGAGACTCCATTCTGTCTCTCCGCTTGCTTGTGCATCAAATTGGACTTACCAAGTACCACTATTTTATGTGCAAAATCATCTTAAGGGTGAATTGACCTCAATTCCACGCGCCACTTTTGTGGTAATTATCCGAATAACTTGAGTCTTTTGACTCATGCAGTAGTAGGATATAGTAGGCGATAATTGTAGGTAATTCTTTAATTGATGAACCCAATACCTCAAATTAAAACTTTGTTGATTTAACTCTTAGTGAATTGGTAATTAAAAATTGTTCCAAAAACCTGATGATACGAAGATGAGTGCATGCTTCTTCGTACATATTTTGATTGTAACATCAAATATATACCCTAAAATTTAAGTCCACGCTATCTAATTATAAGAGACACTTGGAGTTAATATCTAGCGTAAGTGGGACCTTGACATAGATATTAATGACAAGGTAAATTACATACTTTCATTACTAGCAGATCAACTGATGTAATGAAACTATGTGAATTTGCAAGTTTCTAAATTAGACGACTTAATTAAGTTATAAGTGAGACCTTGAGACTTAAAGCATGAGATGGGAAGAAACATGCTTACATTGCAAATTGTTTGGCAAATGTAATTCCCATAATGATCTAGGAGTCGGAAATTGTTTTGTCAATTATTGTACGACAAGTTACCATCTTTTGTACTTCCACTACTAGCAGATCAACTGATGTAGTGGAACTATGGAAAGTTGGATCCTAGTTTTCAAGAAAATTAAATGGTTATTTTATATTTCCTGGGTAATTTTCTTTTCTTGAAAAATTGTATTATTGGAATACTAATATTTGAACTTTTTCTGTAGAAATGGCTCAACCCGACAACACTAGTGCAAGTTCCGCTTTCAAAGCTCACTTTGAGAGGGAAAAACTGACTGGCCCAAATTTCAATGATTGGCATCGGTCACTGAGGATTGTCCTGCGTGTGACTAAGAAGCTAGATTATTTGACTAAGCCTTGCCCTACACAGCCAGCTGATGATGAATCTGATGAGATCAAAGATGCTTGGCAAAAGGAGTTCGATATGCATAATGAGGTAGCATGCTTAATGCTAAACAATATGATTTCCAAGTTGCAAAAGCAATTTGAGAATTACTTTCCTAAAGATATGCTTGATGAACTCCTGAAAACCTATGAAGTACCTCCAACTGTCGAACTGTATGATTTGATCGATCAATTCCATAGCTGTAGGCAAGGGGAAGGGAAACCCATGCGAGATCATGTGTTAGAAGTGAAAGATTACATCGATCGTATCCAACATATGAACTATGTATTACCTGAGAATATTAATGTGAACTTAATCAATAGGTCCCTTAACAAGGACTTTAAGGTTTTTGTTCAAAATTATAACATGCATTGCTCGGGGAAGACAACAACGAAATTGCTCGCAATGCGTGTTGATTATGAAAAGGGTTTACCTGGCAAGGACAAGGCTCCTAGTCCACAAGTACTAGCAATACATAGGGGTAGGGTTCAGAAGCCAAAACCGCAAGGGAATAAGGGGAAAGGTAAAGCTGACAAGGGTAAACAAGTTATGACCTATCAGCCTGCACCTAAGAAGGCCCCTCAGAAGAACAAGCCAAATCTCAATAAGAAGGATCAGGGTTGTCATCACTGCCATGAGATGGGACACTGGAGGAGGAACTATCCTCTCTATCTCGAGGAGTTGCGATTGAAAAAGCTGAAGGGTGAGACTGGGAAAGCCAGTACTTCAGGTAATGTTTTCATGATACAATTATATTCATTAACTCATAAATTAAATTCCTGGGTATATGATACTGGATGTGGTATTCACATTTGTAATATGCTGTACGGGTTTAGAGTTTTGAACAGACTGGCCTATGGGGAGCAATTTCTGCAAGGGGGTAATGGAGCACAAGCAGCAGTTGAAGCCATAGGAATTTTTGAATTAGTTTTGCCTTCGGGCTTGATACTAAATTTAAATAATTGTCATTATGCACCTGTAATTGTTAGGGGTGTTGTCTCTTTTTCATGTTTATTGAATATTGGATTTTCATCATACTGTTTCTAGCAATGGAATTTCTGTTTCGTTAAATAATGTTTTTTGTCTTAATGCTATTGCTGTGAATGGCATTTTTGAGATTGATATGAATGCATGTGATGAACTCAAATAAGTACATTTTATTATCATCATTTATCCTATTTATTTGACTTGTTTTATTATATTATGTATGAGAATTGATACTTAATCGTTTACTTTTGTAATTCTCAGTTAAAAACAAGCATTTGGTGAAACTTAGCTATTATGGACTAAAAATGGAGAAAAATGATCAAGATTGGAAAAGGTTGCTGAAATGAAGAGATTGAAGACCATTGCCTGACTTTGAAGAATGCACGCATGCAATTCTGTCATGCGTTGCATATGAAACTTTGGTCAACGAAGAAGAACCAACTTGTTCTACTCTAGATGCGCCGCATTATACTTCTTACATACGGCGCATCACTATCAAGATTTCACCAGTTTCGATCCAAGATACAAGAAGACATGCGCCGCATACAGTTATGAAGATACGCCGCATCTCAAGGCGGTGTACGAATATTCTGGAATATAATAACCTTGGACCCCACGCGAAGTTAAGTCAATGCGCCGCATCTACTTATTAGATGCGCCGCATCTAACCCTCAGACAGAAACTATAAATACCCCAAGACCAGACGAATTTCGAGAGCCTAATACCAAAAGAAGACCGAAGACCACAAAACCCTAGGACGAATTCAGACGTGTTAGCAGCACAAGACACACCTTGAACGAAGATACAAGAGCTGTAAGAAGGTCCTGCATGTATTCAATTCATTAAGTAGTTTTGTTTTATTGTATTAGTACACTTTAATTCATCAGGATTGATGGGCTTGTGTAATGTGACAACGGAAAGATTGCACTCCTCTTAATATTGCTTTCCCATTAATTAAAGTTTATATGTTGATGTCTTTGGTGACTTTTATTAGTGCATTGATAACCTCTGTGTCTAGCTGAGCATTGATCGGGTCGCCATGCCTCTGTCCTCGCCTATTTATTTTATCACCTATGCATTCTATCGTCTGTAGAAAAGTAGGAAGAAAGGATAAATAGGATAGTCATAAGTAATCATTAAGGGTTTACTCGCCGATAAGATTAGAGCCAACGAGAAAGGATTAATTACATACACTTCATATAAAACTAGCAATAAAACAAGTGACAAGCTACTTAACTATTAGGACAGGTCTTCTTATTGTCTCAAGTATTTATCTGTGTTCGTGTGTGCTAATCGCTGATTCGTGCCTATTAGTTTAGTTTACCTTTAATCATAACCAAATCGTGCCAGTCTCTCAGGCTGAACCCCCTTGCGTTAGATTAGGTTGTATAGCTAACTTAAGATATTAAAATACTGATTAGGATAACTAGATAATACGTTCCACTCTTAGTGATCGACACTCTACTTACCATTATATTCATACTGACCGGGTACACTGCTCGTTAAAGTGTGTGTGTTATTGATAAGCCGGCTAAATATAAATTTAAAACTTGAATACTGCTAAAACCACAACGACATACCGTGGGTATAAATTAGAGCATACGCACACGCGCATCAAGTTTTTGGCGCCGCTGCCGGGGAGTGAATTGTTATTATCTGTTAATTTGATTAGTATTTTAATTAGGTTTTTCTTTTTAATTTTTAATCTAACCGCTAACCGTGTTGTGTATTAGATTAATTGCATTCATTGTATTATTTGCATATTTTCTGTTTTCGTGTGTTTAATTTTTGTTTATTTTTGTTTGTTTTTATTTTTGTTTTTATTTTTCGTATTTTATGCATACTGCTATCTTTGTACTGAGCTAATATAAACGATACGGCGCATCTATTTTCATAGATACGGCGTATTGCGTTTAATTTTTATAAAATACAACGCGTTTAATTAATTCGAATACGGTGCATCTTTCCCCAAGATACGGCGTATTCTGTTTTTAATAAGAAATTTTTCTAAACGTTAACGACATACGGCGCATCTGTTTTAACAGATACGGCGTATTTATTATTTTAATTAAAAAACAGTTTTCGAATTATTAAACAGATACGACGCATCAATTTTTATCGATACGGCGCATCTTTCTGAATCAAAAATCTTGTATTTTGAAACATAACGAAAATACGACGCATTAACCTTTGTTAATACGACGCATTTAATCTTAATAAGTATATCGATTTTTGATAAATAAAACTGATACGGCGCATTCTTATTTCTAAGCGGCGTATCTATTTTCTGAGTAAAAGTCTGATTAAATTTTAACGTAAATAAATACGGCGTTTCCAACTTTTTGGATACGGCGCATCGTCTGCAGATATCAGAAACTTTTATTTTTCGTATTCCGTTTTCGTTGTTGATTTTCTGATATATTACTTTCTTGAACATACCCTACTGATGCTTTTGTGATAGTTTCAGGAAGTGCATGACCAGGAGTTCTAAGAAGAACTTGATTACACCTTTCGAAGATCCTGAACGAGCCTTTCATTCGCTTAAAAGGCTTTTCAACACAAAAAGCTTTGATATTTCAAGTTCATTCGAGCTTGATTATTTTTCTGAAGAGAAAGAGGAAGAAGAAACAGAAACAATGTGCGGAAACACAACTATGGAGGAATACATGAACAGTACCCGTGCTGATTACAGTTCAGGAGTTGCTAAACCAAAGTTTGATGAAAAGTCAAAATTTGAGTTGAAGGGTCAGTTTCTCAAGGAGCTAAGAGAAAATGCTTTCAGTGGGACAGAACATGAAGATGCTAATGAACATGTTGAAAAGGTCCTCGAGATTGCAGATTTGTTTACTACGGAAGGAGTCACTGACGATCAACTTATGCTTAGAATCTTTCCAATTTCACTTAAAGGAGCTGCTAATAAGTGGCTAAGGAATGAACCTGCTAGTTCAATCACAACGTGGGAAGATTTGAAGAGCAAATTCCTGAAAAGATATTGTCCACCTGCTAAGACTGCTAAAAAGATGGAGGCTATCAACAGTTTCAAGCAAGAGCCTGATGAAACTCTTTATCAAGCTTGGGAACGATTTAAAGACTTACTGGTGAAATGTCCTCAACACTATCTAACCTCAATGCAGGAGATAATATTGTTTTATCAAGGATTGGACGTGCCTACTAGACAGATTTTGGATGCTAAGGGAGCTGTGCCTCAAATGAGTGTAGCTAATGCTAGGAAAGCTATCCAAGAAGCTGCTGATCATTCTCAAAAATGGCACGATGGAACCTCTACTAGATCTAAGAGCAGCACTAATTTTGACGGGTTTGCTGCAATTCAAGCTCAATTGGATAAAATTAGTAGAGAGATGAAGAAGCGTTTCATGGAACTTAATGAACTCTATGAACTAAGAGATGAGGCCTACAAAAATACTAAGATCTACAAAGAAAGAACTAAAAGATGGCATGACTCGAGGTTACATGGGGATAAAACGTTTACTATTGGAGAGAAAGTGCTACTATTTAATTCCAGATTAAAGATGTATCCTGGTAAACTTAAATCAAGATGGACGGGTCCGTTCGTTGTCAAGAAAGTGTATCCGTATGGAACTATTGAAATATGCGATAAAAATGGTTATATATTCAAGGTAAACGGGCAACGAGTGAAGAAATACTTTGATAATAAAATTGAGGATACTGAGAACGAGGTGGTGGAGTTTGAACCTGAAGTATTAGAATAAAGAGCTGAACGTGAGTCTAACTTGAAGACTCTGGAATAAAGACAAGTGCTGACCGGGAGACAACCCGGAGAAAATTTTTTTTTATATTCTGTTCAGTGTCGAGTCAGTCAGGCCCGCAGAGGATACGGCGCATCTCAATCCTAAGATGCGACGCATCTCCTGCACTGGTCATATCTTACTTTATTTTCTGCATTTTTAATTTCGACTTTAAAAACTTTTTGTCAGTTTATTTTAATGCGGCGCATCCCTGGTTAAGGATGCGACGCATCTTTTATTCTGATTCGTATTTATTCCAGGCTCGATACGGCGTATCTTCTTCCATAAGATACGGCGCATCGACTGACCTGATGATTTTCAGTTTTAATTTTTACATTTTATTTTTACTAACTACTAATGTATTATGCAAGTTTGAACCTTCTTAATTTAGGTGTGTTAAAGTCTTGGTGGTATTACAGATTCCTGCATTTCCTGTGGATACATCAATTATGAAGCTTAAACGTTCTCATCCACGAGGAAGTTGATTTTTGCTCTTATTCAAATAATGGAGGATCATACCGAGCAAATCTCAAGGGAGTTTTTCTGTTCTAATTCTTTTATTTTCCAGTTTTTAACCTTTGATACAAACAACGAGGACGTTGTTTAACTTAAGTGGGGGGATTGGAGAATTAGAACACTTACTTGTCCTAAACTTTTTCAAAAAAATTATGCTTAAAATGCGCTTAATATATCAAAATTAAAAATTTTTAGCATGTTTTTGTTTAAAGTCTAAATTACATAGCTGCACACATGACATTATTTCAAAAATTGTGATTTTTCAAAAATTCACAAATCTATGAGTGTGCCGGTGACTTGTAAACTTTAGAACTTGGCTTGTATACTATTCGAGACCACCATAATAAGTATTATTTATATAATTGGAATGACTTGTCTAAATTGGTAAATTTCTAGGATTACACCCAAATAGCCTTTATATGTTATGTGTTATTAGCTAACTACACTGGTTAGTTAACCCCCGTATAAACTCTTTTGTTACTCTCATTTTTAGAGTAAGATACCCCTAGAAAAACACTCAGAGCCATTCCTTTCGTTTCTTACACCTTTGTTATAATGTTTCGTTACACCCTTACACCTTAGCCTACCCTGTAGATTAAAATCCGTGGTTAATTGCTTTAGGCAAAGTGTGTTTCCTTACATTACATGTGTTCGCGTGCGTAATTCATTATCTATGGTTAGGTCGGGAAATTGCACAATGCAATTGGAGTGAAAGTAAATATTGTATATCTTTGAGTTTATTTTTCGTGTGTTTACTACTTTCACTATTACCGTTATTTCTGAAGTCATGAAAAGTATGGAAAAATTATCCAGAGTTATCGTTATAGTGATGTGGTGAAATTTTACACATCTATGTTTATGTTTCATGTTTCAAGTAAAAAAAAAAAAAAAATCGAAAAAATAGAAAAGAAAAAGAAAGAAAAGAAGAGTTGGATGTTTGTTTTAACCAACTCATGTAAAGTTTTGTATTAAGTGGTTGATATCACCACTAGTTGTTGTATATTATATCTATGGATTGGATGGGACTTGAACGTTATGGGAACGCCAACTAAGGATATTCTTTGATTAAGATCTTGTTGAGTATAATTCGTGTCTACCTAAAGCGTGTGTTTCAAGTGTTAAAGCGTGAGTTATTCTATGTTATGAGTCTTATTCATGGGATGGTTGGGATAGTGATTAACCACACTTAGGATTTTAATTTATCTGTTTTGTTTATTTTTCATTTTACACCAATTTGTATCCCAAATATTATCCATACCCTATATTATTCTTTATCCAAACCTTTGATTTATTGAGATTAGGGATTTGAGCAATCTTAAGTATCGTAGTCGTGGATTCGGCTATGTATTTATGATTTTGTCGCCCTTTTTGATATAATATTATTGGTGAAGATTACTTGGTCCTATCTTTAGCCTATTCGAGTTAAGGATTTGAGCAATTGCAAGTATCGTGTTCGTGGATTCGATCATGTACTTGTGATTTTGTCTCCTTTTTTGGAATTTGAGATCGATAGAGATTAAGAAGAATGATTAACCCTTAAACCTAAAAACCCTTTTTACCGCTTTAGACTTGTTATTCCTTGGCTTTAGTGGAGGAGATGCGTATACTTGCCAAGCTTATGATAGAATATTCATCACGACTGGACAGTTAAACGATTAGATTTGCTTTTATCAGAATATTTTATTTTACTTCTAATTCGTTAAGTGTTTGGTTGTGTGATTATGACAAAAATGAATACATGCTTAAATATAAAAATAAATCCTAATATCTTTTAGGATACATTTTCATAAGATTAATTCTAAGGTTTACTTGGGGACAAGTAAAGTTCAAGTGGGGGGATATTTGATGAACTCAAATAAGTACATTTTATTATCATCATTTATCCTATTTATTTAACTTGTTTTATTATATTATGTATGAGAATTGATACTTAATCGTTTACTTTTGTAATTCTCAGTTAAAAACAAGCATTTGGTGAAACTTAGCTATTATGGACTAAAAATGAAGAAAAATGATCAAGATTGGAAAAGGTTGCTGAAATGAAGAGATTGAAGACCATTGCCTGACTTTGAAGAATGCATGCATGCAATTCTGTCATGCGTTGCATATGAAACTTTGGTCAACGAAGAAGAACCAACTTGTTCTACTCCAGATGCGCCGCATTATACTTCTTACATACGGCGCATCACTATCAAGATTTCACCAGTTTCGATCCAAGATACAAGAATACATGTGCCGCATACAGTTATGAAGATACGCCGCATCTCAAGGCGGTGTACGAATATTCTGGAATATAATAACCTTGGACCCCACGCGAAGTTAAGTCAATGCGCCGCATCTACTTATTAGATGCGCCGCATCTAACCCTCAGACAGAAACTATAAATACCCCAAGACCAGACGAATTTCGAGAGCCTAATACCCGAAGAAGACCGAAGGCCGCAAAACCCTAGGACGAATTCAGACGTTTTAGCAGCACAAGACACACCTTGAACGAAGATACAAGAGCTGTAAGAAGGTCCTGCATGTATTTAATTCATTAAGTAGTTTTGTTTTATTGTATTAGTACACTTTAATTCATCAGGATTGATGGGCTTGTGTAATGTGACAACGGAAAGATTGCACTCCTCTTAATATTGCTTTCCCATTAATTAAAGTTTATATGTTGATGTCTTTGGTGACTTTTATTAGTGCATTGATAACCTCTGTGTCTAGCTGAGCATTGATCGGGTCGCCATGCCTCTGTCCTCGCCTATTTATTTTATCACCTATGCATTCTATCGTCTGTAGAAAAGTAGGAAGAAAGGATAAATAGGATAGTCATAAGTAATCATTAAGGGTTTACTCGCCGATAAGATTAGAGCCAACGAGAAAGGATTAATTACATACACTTCATATAAAACTAGCAATAAAACAAGTGACAAGCTACTTAACTATCAGGATAAGTCTTCTTATTGTCTCAAGTATTTATCTTTGTACGTGTGTGCTAATCGTTGATTCGTGCCTATTAGTTTAGTTTACCTTTAATCATAACCAAATCGTGCCAGTCTCTCAGGCTGAACCCCCTTGCGTTAGATTAGGTTGTATAGCTAACTTAAGATATTAAAATACTGATTAGGATAACTAGATAATACGTTCCACTCTTAGTGATCGACACTCTACTTACCATTATATTCATACTGACTGGGTACACTGCTCGTTAAAGTGTGTGTGTTATTGATAAGTCGGCTAAATATAAATTTAAAACTTGAATACTGCTAAAACCACAACGACATACCGTGGGTATAAATTAGAGCATACGCACACGCGCATCAGCATGTAATGATTATAATTCGATGTATAGCATCAATAATAAGAGAGTCAAGAATGTCTTGGATTCGTCTTATCTTTGGCATTGTCGACTTGCCCACATAGGCAAGACTCGCATGCAAAAGCTGCAACGTGATGGGCTTTTGCAAGATATCAATGATGAATCATTTGATAAGTGCGAATCTTGTATATCTGGGAAGATGACTAAGAAACCTTTTAATAACCGTATTGATGTGCGGACCACTTAGACATACGTCAAAGAGAGGTGCTAGCTACTTCTTAACCTTCACGGATGATTTCAGCCGTTATGGTTATGTTTATTTCCTTAAACATAAACATGAGGTGTTTGAAACATTTAAGGTTTTCAAAGCTGAAGTAGAACTGCAACTAGGAAAGAAGATTAAAGCTCTTCGATCCGACAGAGGTGGTGAATACCTAAGTCAGGAGTTTAAAGATTATCTAAGTGAGAATGGAATTGTTCAGCATCTCACATCTCCATATACTCCACAGCAAAATGGTGTATCTGAGAGAAGGAATCGTACATTATTAGATATGGTACGATCTATGTTTAATCTTACTACTCTGTCGTTATCCTTTTGGGATTATGCCTTGGAATCTGCGATTCGCGTATTAAATATGGTTCCGACCAAGAAGGTTGATAAAACACCCTATGAGTTATGGTTTGGGAAAACGCCTAACTTGTCTTATTTAAAGGTCTGGGGCTGCGAGGCGTTCATTAAACGTGACTCGGCTGACAAACTCCAACAAAGATCTGTGAAGTGTATCTTTGTAGGATACCCAATGGAAACAATGGGTTACTACTTTTACTTTCCACCTGAAAACAAAGTAATTATTGCAAGATATGCAGATTTTCTTGAAAAAGATCTAATATCTCAAGAATTCAGTAGGAGGCTCTATGATCTGGAAGATGATCAAGAGGATACATTACCTTCTGAAAACACTAGCGAACTTTCTGTGGAACCGGATAGTCTGGGTCCTCCACCTGAAGTGATTCCCATTCGCAGATTCGTAAGGACTGTCAAAGCACCTAAGCGTCTATGTCTTAACGTAGAGGCCGAGGAAACTATATTAGGGGACCTTGGAGAGCCTGCGAATTATAGAGCTGCCATGAATGATCCTGAAAAGGATAAATGGCAGATTGCTATGAATGGGGAAATGCAATCCATGAAAGACAATGAAGTCTGGATTGAAGTAGACCTTCCTCCCATTGCCAAGGTAGTTGGGAGTAAGTGGCTCTTCAAGAAGAAGACTGACATGGATGGAAATGTACACACCTATAAGGCCCGTTTGGTAGCTAAAGGCTTTACCCAAACATATGGCGTTGACTACGAGGAGACCTTTTCTCCTGTAGCTAACATTAGGGCTATTAGGATTCTCATAGCCATAGCTACATACTATGATTATGAGATTTGGCAAATGGATGTAAAAAACCGCCTTCTTGAACGATCGTCTAGATGAAGACATCTATATGGCGCAGCCTGAGGGGTTTGTGAATCCAAAATTTCCAAACCGTGTATGCAAACTTCATAGATCCATTTATGGATTGAAGCAAGCATCACGTCAATGGAATAAGAGATTTGACGAAGAAATCAAAAGGTTTGGATTTACTCATGTTAGGAATATAAATATTCAAATGAAGACTCGGTCACCCCGTGTACTCATTAGCATTCAATAGCTTGTAGGATTATTAGTAGTAACATCAAAGACACGCAGCGGAATATACAAGATCATATACACGTAATTAATTAACTAAATTTAAATAGATGCGTACCTTTTGATTCCTAGCAAGAACAAGGAATCGTGCACTCCAAGAACAAGGTATAAACCCTAAATAGGGTTTAGGATGGATCGACTACAACCTAGTCGAATGGGGAAAAATCAACAAGCTAAAGCAAGCTTGTACTCCGTTCTTGTACACACGTAATACTAGTGTTTCAATAGGAAAAGCTAGGTTCTAATATCACAAACAAAACCAACACTTGTGTATTAGCAAAATTGACTAAACCCTAGGAGTTAGGGTATGAAACCGATCGGCTAGGACTAGAGGGAGAGAAGAAGAAGTTGGTTTGCTTGAGAATTAGGATTAGGGAAAAACCAATACAAGGGGTTTGTATTTATAGGCTCCCTTTTCTTGCTCCCCACTCCAAGAACCGAAAATCATAACCCTTAGGGTTTATTCGGCCGACCTTAACCCAAGGGAATGGGTTCTAGATCCTTCTATCCTCCTTTTGCATATTTAGTCCTTTAACGAGCGTTATCTAACCCCGTTAAGTACTAACGACCGTTAAGTTATTTGTTTGTGAAATGAATAAATAAATCATAAAACTATATTTAATTATTCAAACCATTGAGACTCTTACGTATTGTGTGCAATCCCGAAGTCTCGTGTTCGAAACTGGACATACGAATATTAATTATTATCCATAAACTCTAACAGCTCCCACTTGGATATTCATTAATATTGTAATGACATGGGTTAGTCTAGCTTAAAACCCCAATGCCCCCAGATCGATCCGAGTATGGTTTTCCTAGAAAAACCACGTGATGATTATATCATCATACTTATCATTTTGTTTCTAATACCGCATTAATATGGATATGGATCTTTGTCATTCCATAATTAACAATTAGTTTCTCGTTTATACATAATTGATCAAGATTACCAAATCATCTGAAAAGTATAATCATGTGGTTGGGATAAGTCCTATATTCAATTTATCCAATATTGAATATCATGTGATATTGGTGTCTCAACCTTACAGTACATTCTACCAATCCTCACATTTGTCTTTATTTAATGATATTCCCATATCATTAATTGACAACGGACAATTTAGAATAAATTAATTATTCACGGATTTAAACATGCAAATATAGGATACAATATTAACAAATGATAATAAACGTTATCCGCACTTTATTTCATTTAAAAAATAATATTGTTTACATATCCTTTATCAAAATACTAAACCAACAGATTTACATGAAACTACTGGCTAAACAAAGACCAATACCATTAGCATGTTGAGTAAACTTTTCCTTAGGTAATGCCTTCGTAAAAGGATCAGCCAGATTGTCATCTGTGTGAACTTTGAGTATATTGATTTCCCCTTGTTCGACTTGTTCCCGAACATAGTGATATCTCCTTTGGAAATGTCTGGCGCCTTTCATAACTCCAGGTTCATTGGCGAATGTGATTGCGGCAAAGTTGTCACAATACACATTTACAGGTAATTCAATTGACGGCATCACTCCAAGATCCGAAATGAATTTCCTTATCCAAACAGCTTCCATAGCCGCTTCTGATGCAGCAATATACTCAGCTTCTATAGCAGACATGGCCGTTGTACTCTGCTTCTTACTCTTTCAGTCTACAACTCCTCCATTGATGACAAAAACGTAACCCGTCTGAGACTTCGTATCATTTTTATCAGTCTGAAAGGACGCATCGCAGAAACCTGTAACATTCAGTTTTGCGTCTGGATTTCCCCCGTACACAAGAAACATATCTTTAGTATTCCTTAAATACTTAAGAATGTTCTTAACAGCATGCCAGTGATCTTTCCCTGGATTCTGCTGGTAACGACTGGTTAAATTTTGTGCGAACGCCACATCTGGCCTTGTGCATCTTACTGCATACATGATAGATCCTACTGCCGAAGCATATGGAACTTTCTTCATGTATGCCACCTCTTCAGGTGTTGAGGCACATAGTTCGCTGCTTAAGCCATGTTCAACTTGCATGGGCAAATATCCCTTCTTAAAATTTTGCATATTGAATCTTTTCAATATTTTATCCATGTAAGCACTTTGGCTTAATCCAATTAACCGCCTAGATCTGTCTCTATAGATCTTGATTCCAAGGATGTAAGCTGCTTCTCCTAAATCTTTCATGGAAAAACATTTACTCAAATAATCCTTAACTTCATTAAGGCTTGGTATATGATTTCCCATGATTAATATGTCATCGACATATAGAATTAGGAAAGTAGTATTACTCCCACTAGCTTTGTGGTATACACATGGCTCATCGAAATTTTGAGTAAATCCAAACTTCTTGATTTCCTCATCAAATTTCTTATTCCATTACCTAGATGCTTGCTTCAATCCATAAATGGATCTTTGAAGCTTGCATACCCGCTCAGGAAAATCTGGATTCACAAACCCTTCAGGCTGCGCCATATAGATGTCTTCATCTAGGCGACCATTCAGGAAGGCGGTTTTGACATCCATCTGCCATATCTCATAGTCATAGTAAGCTGCTATGGCTATAAGAATCCTAATAGCTCTAATATCGGCTACAGGAGAAAAGGTCTCCTCATAGTCGACACCGTATGTTTGGGTGAAGCCTTTCGCCACCAAACGAGCTTTGTAGGTGTGTACATTGCCATCCATGTCCGTTTTCTTTTTGAAGAGCCATTTACTCCCAACTACCTTAGCATTGGGAGGAAGGTCTACTTCAATCCAGACATTATTGTCTCTCATGGATTGCATCTCCCCATTCATAGCAACCTGCCATTTTTCCCTTTCAGGACTATTTATGGCAGCTCTATAACTAGTGGGTTCATCTAGATCCCCTAGTATAGTTTCCTCACACTCTACGTTTAAACATAGACGATCAGGAGCTTTTGAAGATCTTGTAGATCTTCGAATGGGTACCACTTCAACTTCAGGTGGAGGACCTAAACTTTCAGGTTCCACAGGAAGTATGCTAGTGTTCTCAGAAGGTGACGTATCTTCATGATCATTTTCAAGATCATATACTCTCCCACTGAATTCTTGAGACAGAAAACTCTCCTCAAGGAATTCGCCATACCTAGCCACAATGACTTTATTTTCTGGTGGGAAGTAAAAGTAGTAACCCCTTGTTTCCTTAGGGTATCCTACGAAGATACACTTAACAGATCTTTGTTGGAGCTTATCGGGTGAGTCACGTTTAACAAACGCCTCACAACCCCAGACCTTTAAGTAAGACAAGTTTGGAGCCTTTCCAGTCCATAATTCATATGGAGTCTTATCAACCTTCTTAGTTGGAACCATATTTAATATGCGAACAGCACTTTCAAGAGCATAGTCCCAAAAGGATAAGGGAAGAGTTTTCAGATTAAACATAGATCGTACCGTATCTAACAATGTACGATTTCTCCTTTCAGATACACCATTTTGTTGTGGCGTATAAGGAGACGTGAGTTGTTGGACCATGCCACACTCAGCTAGATAATCCTTAAACTCTTGGCTTAAATACTCACCACCACGATCGGATCGAAGAGCCTTAATCTTCTTACCGAGTTGTAATTCTACTTCACTTTTAAAGACCTTGAATGTCTCAAAGACTTCATGTTTATGTTTAAGTAAATAAACACAACCATAACGACTATAGTCATCCGTAAAGGTTAGGAAGTAGGTAGCACCGCGTTTTGACACGTGTCTAAGTGGACCACACACATCAGTGTGTATCAATCCAAGTAGATCTGAAGCCTTTTCCATATTGCTATGAAAAGGTTTCTTTGTCATCTTACCCGATATACAAGATTCGCATTTGTCAACTGAATCATCATTGACATTTTTCAAAAGCCCATCACGTTGCAGCTTTTCCATGCGTTTCTTGCCTATATGAGCAAGACGACAGTGCCAAAGATAAGACGAATCCAAGTTAGACTTGATTCTCTTATTGCCAATGCTATACATAGAATTATTTCCATTGGATACATGATTTTCCATATCTATTTCAAACACACCATTTAATGGAATTGCATTAAAGTAAAAAACAAAATTTAAAGAAACAGAAATTCCATTATTATTAAATGCGTGTTCAAATCCATTATCCAATAATAAAGAAACTGAGACAACACCTCTAACAATAGACGGTGCGTAATGACAATTGTTCAATACTAAAATTAAACCCGAAGGTAAAACTAAGTCAAATGTCCCTATGGCTTCCACTGCTGCATGTATGCCATTGCCCACGTACAAGTAGCATTCTCCATAGTTCAGTTTCTTCGCTCCTCTAAGTCCCTGCGATGTATTACCGATGTGAGTACCACATCCTGTATCATATATCCAGGCATTTTGCTTACGAGGAAAGGAAAATAATTCAACCATAAAAATACCTGAAGTGCTCGCGCCGTTTGCAGCCTTGGCATTTTTATTCTTGCGACACTCCTGAAGCAATAATGGACAGTCCCTCTTCCAATGTCTAGGAGTGTTACAGTGGTGACAAGCAGCCGTATCCTTCTTGGGACAATCCTTCTTCACAGGAGGATTCTGCTTCTTAGGCTTCTGCTGATGGATCACGACCTGTTTCCCTTTATCAGCTTTGCCTTTGCCCTTCTTGTTCGCATGTCGCGGCTTATTGGGCTTAGTGATCCTACCACCATGAACAGCCATCACAGTTGGTGTAGGTGCCTTCTTTGAGAGTCCCTTCTCAAAGTCGATAAGCATTGCATGCAAATCACTTATCGTCTTCCCCGTGCAATGCATATTAAAGTTGCGCACAAACTCACCATACAATTCCTCATTGAGGGATCGGTTGATGAGGCCAACTTTCACATCTTGCACATACCCGCATCCAAGTGTGTCCAATTGGTCAAGATATCCTTTCATCTCCAATACATGGGCACTCACGGGTTTTCCAGCTTCCTGCTTGCACTTTTGCAAAGCATCTAGGACATCATACAACTCAGCCATAGGTGGCTTCTCAAACATGCGTTTGAGTTCGTTTATCATGTCCATAGGGCCATGATGCTCAAATTGCTTCTGCAATTGAGTATCCATGCCCGACAACATTAGACAAGCCACATCATTGTGCTTTTCCCAGTTGTCATTGAATGCTTGCAGTATCTCATTAGATGAGTTGGCAGCAGGAGCTACAGGAAGAGACTCACTAATAACATCAAGTCTTTTGGCCACTCTAAGAACAATCCTCAGAGAGCGGTACCAATCATTGAAGTTTTTAGTCCTAGTCAGTTTCTCTTTTTCAATCATCTGTTTGAAAGCAGAGGTCATGTTTGACATGTTATTTTTCGGGGTGGGCCATTTCTACAGAAAAAGTTCAAAAGTTAGTACTTTCGATAATAAACTTTTCAAGAAAATTAAACACCCATTGGTAAAATAACCATTTAATTTTCACTGAAAACTATGATCCAAATTGACGTCGTTTCATTACATCAACTAAGGCTGCTAGTAATGAAAGTACTCAATAAGGTACGGGATCACCCAATTGCCAATATCCAATTGCAATTCCTAGAAATCATGGGACTTACATATTATGCCAACCTCAGTTGCAAATGTAAGCATGTTTTATCCCCAAATCTTTATGCCTTGACGCCGTTTCATCACATCAGCTGAGGCTGCTAGCAATGAAAGTGCTCAATTAAGTTAACCAATTTAGAAACATGTAAATTGACGTCGTTTCATCACATCAGCTGAGGCTGCTAGCAATGAAAGTACTCAATTTACCCTTTGATTCCCATTCTTTGAATCATTACATCAGCTGAGGCTGCTAGCAATGATAGAATGTCATCTCAGGTGTTTCCGTATTAATTGGATGGCATATAACTTAAATTTTAAGGGTATTAAATTTTTTATGTGTGTAATCAAAATATGTACAAAGATGTCATGCATTCATCTTTGTATCATATATATTTTCCAAAACCAGTTTACTCATTCGTTACATTAATAAGCTCAAATCATCAAAGTTTTAATTAATGGCGTTGAGAAACTTACAACATTGCTTTAATATGCTTCATACGTTATCATGGTGTACTTGGTAAGTCTAAAATTGACGCACAGGCGAGCAGAGAGACAGAATGGAGTCTCTTTAAGGCCACAATTTAATGCGAAACCAACCTTATACCCACTTTATAGTTTGTCAATTTTAGGTCCGCCGCTTCGACCACTTTTGTACAGTCGCATCAATTAATTAAACACTTATAATTTTCTTGCTTAAAACAATGTTTCACCATTATTAAGTCATGTTTATTTTTATACAGAAAAATTACCCTTTGTTATTTACAAGTCTACAACATAATAACAAATGCACAATTAAAAAAATAAACACAAACAACTTAATAATGAACATGCTAATAAATCAATTAATATATATATGTTGGTCTTAAGACTCCCATTGGTTTTCGAGCTCATTGTACCCAATGGACCACAGGCGCCAATTTCTTGGCCGCGTAAGTCTTATGATTAACATATATATAACACACATAATTGATAAATACGCGATTATATGGGGTCTTCCCCAATTTTAGGTCTTCCTTAAAAACCTAATTAATTAACTTTTAGTAATCTTAATTCGTTTTCAACAATTTTAATTACTAAAACCCCTAGTTAATTAATAATCGCAACAATTAGCACGTAGAACATGTAACACTTAGCATCAAATTTCCATGACAAAACATGCATGTTTTTGTCATTGATTTCCCCATATTACACTTTCAATCATGTAACACATATTAACAAGCCAATATTTGTACGCATATTAAATTAATGACATTACTAAGGTACTCATTAATTTACACATAAAATTGCATGCAATCCTAGGGTTTCCACAAGGTTTTGTCAATACATAAACCCTAAAAATAATTATTTGTAATCGACCAACAAGAAAAAAATTAGGGTTTAAATAAATCTTAAACCCTAGAATATTAAAAGGCATGTATCTATTCACATAGGTTCAATTTTATGCGTTTAGTAATTAATTACATGTATTAAACGAGGCTCTTGATGCCACTGTTAGAATATTAGAATCATAAAACTATAAACTAATAATCACATAACATCAAAGACACGCAGCGGAATATACAAGATCATATACACGTAATTAATTAACTAAATTTAAATAGATGCGTACCTTTAGGTTTCTAGCAAGAACAAGGAATCGTGCACTCCAAGAACAAGGTATAAACCCTAAATAGGGTTTAGGATGGATCGACTACAACCTAGTCAAATGGGGAAAAAATCAACAAGCTAAAGCAAGCTTGTACTCCGTTCTTGTACACACGTAATACTAGAGTTTCAATGGGAAAAGCTAGGTTCTAATATCACAAACAAAACCAACACTTGTGTATTAGCAAAATTGACTAAACCCTAGGAGTTAGGGTATGAAACCGATCGGCTAGGACTAGAGGGAGAGAAGAAGAAGTTGGTTTGCTTGAGAATTAGGATTAGGGAAAAACCAATACAAGGGGTTTGTATTTATAGGCTCCCTTTTCTTGCTCCCCACTCCAAGTACTGAAAATCATAATCCTTAGGGTTTATTCGGCCGACCTTAACCCAAGGGAATGGGTTCTAGATCCTTCTATCCTCCTTTTTCATATTTAGTCCTTTAACGAGCGTTATCTAACCCCGTTAAGTACTAACGACCGTTAAGTTATTTGTTTGTGAAATGAATAAATAAATCATAAAACTATATTTAATTATTCAAACCATTGAGACTCATACGTATTGTGTTCAATCCCGAAGTCTCGTGTTCGAAACTGAACATACGAATATTAATTATTATCCATAAACTCTAACAAGCATTACGTCAATGGAATAAGAGATTTGACGAAGAAATCAAAAGGTTTGGATTTACTCATGTTAGGAATATAAATATTCAAATGAAGACTCGGTCACCCCGTGTACTCATTAGCATTGAATAGCTTGTAGGATTATTAGTAGTAAGTTAATATAGTTTAGTTATTATAGAACTCGTGGAGTGGGTCGGGTCTTTAGCCACTGTCAGCTCGCTCCATAGCCCACTCGGGGCACAAATACTAACACTATAAATACCCCTATCCACCTAGGGAGAGGGTTGGAACTTCTCACAATATCAATCTAACTTCTTCACTTTCTCTCTCTAAAGTTCCCAACTCACTTTCTCACTCTAAAACTCTTAATCTATTCGGCCAAATCTCAACTATATGTGTGTTAAAGTGACAAAGGAAGAATTCTTCAATTAATGAAGAATGAAACATAAGGGACTTACTTGAAAAAGAAATTTTTACTTATTAGTCCTTTTCTCTAGTATATAAAGAGATCAAATGTATAGGTTATAGCATCCAAGTCTTCCACAATGTAGTCTAAAGGGGTGTGTGTGTGTTCTAGGGCATGGTTCATTGTAAATGCCTAGAACTATTAGTTACCCCCAAGATCATTTGTGATCCTTGTTATAGTTTAGATAACATGTTATTAATATAATTGGAGGTGATGTTGAGAAAAACCTTGTGTCAATAACATAGTTGTTTGTTTTAATTCCGCCGCGTATGTATTTTGTCTATGTTATTGTTGAACCCTAAGGCTCAAAATGATCCATGAGTTGTTCTAAACTCAAAAATTGGTATCAGAGATTGGGGAGCTCGTTACCTCGGGATTCACAAGGTTTCTTGTCGAAGAAGATAAAGAAAAATCAGTTTTGTTCAATTTTCGTAACTTTCTGCTGAGCAGTTTTCAAACGATGATATCTCCTTCGTTAACCGTTGGATCATGCTGAAATTTTTACTGGAGATTCTTCATATATCAAAGTGCAATTTCACCCAAGGGATCTTCAATCTAAGCTCTCAATCGTAAGATATGATGTCTCGAATTCTGCTGCAAAAACGTATCTTTTAGTGACACTTTAGTGACACTAAAATGCATCGTCTGGATACTTAAAAAAAAAGTTTCTGGATTGCTGCTAAGTTTCGAGTTTCTACTGCTCGAAGTTTTTCATTCTGCTGCTAGCTTCATGTTTTTACTGGGCGTACAATGTTTCTACTGCTAGCGTTATGATCCTACTGCTAGCATTAAGTTTCTGCTGCTACGCTTGAATGCTACTGCTAGTAGTTTTGTGAAGAGTTGACTGTATGCTAATAAAGATGATCACAGGTCGGTGTCCATGCATGGTTTCATGCGAAATCAAGATTTCGTTAGAGATGCTTGCTGGTATGAGTTTGGCAGAAGAAGGCGTCTTGAGATTGGTCTTTGCTGCTGTTTATTTAATGTTGAACAAAGGTGGAATTGATCATGATGTATCTGGGGCATCAAGGCTTCTGTCACTGGGCACCCACTTTGCAACCAAAATGACACGTAGATATGGATCATTGCAGCATATGCAAAATGAAATCATGTCAACGAGTATTCCCAGCATGAATGGTTCTTCTGTTCCGTTGTTTTGTATCATTCTGATAGTGCTGCTCGTTGTTGGTAATACTGCTCCGCATTCTGATAGTACACTTTCAAGTTTCTACTGCGGTCAAAATTAGTGCTGCTACGCATGCTTATTACCACTGCTAAGTTTAAATGCAGGTTAATGGGTAATCACATACAAGGAAATAATTTTTTATTCTATACAGGTTGGTGCTAGGAGATTACTGATCATGATTAAAGGTTTACATGCAAGGTCACATGGGAAGATGGCATTCTTTGTTTAAATTAACAAGGATATGATATATGAAAAGCATAATGGGAGGTTGCTTTTGAAATAGTGGGGCATGATAATCCTTTAATATTTATCTAGCACATGGTTGGAAGGTGAAGTGATTATTCCATAAAGTTAATGGGACGGTGGAAAGCAACAACACATCATTGGACGGTGGCTTTATGGCAGTAAGTGATCAATCTTTATTATTAAATACTTGGAAATTGTTATTCTATGCAAGACTGCTTTGTGGGGTTTTGAGGACATTATTGCATGTGAATATTATAGAAGATAATGGGTTGGTCATACTAGATAGTGGGACATTTGATTGATAATGGAACAATAAAAGGGTTTGTCGATTTTAATAGAACATGGGCAACATGATCATAGGTAGGTAGCTTTTAAAAGGTTGGTAGCTATTCATTATTAATTAATTGATTGTTGGATAGTGAATGCAAAGCACGAGACTGGTCAATCTGCTGCTCGTTATAAGTTTCTGCTGCTAGTAGAGTTTGGTTTGATATAGATGCTTGAGTTACAAGCGGTAAGGGAAGTACACACACAGAAGGTTGTTGGTTCACACACACAAGATGTTTTTAGTTTATGTTCTTAAAGGTTTTAAAGGCTCGTTATTATTTCTTATTGGCGAAGAGGAGTATTTGTTGCTTATTTGATGGTGCAGTGGAATTTTTCAAGGTTATGTCTTATTATATCTTAAGGTGGGTGTTACATTTAAAGATAACTTGTTCGTTCGTTCATGTGACTAAGAATTGACAAAACACTTGAAGGAATTACGTTATTGTGCTCAGTGATTATTGTCAAGAGATTGCGATCTCTCTATACGTGAAGTATATGTTCGAATTCGTATTTAGTACAAGGCATAAGACACAAGGTTGGTTTCTTCTACTTCAGCATCAAATTAGTAATGATTATTTTTCTTCAACAATATATAAAGCCTACAGAATTGAAGATTCAAGAGATGATTAACACATTGATTTCAGGGGAATTATTTTATGATGTGTTTAATCATTTGATGTTCATGCACCACTCGAGGGGAAGTTGTTGATTCTTACTACTGTTGATTAGTATTACTACTGATGGTTTAGATTTCTACTGTTTCAAGTTCATTTTTAGTGCGAAAAACTTCATGGAGAGTAATTTGAGACATTGGAAGGATGAATTGGACATGTGGTATTGGTAGTAGTGGTAAAGATCATATTTTCATACGTTCCCTATTTGTTGATAACAAAAAGGGGAAGAGATTTTGTAGTGACATGGCATGAATTAAGGGGAAGACAAGATTGTTTCATTCGTGGGTGAGATTTAATTATCTCAACTTCTCTACTTCGTCTAGGGAAGTTCGCACAAGATTCGTGGTTGTTTTGTCATCATCAAATAGGGGAAGATTGTTGGGTTTTATAGATTTGATGATACAAAACAAGAAGAATGAAACATGAAGGGCTTAAAGTGACAAAGGAAGAATTCTTCAATTAATGAAGAATGAAACACAAGGGACTTACTTGAAAAAGAAAGTTTTACTTATTAGTCCTTTTCTCTAGTATGTAAAGAGATCAAATGTATAGGTTATAGCATCCAAGTCTTCCACAATGTAGTCTAAAGGTGTGCGTGTGTGTTCTAGGGCATGGTTCATTGTAAATGCCTAGAACTAGTTAGTTACCCCCAAGATCAATTGTGATCCTTTTTATAGTTTAGATAACATGTTCTTATTATAATTGGAGGTGATGTTGAGAAAAACCTTGTGTCAATAACATAGTTGTTTGTTTTAATTTCGCTGCGTATGTATTTTGTCTATGTTATTGTTGAACCCTAAGGCTCAAAACGATCCATGAGTTGTTCTAAACTCAACAGGTATGATGCAGACATTAGAGCCTCCAACATTGTCATTCAAGGTTTGCCCAAAAATGTTTACAAACTCATCAATTTCAACACTGAAGCAAAAGCAGTTTGGGACAATGTCAAAATGCTTCTAGCTGGTTCAGAATTCACAAAAGAAGATCGTGAGTCGCAACTGTATGATGAGTTTAAGCACTTCAAGATGAACCCCGGTGAAAACATCACTGATTACTATGTGAGATTTCACAAGCTAGTGAACGACATGAGAATTATTAGGATGACAATGCCAAACATCCAACTCAACTCAAAGTTTGTGAACAACATGACACCAGAATGGGACAGATTTGTTACTGCAGTGAAACTCAACAAAGGACTGAGAGATACAAATTATGAACAGCTGTATGCCTACCTGCAACAACATGAAAAGCATGCTACTTATGATCGTCTGTTGAGAGAAAAACTCAATCCAACTGCACCAAATGATCCACTTGCATTTGTTGCAAATGTTCAACCAATCAGCCAATCTTCATCTGATCAAGCTTATCATCATTCCTATTCATCACCATCTGCTATGAATCCACAATTGGATTCAGGTTACTCTCACACTGACAAAATGATTGATAACCTCACCAACCAAGTTTCCTTACTGGTGCAACAATTCAAAGCAACACTCCCTCAAACTAACAATCAACTCAGAACTTCATCAAACCACGCAATCAAGCAACTGTGGAGGATGGAAAAATTGTGGTTCAAAATGTTCAAGGGAGACATAACTTGAATCAAAGGAACATGGGTCGAGGTAATGTGCAGATCAGAGTAGGGAATGCAAATCAGGGGCAGGGGAAGCAACCCAAGTGTTACAGCTGTGGTGGACTTGGACACATTGCCTGAAACTGCAATCAGCCAAAGCGTCCACAGAACTCTGACTATTTCAAGGACAAGATGTTGTTGATGCAAGCTCAAGAGAATAGAGCAGTGTTGGACGAAGAAGAGTTGTTGTTTCTTGCTGGTTATGGGGGGAATACTTTTGATGCCGATGTGGACGAGCAGCCGGTTCAGGACCTTGCACTAAATGATCCTAACATCTTCAAAGCTGATGACTGTGATGCTTTGACTTCGATGTGGATTATGAACCAACTGCTCAAACGATCTTCATGGCTAATCTGTCCTCTGTTGTCTCATCACCTCAACAAGCTGGTCCCTCCAATGCATCTGTGATTTCTGAGGTACTAAAGCTTTATGACACATATAACGTGGTAGATGAACGGAAGATTCCCAACGAAGTACAACAGACAGATGTTGTTGAATCGGATACTGTTGACATGGGAAATAGTAATATTATTCCATATGAACAATATGTGAATCACAAAAAGTGTCTGATGTATCAGGTTGTGCATCTTCTGTTGAAAATATTGCTTGTGTTGTAGATAATGCTTGTGTCGTAGATAATGCTTGTGAGTGGCTTGAGAACATTGAATGTCAAATGCGTACACTTATAACAGAACGTAATGTAAGGGAAGAAACATTGAAACAAGAGTTGAATTCTTTGAAAAAACAGCTGGATCAGACTGTTAAACAAAAACAGGAGGCCCAAGAGCATGTAAATACACTAAAACAATATTTCAAAGAAAAAGAAACAAAACTCTTAAATGATTTCTCCAGACTTAAAACGTTAAAGAATAATCTTGAAAACAAGTTGTACACACAAGACCAAACCAGACAAACTGCCCAAATGATTCAAAAGCACAAAAAGCTGTGTGATAAGCATAGTGAAAATAATGTAGGTGAACCTAAATTAGCTATCCTTAGGAATGCTAAAGTAGCTCAACCTGCCTTATATGATGCCAATGTGATGATTATGCCTGGTCATGCCCCTCCTGATGTTTCATCATTAGAAGAGAGTAATGAGATATAAGTGCAAAATAGAGAAAGAATGAATGAAAAAATGAAGGATCCCAAATGCATAGCCAATCGAATCATAGTCAAACCCCATGATTACTATAAGGAGAATCGATTGACTGTGTTTGCACCTCAAAAGAAGTTAACGCCTGAACAAATATTTTGGTCCTTAGATATAGAAAAGAGAAAGGCCGATGAGCTTGAAGCCAAAACTCCACTCCTTAGGAAAATTGCAGTTGCAACGGTGTATCCTCCCAATACACCTAGGCTGTGGAAAACTAGAAGGGGGTTGAATAGTTTTACGTCTTTTTAATTTAATTATGAAAACCTTAGTTTACCTTTTAAAAACTTAGATTCGAATTTATATTAAAAATGATACTTGAAGAATATTATTAATTATATGTGTACCCTTTTAGATTTGTTATAAAAGTTTTGCTTTTATGAATGAAGTTTTAAATTGATCTTTATGTGAAATCAACTTCTAAATAATACTAACAATTATATATGCCTATATGTATGAAAGTAATGACGATATAAATAAAGATGTAAGTAAGAGATGGAAAGATCTAACCGAGACACGAGGGATTTATAGTGGTTCGGCTACAAGGACACCTTCCTTGCCCTACTCCACTCCCCGAACACACCTAGCTCAAGAGTTTTCTTCACTACTTCAACAAGCTCCCTTATGGCGGAGAAAACCTTACACAACTTTCTCTTACACCAGTTTAACGACACAAAGCTAAATGTCGAGTTCTAATCGTAGCTAGAACCAATCTCACAACTTCAATCACAACACGACTACTTCACAACTTCCTTCACGACTTCTATTTCTTCACTTCTTCACGACTTCTATCTCTTCACTTCTTCACAACTTCTATTTCTTCACTTCTTCACAACTTCTATTTCTTCACTATTTCACGCCTTGTATTTCTTCACTACTTCACGACTTCTATATGACGGCTTCACAACTTCTTCACTCCACAGCTACTTCACAACTTTACGATATTTCTACACTACTTCTTTACAACACAACTACTTATACACCTTCTTCACTACTCACACACTACACTAATCTAATCACTTATGTTCACACCTTATATACACACCTTATACACAAATGAATGAATGATTTACAAGGTTTACTTAACTAACAACTTAGATAGCAAGATGATACTAAGTTGTAATACTTCTAATCTTGATTGATAGAAGTATTCTTCTTTTGCACTTGAATGGTGGAAGCTTGGATCACTTAGAAACCAATGCTTAAGAATATATGATCAAAGGTTTTTAGAAAGGATTTAGAAAAATGTAAGAAGAGATTTAGAACAGATGGTTTGGGGTGCAAAAGGTGAGGAAAAAGTCTAGGAATGAACCAGTATTTATAGGCAAAATTTGATAGCTGGAGGAGCGGGGCGGTCCCCATAAATAGGTGGCCGGTCCCCTTCATTATTAAGGGGACTGCCTAGTAAATTAAGGGGGCCGCCTGATGCGTGGTTTTGCAACCTTACAACAGGTTTTACCTCTCGAGGGATCTCAAGAGGCTTGCAATCCCCACCAGGCAGTGTACCTGACCGATATAGTATAGTGTAGTGGCAAGTACCGGGGGATTGATCGTTCTCTAGGGGAATAGTGTCGTTAGGATTGAAAAACTACTCTAATAGGTCTAAGGGTGAGGGAAGATTCTTTTTGTATTTTTTTATATTTTTATAAAAGCATGTAAAATCTCGGGTTTGAAGGAGTGGGCGGAATTAGTTGCTAGTCAACTAACCCAAATAACTACAATTGCAAATAAAATAAAATAACTGAAAATAAAAAGGTTGTGGAACTTATATGGAGAGAAATGTGTTTACTTAGATTTCCTTACTCCCTAACTATCTTTTACCGGTTGATTAGTGTGTATTAATTGCGTGGATGACGGGTGTATTCCTTAATACCAATCGTGGGGTGGCGTACGTACTTCCCCAACTCTATAAGCTTCTACTTCACTCCTATGTCGAGCCGGCTAAGAAGCTCCTAACATGGGATCACTAGAATTCGCTCATGCATTAAATACAACCATAAAAACCTTAGTACGCATTGGTTCATGTTTCTTAAGATGTTCAAGCAAGTTACCGTATAGGAGGTTAGCCAGTTTTCTTAAGCCTAACATCGATAAACAATCATCCAATACAATTAATAACACACCAACAACCAATAATCAATAGTTAGGTTTCATTAGATCTAAGCAAACACAAGATAAATCTAGCCTAGCATGTTAAATAAAAGACAAGAACAAGATATAATCAAACAACACATAGACATATTGAATGATTAATTGATTACTTATCTTCAATTGAACATGGGAGATCCAAGGGTATAAAACCCTTAAAAATGGCAGAAAAATCGTCTTAGGGTTTCTCCTCACAAAGTTGCACACTAATGACTAAAAATTATGAGAATATATATAGAAAATCAGATCTGACGGCGTCACGTTATAGAGCTGACGCCATCACCTCACCGCGGTTAGGGTTTCTTGATGGCCTTCTTGACGCCGTCCCCTTTTAATCCTCCAAAATCCTCTCTGGCGCGTCAAGGGTTGACGGCCTTCTTGACGCCGTCCCCCTATAATCTTCCAAAATCCTCTCTGGCTTATCAAGGGTTGACGGCGTCACACTGGGGCTTGACGCCGTCACAGGTACTTTTCCAGCAGATTTTGAGACTTTGTCGTTTTCTTCACTTTTATGCTCCAAAAACGTCCAAAATGCTTCCTTTTCCAGATTTCTTCTCCAAAGTACCTAAAATGACAAAAGGAACGATTTAGGGCAATATTTGATCAAATAAATACGATTTAGGGCTTAAATGACCCCCTAAAAGCGGTACACTTTTCGCTTCATCAAATACCCTTACACTTGAGATTTGCTTGTCCTCAAGCAAATGCGCTTTTATTCTAATCAAAATACAAGTTAGGGGTCATTTAACGCTAATATAAAAGTAATTACAACAAATAGTCGTTCCACTTTAATCATAATAAGCACGGAGATTACACACTAGCACCTCACAAGTAGTGTTTAGATACTCACATCTCTCAGGTGTCATAAAAGTATATCTCACAAATGAAAATGAATAATATCTCTCACTACCTGTCATAGCAAATAGATTACCATAGGCTTGGGAAAGGATCGAAAACCTCCTCCACTAGGCGTAAGCACCTAAGATAAACTATCAAAGAGGGCTTTTAAACGGGTTATAACGTTAGGTGTAGGGATATGATAAACACGGTTTTGTTGGATAAAGGATATTTTACTGGTGGCGAGTTAAAGATCTTGATTAATTACATGTACAATATGGCGTTGCTAAGCCAAGACTAGACTCGACTTAAGCTAATGAAAAAAATAACAAAAAGATAAAATAAACATAAAATGAAACGGGATGGTAGTCCGTATGTTTTTTCTACTTCTTTTTTTTTTTTTTTTTTTTTTTTTTTGCATACACTTTTGCCCTACCATCCAAAATAATACATCGCAGGGGGGTTGTATCCCCCTTACACTTGAACTTTTACATAACTTTACAATTAACTATTCTAATGACTCGAATTAAGATAATCGAAACACGTGGAGTACTTTTAAAATATTTAGCACATATGGGGGTAATAATGTTGTTCTTTCCCATTACTCCATTACAATAGTACTTTACCCATGAGTCCCAATCGTCCCAAAACAATATGTACAAGGATATGACTCGACTTAGCAACCATGTAATCAATTAGATAATTAACTTGGGGTTTAAACAAATGTTGTAACAATAATGCACTAAAAATGAGTGCATACAAGGTAGGCTAAGGCGATTTGGGTGTACATTTAAGTGGGGTGTAAACAAATTCTTACTTTAAGTAAAATGCTTAAAGTTAGAAATGAAAAGATAGGCTCTGAGGGGTGTACTAGGGGTATCATGTACTAAAAATGAGTACAACGCAAAGGGTGTGGGAGAATTACTTGACCAATGTAGCCAATGTAATTATAACAAAAACACAGGTGTAAAACAATGGTTTAATCCTAATGCCTCTTATCATGTAGTAAATCTAACTACACGAATGTAGTCTCACTTGTGGCCTCGGAATGGTCCTAACGCAAGTTCTAGAATCTAAGTGCTACCGGTACACACATCATAGCATAAATGCTTTTCCTACCAATTCTAGGGGCGAACCTCACATATTTGGGGGTGGAAAATTTTTTAGTGGTACAGTTTTGTGCTAGTCATATAATACCTATCCATGAGATGCTCATTAAGACCAAAGTTTCACTCCTATATGTTGTAAAAAAATTTAAATTTGGCACTAAAATTGCCTTAACAGGTATTTCTCTCAGTTTTATTACACATCTACCATTAAACAAACGAAAAATCAAGCATAATAGCATTCTCTAAGGTATCGTACTTTACCCCCCCCCTTACACTTAAGATGAACATTGTCCCCAATGTTCAAATAACAAGATGTAAAAGTATAAGGTAAAAGAATGAAATTAAATACTCCCCTGATTCGCTCGGTGGATAAAGAGGTAACATGGTTAGATCTTCTTCCAAGGTAATGTGGAAGCTTCAAGACTAAAGCAGCGCCAAAAACTAGATTCCACATACATCTCCTTGTCCAAAATAACTTGTTAAACCTGAGAAAACAAACACGAAAACCTGCATAACATCGGCGGGATAAATCTGTATAAGGATATAATGCTTGTGGAATGATTATTTTGCAGATTCCTGGAGTTTATAAGTTAGAGATTTAATAAAGCATTTTATGATTCCGGAAGAAAAACAAAACTTTTTTTTTTTAAATTCCAGAAAACTGTTCCTGACGCCGTCAGAAGTGATTTGACAGATTTTTCATGTTAAGTTTCCGGAAAATTTCTGGAAAAACTCAATCCTTATTTCCTGGAAATCCTGCAAAATATCATTATGACTCGATACAAGCATTTTACTCAAACAATTACTAATATGTATGTTAATTTAATATTGTTATGATTCATGTTCATTTGTTCTAATAAACCGATTTGGATTTCCCTTACACTTAACTTTTGCAAAATACCTTTATATGTAGTTAAGACGAAGTTAAAAACAAGATAAAGCATTTTCACAATTTAGTTTCGAACATGAATCAATAATAATAAAAATTAAACATACATACGGAAGCAAATAAAATCAAACAAACAAATAAATAAACACACAAAGCAAATAAAGCTTGGGTTGCCTCCCAAGAAGCGCTTTTCTTTATTAACGAGTCTTGTAGCTAGACTCAAAGTCAGGCTCATCTAGTGTCGCTTATGCTCACTTATCCGAGTGTGAGCCATCTAATTGTTGCCTCATCTTTCTTGTATTCATCATTCAGCCCCAGACATCCATGATAATATCTCTTATTTTTCTCATGTGGATATTTGAGCCCCTTTTTCTTATCATTCTCACTTAACAAGTCAATAGGCACAAGTCTATTGCAAGATTCAATGGAGAAGTTCTTAAACCTAGGATGTGATCGGGGATTTGGTAAACAAAATCTTCATCCCCATCCGAGAATGTAATTAACCCGTCTACAAGTTTTTCGTCAAGGTTGGTCAACCTTTTGAAGGGTTCTCCAAAAATGACTTGGGTTAATTTGTTATCAATAAATTCTCCTAAGTTCTCCATAACCATAAAATCCACCAAATACACAAAACTTCCTACGAATACGTGTAGTGGCTTAATCCTAGCAACAATGTTATCTCCATGATATTCTAGCTCATCTACCATGATTTTATTATAATTAGCGCGAGAGATAATGTTCATAGGCAAAGATGAGTTAAGATAAGCATGAAAACTATGATAACCAATCTTACATGGAAATTGCATGTTAAAGAGGCTATCCTTTTCGATCTTAGTCCTAGGGTCAACATACTTAAAGGGATCAATTTCCTCTTTACTCCATTCCTCGTTAACTACTTCTCCATTACCAGCATCCTCATCGGAGTCTGAGTCATAAAATGGACTAACTGGATAGTCATTCTCCTGGTCAGACTCCTCCATCTCAGAATTGTTACCAACGTGGTGGTCGGGTGAAAGGTTGTTGTTTTCTACGATGGGGGTAGGAACGGGTAGTTGGAAGTTTGCATGGCGGAAAATACGAATAACAGGGATCAAGCGATCACTATTACTCATGAGGCAGGTGGAAGGTGTCACAAACAAAAGTACAAAGATATAAGATAGACTAAAGAAAACCTAGAAAAAATAAAATAAAAATCTCACTAGAAAGGAATCTAGTGAGTAGACCTAATAAAATAAAAATTCAACCTAAACAATAACTATTCCCCGGCAGCGGCGCCAAAAACTTGATGCGTGGTTTTGCAACCTTACAACAGGTTTTACCTCTCGAGGGATCTCAAGAGGATTGCAATCCCCACCAGGCAGTGTACCTGACCGATGTAGTATAGTGTAGTGGCAACTACCGGGGGATTGATCGTTCTCTAGGGGAATAGTGTCGTTAGGATTGAAAAACTACTCTAATAGGTCTAAGGGTGAGGGAAGATTCTTTTTGTATTTTTTTATATTTTTATAAAAGCATGTAAAATCTCGGGTTTGAAGGAGTGGGCGGAATTAGTTGCTAGTCAACTAACCCAAATAACTACAATTGCAAATAAAATAAAATAACTGAAAATAAAAAGGTTGTGGAACTTATATGGAGAGAAATGTGTTTACTTAGATTTCCTTACTCCCTAACTATCTTTTACCGGTTGATTAGTGTGTATTAATTGCGTGGATGACGGGTGTATTCCTTAATACCAATCGTGGGGTGGCGTACGTACTTCCCCAACTCTATAAGCTCCTACTTCACTCCTATGTCGAGCCGGCTAAGAAGCTCCTAACGTGGGATCACTAGAATTCGCTCATGCATTAAATACAACCATAAAAACCTTAGTACGCATTGCTTCATGTTTCTTAAGACGTTCAAGCAAGTTACCGTATAGGAGGTTAGCCAGTTTTCTTAAGCCTAAGATCGATAAACAATCATCCAATACAATTAATAACACACCAACAACCAATAATCAATAGTTAGGTTTCATTAGATCTAAGCAAACACAAGATAAATCTAGCCTAGCATGTTAAATAAAAGACAAGAACAAGATATAATCAAACAACACATAGACATATTGAATGATTAATTGATTACTTATCTTCAATTGAACATGGGAGATCCAAGGGTATAAAACCCTTAAAAATGGCAGAAAAATCATCTTAGGGTTTCTCCTCACAAAGTTGCACACTAATGACTAAAAATTATGAGAATATATATAGAAAATCATATCTGACGGCGTCACGTTATAGAGCTGACGCCGTCACCTCGCCGCGGTTAGGGTTTCTTGACGCCGTCCCCTTTTAATCCTCCAAAATCCTCTCTGGCTTGTCAAGGGTTGACGGCCTTCTTGACGCCGTCCCCCTTTAATCTTCCAAAATCCTCTCTGGCTTATCAAGGGTTGACGGCGTCACACTGGGGCTTGACGCCGTCACAGGTACTTTTCCAGCAGATTTTGAGACTTTGTCGTTTTCTTCACTTTTATGCTCCAAAAACGTCCAAAATGCTTCCTTTTCCAGATTTCTTCTCCAAAGTACCTAAAATGACAAAAGGAACGATTTAGGGCAATATTTGATCAAATAAATACGATTTAGGGCTTAAATGACCCCCTAAAAGCGGTACACTTTTCGCTTCATCACCGCCCAAATCCGAACATTGCTCAGATTTGTCTTTTTGTGGGGAAGGTTTTTCTGGAACATTTTTGCCATTTTTGGTTGAAAATTTGAATTCATAAATTTATAATGGATTAAACATTTTTATTAAATACCAAAAATGATTTTCTAAAAGATATAAAATGTTTGTGTCATTTTATAAAAAATCAAGTGATAAAAAAAAGTTCCTTTGATCATATAATGCATTAAGCATTTGTTTATTCATACCTTAAGTGATTGAGTTGTTAAAATAGATATTTACAACTAAATACTTGTTTACGTCATAATCTTTCGTTTAATGATTTTACATTTTGTGATTATCAAAACGTAGAGATATCGAAAAATATTAATAACGTGTTTAGGCATTATTTATATAAACAATCTCCCCCTTTTTGATGATTACAAAATCTAAACTCATTAAATTGAAAAATTAATTTTTAGACAAGTATTTAGTGAGTTTATATCTACTTCTCCCCCTTTTTGTAGAATCAAAAAGGTTATGCCGACAAGTTTTAGAAACAAAATTTGTCGGAACGAGAACTCCCCCTTGATGTGTGCTCCCCCTCGATTGAGGGCATCAAGGAATCGAGATATGGAATACTTGCAAGAAAAATATTAGAAGCACAAGCATATATATATATATCATAATATCAAATATAAGAGCAACAAGCATAGCAATCACATATTAAGAACATGAAACAAAACATTCATTAATTCAAAGTGATTATGTGAAAAACATAATCATTGATACAACATTTATTATGCTTAGAGCATACAATAAGTAGAAAATTCTAATTTGCCAAAGAGAGCCATCGGACTTGCTTGCAACATAAAAACTTGAACTATTTTGGATGGTTGATGGTGGATTGTTTAAAATGGAGGTGGTTGAGTGAGGGTAAGAATGTTGGATTAATGGAGGTGTATTTTTTGGTGCATAGATGTTGGAGAGTGTGGTGATGGAGAGATTGGAGGTGGAGAGTTTGGAATGGAACATGTTGGATAAGGGTTTTGATGTTGTTCAAGTGAGGGTGTTGGATTAGGGTTTTGATGTTGTTCAAGTGAGGGTGTTGGATTGGATCTAGTGAGAAGATACTCAATCCAAGTGAAGTGCTCATTCAATGAAATGGTTTGTTTTTGGAGAAAGATGCAACAAGGACAATTGTTGACATGTTTCTCAACTTGACTCAAGTTGTGGGGTGATGAGAGAGAGCTAGATGGAGGTTGATCTAAGTTGCGTTGAGCAAGGTGTAGGGCAAGAAGAGCACTAAGCTCATGGGCTTCCTTGAGTTCTTCAATGAACTTCAAGTGTTCGGAGGAAGGTGATGATGGTGGAGTGTGGTTGTTATTTGGGATGGATGTTTGGACATGCAACATAGGAGTAACATGTGAGTTGGTAGGAGGTGGTGGTGATACTCTTGGTGGTGGAGACATTTGTGAGCTTGGGTAATCATGAGTGGATGAGGATGGAGATATGGAAGAAGAGGATATTCCAAGAGTGGTGAGTGTTTTGGATGGTGCATTGGTGGGTTGAGCAAGATGTGGGGTGGTGTGAATGAGATTGGGATTATTGTTTTGGGATTGATCATGCTCTTCATATGAATCATATGGGTAAGATGAAGGTGTATTTTTGGGAGCAAGGGTGGATGATTGGTTATGTTTGTGAAGGGGTTCATTAGGGTGAGCATGAGGCTTAGGTGTTGGTTGATTTTGAACAACATCATTTGTTGAGTTGGAGTTATGACAAGTGTCAAGCTTTCTTCTCCAAACGGGCCTTACGGAGATTTTAGCAACTCTTGAAGGCTTGGATCTTGGGTTGTTAGGGGATGACATGTTTGGATGGATGAGCATTAATGATGGAGAAGGGTATTTATAGTGTAGGGATGATGTGATTGAGGAAGGTAAATTTTGGTGGGTGGTTTAGGACAAAATATGTTTGTGGATTTTGGGAAGTGTAGGAAAAAATGAGCTAAAAAGTGAAAAAGAAAACAGTATCCCCGACCCTCAGATGGCCGGTCCCCTTAAATAGGGGCCGGTCCCCTTAAAAATTAAGGGGGCCGCCTAATGATTTAAGGGGGCCGCCCATCTATTGATTCCCAGGTTACTAGAAATGGGTTTTTGGCAGAAAATTGTAGAAAAGGTTGTGTTTTTGGGTTTAGTTTCAAGCAAGTCCAACTTCTTTTGAGGCAATTTAGCATTTAATAACTTATGTATGCTAAGCATATTTATTAAACATTTTTATCTAGCATGCAACCTACACATTAAGCAAGTAATATATATATATATATATATATACATATATATATATATATGGACAAGAAAGCAATACATAACACCAAGTAATTTATAATATCATTTTTAGGAAGATTAATAAGCTAGTTAATTAATCCTAATGAGTGTCTATGTGCAAGGGAATGGGGAGTTGTGATAGCATGGACTTCTAGACTTGTACCAAGCGAGATCTTAATGGGTAAACCATGGTTTTTCAGATTTGATTTAGTTCACTTATAAATGTCGTATACACAAGTATAGATGACAGATATGAGATCACCGTGCATAATTTAAATAGGCGTTTTTAGCATTATTCAACAATGTTTGAGAGTAGGTTTTTATGTGGATGTGAAAATTATTTTTAACGAGATAGATTTGGTTTTATTTCAAAATGTTTTTATGAGGAAAGAAAACAAACTTTTCAATCTTTGGCTTTGATAAAAACATAATTATGGACAAAAGTTGGGAAGAAAGGTGGGATGGTAAAACATGTTAGATAGAAAGGTGGCATAATCATTTGAAAAATTATTTTTCCAAAATGTGAAGTTTTTGCGTATTTAAAAACAAATACCATTAATTATAGATTTTAAAAGGAATGGTTGTAAAAGATCTCATGCTCAAGGGGATTGGTTTAGGCTATTGTCACATGCTACCCCTTTCTATATAGGTGATGTAAAATATAAATTAACAATTAATAATATAAACGCAGTGGAAAACATCACCATACAAGGATCCATATAGCCATATGATCAATCTAAATTAAAAACGAATTAAACAAACATGTTTTATACCTTTGTAGCGTGATCGGTAGAATCGTATGGTGACCTTCACCAACATAAACGAACCAAGTATGAAACCAAGTGATCAAAGAAGATCACCTCTATGCTTGATCCACACTACACGTCATCGATCACCACCCGATGCTAGTTTAAACCCCCGTAACACGCGATCTAGCCTTGAACTACATTAGAATAAGGTTAGATGGGATCTAAAACACAAAACCCTAATTTGGGTGGTTTTAATTTCGTGGCTCATGTTGAGAGAAAAAGGGAAGAGTTATCAATTTGGCCTTAATGATAATTAGTGATTGATTTGAACAAATATTCTTTAATCTTATCAAATCACATCTTACACTTAAGCCCTTTAGAAAGCTCCATAAACCCTTTATCCCCCTCCCCATGGCCGGCCATATAAGGGCCCACAATGGGCTTGCCTATTGTTGGCCTATTCCACAAACACTAAGTCTAACTTAGTATTAAATGGCCCGTTATTGATCCCGAGTTACGTAGTCGTTTATATATTGTAAATACGATAAATACAATCTATAAAATGGTGTCTCTGTGTATAAGTGTGTGACCCCATAGGCTCACATATGTCTAGCCATATAATTAGTAATTATGACACGAGCATACTCCAACAGCTCCCACTTGCGACATCATAATAATCAAGTAATTATACAAGCAATGGTTAGCGTCTAGCAACACGCCAATGCCCCTAGAAATATGTGAGGTCAGTTTCTTAAACGTCTCATATAAGATGGTTTATATGTCATCTATCCTTTTGTTACAGATACCGTGTTGAACATTAGACATGGATCAAATGTCATTCTAATAGTTCAACTATTATGTTTCTCGATATAGATATTGAACAAGATTACCAAGTGAATTAAGATTCATCTTAATCTCATTTGGGTACGGCCATACAAACATCTGTTCAATTCATCAAGGGGCCCAATAGTATCTAACTCCAAAACAAGTGGAGGAACAAATCCCATTTTGACTACACGTGTCATTCACATGCTTCATATCACTCCTGATAATGGCTTTTATAACTACCTTATTCAAGATAGCGTTTAACCATATCAAGGAATGAAATTCAACACGTACAAGACCTGCTTGCATCTCAAGTCTGAGGATAAGAGACATAACCTCTTGCGAGATTCACTATTGACGACGATCCATGTAGTGAATACTCGTAGGTTGGGTCAATCCAATGTTCATCCCAATGAACAACATGTGAGTGTGGCAAATAAATCACCAACACGCTCACATTTGTCTTAATTTGATGATACTCCCGTATCGTCAACCGACAATGGATAATTTTAGAATAAATAAATTATTCATGGATTAAACATGCAAATATAGAACACAGTAGTATAAATGAAGACGATCATACCCGGTATATCAATTCATTTTATAATACGACTGCTTACAGTTCCATTATCCAAATACTAAAAACAGATATGCATAAGACTACTCATAGGTCGGGATCCGATGTTCCCACCATGATCGAATCATGTTGTACAAGACAACAAGTAGTCATCTGAGTAAACTTTGAGAATACTTATTTTAAAACTCATAAAAGGTTTAAATGATGATTGTCCTTTGTATGTGTGCATTCAAGTACAAGACGAGTACTGCAACAATACATTCCATAGGGTGTTTGAAGCTAGCAAAACACCTACTTCAGACAGTCATCTGAATAGTTTCTCAAACTATAAATTATTTTTATTCTTTTAATGTATAACGCATTAATGCTCTCAGTCGAGCACATCTAGTCATCAATGTCATCATTCATGATGACCACGACTGGGGTTGAGTATCATCTCAGTTAAATAAGCATTAACGTATGCAAACAAAACAGAGCTCCTCAAATATCCGTAAACGTTTGAACATATCTTTGGTCCTTCGTAGGTCCATTATAATGTTCGTTTAACAATTATCCAATGACGTTCACTTAGATATTTGTTATCAACTCATCTTGCATTCATGCAAATGATAAACATAGCCCAATGCGTAATATGACTTACATGATGAATCCTTTAGTCGAACTTAAGATTTCCACTCATGTGTTCAATCTCATCAAGTGAGATTGATCATTGAGACTCCCCTCAATAACAGGTCATATTATGTTTAGACTTAATAACCGCTTATGTTTATTCTAATAAACATATACATAACAAGGTTGTATGTCTTATTTTATAAATCCCTCAAGAGAAACTTCATTCCAAGCTAAGGATTAAAGTCTAGCTTAGATGGAATATTGTTTCTAATATGTTAATGACATATGAGATTTAAGAAAATAAATACCGTGCTCCAACTTGCTCTTAGTGTACTTAGGAGTAATCTTATTAATCAAAATCAAATTAATGATTTTATAATTAACTCAAGATCTTTGCTCCTAGATGCATGATCTAATCCACACATGGATTATTTTATCTTGTATACATAATAAAGATTATATGGATTCATAAACACTTTTGATTACTCATCGTCCTCGCAAAGATAATTAACAAGAAAGGTGTTTTGATATCCGATTGTCATATTTCATTTACATGAAAACAAGTATGACAATTAATCTTTATACATTTAATGTTTGTAGATAGGAAGATTTAATCATAGTCAAATTCTGAGTATGAGTAAACTCTTTTTACTACGCGTGCATTAAATGTGTGTACAAGTTTGTCCTTTTGAGTTTTCTCTTCAAGAAACTCATTCTTGACCTCACAGTCTAACTGATCGGTAAGAGACCAATCAAACTCCATGAGTGATTGTCTTTCTAGGACTGCATCTTAACATTCATAGTTTTGAGCTACTCGTCAGATACAATATCTGATAATGCATCTCAGTAGTTAGCAGGGTCACTATGATCCTCTAACTTTTGTCCCTTAGCATTGATATAAAAACTATATCATTCAGGTGCAAAAGAAATCCTTGCGGATTTATGAATGAGAGATATCAATCTATGGTTTAACATATGCATGTTCAACCTTAGTATGACATTAGCAAGTGTACTCAGAAGGTTGCTCTTGAATAACTTCAAGATCTAAAGGTGCTCCCACTTGCTTTTGTATGTAGAGACTAATCTCTAGATACTCAGCATCATGAGAAACAATAAATTGTTTTCAAGTGGGACATCCATAATACATCGTCAGTTCTTGACTCTAGTTTGTTAATTACTTACTCTTAAGTAGTTAACAAATTCAAAAATTTAATAAAGACATAATGAGATTCATCTCATGCCATACTACAATAGTGTCTTAAATTCCTTCTGGGTTGGAACCATATTGAGTGTACACATGGCACATCCAATTTCTAACCTTGATAGCTTTGGAGGTAAAATAGTTTAAGTCATCAAAGATCAAACAATATCAATAGTGTTTGATTTTCCACGATGGACATACCATAAAGTTGTGGTATTCCATGAGGACTGATGTTGTGAGACTATCACACAACTCATTAGATGAACTTATACTTTTGGGCTTACATATCTACCAACCAAGTCAAACCAGATGGCATCAATAGTAATTTTAGCCTACTGCATACTTTACATCATGTGCATGTTTTGACTAGAAAACATAAACATTTAATGTTATACGTCGTAAGTGTACATGTCTTAACAAGAAGACATAACAAATCAACGTCTTACTTTACGTTATTTGTCTTTCAATAATTAACTGAATTGATGTTTGTGTCTTTACAAGAGACCTAAACATATTCAACTGAAGTAATTACGAGCGCCGACACATGGCCTCAATAGTAATTTCAAGTTAATTTCATACTTCATGATTATGACTTTACAAGAAGACATAATCATATTTACTAAACAATTCAGTGAATATGTTGAAGTAGCTTTTCATGTTATCTTGATATTTGTTCTAATTAGGGCAACCTACATTTTATGTGTAGAAGTCCTAGTAGAATCTTAGTTTCTTACTTTTCAGTCAAGAAAAACTATTAGTCATATTGTTATATGTTGTACCTTGCACACAATTAAGATTTCTCCCACTTGTGCATGGCACAACATCATGAGAGCAATATGACAATGTCTAAGATAACATATGATTTTTTTGGTCAAAATCAAAATATAGATATGTAGAACTTTATCGTTTTAATAATGAATCATGCATAACGATTTTATAGATAACATTTCAGGAAGCAACATCAGGAACACGACAAGTTATCTAATAAAATTTATGCAATGGTTCTTATATAAACTATGATGCTTAACATGTGGAAAGTAATGTATTATTTCAAGACAATCTGGAAATAAGATGGGCAAGTTGTAAGGTATTAAAGCTTACAACTCCCACTGGATTAGACAACATTACATGTGTTTCGTCACCAGTAATATAATCATGTAGCTCCCACTGGATTAGACAACATTTTAATGTGTTACGTCACCAGTGGAGAGTGAGTGGCGATTGGATACTTTCCATCTTTCTTTGAATATCTACACATTATTGCTAATGTGAGTCACTTTGACTAGTAAACATGTACTTAGGTATTCAAGAAAGTGCATCAAGTTCTAACATATAGATGATGGGTTAGCCATCATTGCTATTTTAACTTGAAAATAGGCATGCATTTCCTCCATAATTGGTCTACTTCACCACAAGGGTATGTAGGACCATAGTGGGTTTATTGGGTTATGACAAACTGCTAGGTAATCATGCTAGTAATTGCCTTTACCACTTTGCGGTTTATTGATATTTCCGTCTTCTAATTATTTGAACTCATTTTAGAATGGTAGCTAGTACGAAAAAGGTCGACCAAGCAAGAACATGCAAATATCGCCAAAGGTCTGACCAATGAGCAAAATTCGCCATGGGTTGAAATGACCCTAAGGTCTGACCAAAGAGGTCAAGTCAAATGCACATGTTCTCTAGTTATCCAAATATCTTATATTCTTAGAGGTTTCAAAACCGAAACTAGGGTTATGAAACAATCTTGAAAGAATAAGATGTGTAACCATACTTAACCATTTTGACTTTTATAAGACATCACGATTTGTAGAGTAGGTTTTCCTTGAGTTTGATTAGAATTAGGAAAATTCAAATATTCCTATTATGGCTTTTCCTCATAAAGAAAAAAGGATAGGAATAAGTCTCTTTCTTACAAGGAAAGATCGACTTAGTTCGTCCTTTTAACAAGAAAAGAACAAACTCTTGTTTACGGCTTGCGTTGCATTAATTGAATTTACAAAGTTCAATTTTAGTATTTTCGATAATTAATCCTTTTTAAAATTAACTACCCAAGTTTAAGCATATTAAACCAATTAATTTTACGAAAAGGCTAAGATCCTCATTGAGGTTCGACCATTAATGCAGTTGATCTACTAGAAATGGTGGATTCAATAGGTAGGTAACGTCGAGCAATTGCATTACATGTGCAACTCTTAGATCTTCATGGGACTCATGGCATCTAGTGTCAAACAACTAGTGTCATATAGGCATGTTTAGTCCCATCTTTGCCTCGGGCAAGGGTCTGACCACAATACTCGATTAAGTCATCCAATTTGAAAACGTGTGAGAATAATCCTAGGTCTGACACATAGAGAATAGTCACCTTGGGTTACAATTTAGCCTAGGTCTGACCAGATGCTAAAAGGTAATTGCAAGTGTCCTCAAAATTGGACGGCAATGACTTAAATTTTGACGGGTAAAGAGTTTTGATGTGGATAAAAAACGTGCACGAAGAAGCATGCATTCATTCTTCGTAGCACAAGTTAAAAACCTTTCTTAACTTAAGTCTAATCATTGTTTTAATTTATGTGTGTCAAGTTGTCCATTTTCAAGACTAATATAAATCCTAAGTGGATTATAATAAGTTTGGACAATACAATAAATAAATAAACAACCTTAACTAGTTTAAGTGTTATTTAGAAAACAATGATTTTTAAGTTTTAAATCATATTTAAACTTAGTTAAACTAAATCATAAGACTTAGTTCAAAATGGTTTATGTTTTGTTTCAAGTTTTAAGAAAACAATTTTCGTTTTACATGTAGTCACAATATACATAAAACAACCAAACAAACATACAACCATAATATGCAAAGCCTCAACCGATGAAAATCCTATGCTTGGTCTTGTGAGCCATCACAAGAACCAAGACTCAACTAGGTACATATAACACAACCACATGGAGGGCTCCCACTTGCCCCAAGACAATCATGGGCAAGTAAAGGCCCATAATGCACAGGAAAACTTGATTCTGTCAGCCCAGTTTTTCTGTTTTGCGAGGCCCAAATGCCCTAGAAGATCACCTCCTCATGATTCGGCCTAGTTGACAAAGTTGTAGCCCTATGTCTTGTGGACCTGCACCAAAAACTTTAGCCAAAAATACCTTACCAATCAATAGGAAATCGTATTTTCCCAACAGGTGTCCGGCAGCTACTTTCGGTCTACAACTCTTCATTCTTTTGCCATTTGCTTCCAAGCTTTCGGTTACAATATATATAAAGTAAAATACATCTAATCTACTTTGTATCTACTGTAAAAATTCCCAAATAATGGCAAAACCAAAATGAAATACATTACAAAAGTACCGAAACAATGGCAAACCCCAAAACAAGAAAAACAACCAACAATCACAACATCACAATGCACAAGTGGTCTAGGTTTTCATCGGCTTTGCATATACACATAATAATACATTAATATTATGATCATTACAAGGTTTTGGTTAACTCCATGGACAAACATGCATGTATTTTCCATGGATAACAAAATAAATAACAAGAATTAAATTGTTAGCCAACGAATCGAAGAAATAATTAACAATAATTGAAACCCCGAATGGTACGCGTGACGAATGGCCATAGACTCATAACCCACTAATATTAGGAACTTCTTAACAACATTTTACCACAGAAAAATAAGCCTCATGGGCTGATTTGAAATCGGGTTAAAAATCTATTAAAAAACACGTTTTTAGGCCATTTTACGGGTATCGATCAAGTAAACAATTAAAGTATGCATAACAAATGGCCATAGGATCAAAAAGTGCAGATCTTAAGACCTCATTAAGGTCGAAATATTCAGAATATATAAGCCCTAGGGGCTATTTTAAGATTATACTTTTACATCCATTAAAAAAACACGTTTTTAGCCATTTTTACGCATACAAGATGATCATATGGCAACATATGATGGCTCTTGATACCACTATAGGTGATGTAAAATATAAATTAACAATTAATAATATAAACACAGTGGAAAACATCACCATACAAGGATCCATATAGCCATATGATCAATCTAAATTAAAAACAAATTAAACAAACATGTTTTATACCTTTGTAGCGTGATCGGTAGAATCGTATGGTGACCTTCACCAACATAAATGAACCAAGTATGAAACCAAGTGATCAAAGAAGATCACCTCTATGCTTGATCCACACTACACGTCATCGATCACCACCCGATGCTAGTCTAAACCCCCGTAACACGCGATCTAGCCTTGAACTACATTAGAATAAGGTTAGATGGGATCTAAAACACAAAACCCTAATTTGGGTGGTTTTAATTTCGTGGCTCATGGTGAGAGAAAAAGGGAAGAGTTATCAATTTGGCCTTAATGATAATTAGTGATTGATTTGAACAAATATTCTTTAATCTTATCAAATCACATCTTACACTTAAGCCCTTTAGAAAGCTCCATAAACCCTTTATCCCCCTCCCCATGGCCGGCCATATAAGGGCCCACAATGGGCTTGCCTATTGTTGGCCTATTCCACAAACACTAAGTCTAACTTAGTATTAAATGGCCCGTTATTGATCCCGAGTTACGTAGTCGTTTATATATTGTAAATACGATAAATACAATCTATAAAATGGTGTCTCTGTGTATAAGTGTGTGACCCCATAGGCTCACATATGTCTAGCCATATAATTAGTAATTATGACACGAGCATACTCTAACATTCTACAAATCCAAAGTGATGACTAAATTCTATATGTTTAATGCAAGAATGGGATATATGCTAATATGGCTCCTTTGATTATGCAGATTATCTATCTTAATGCCATAGTCTATAAGAGTTTGCTTCATCCATGGATTATATTGTGATATATCTAATCCTACTTCTATGTTGACAATTAATTGACTTTACTCACTTTATCTACATGAGTTCTCTACTAGTGCACATGGAAGATTTCCATATTCAATTTTAGAAGGCTAAATGAGTTCGACAGAGAATACTACTTTTAATACTTAGGGGAGTTTACTAAAGGGTTTCTAGTTTATTAAATCGTAAAGCGGATATAACTAAAATTTGTAGAGGCAATGCAACCTATCAAACTAAGCATATCCTAAGGCAATGATTAATAAGACTATATCCATGAAATAACTACTCAAGATATTTAAAAAGAGAACGTACCTTATGTCCAGCTTTTCTTCGCAATATCCAGGATGGTAAACGAAGTTGTGAATGATGGATGAGTCTTCAAGATAACCAAGGTATGAAAGTATATCATAGCAAGCTTCCAACGCCTTATAGGACCAAAGCAACTTGACCCGAACATGTCTTGTACTTGACTCATTTGATGTCTTAGCCTTGATGCATATAACTTCTTTTGTTGAGACTTTCACATCTTCATTGCAACCACATCATGCTTTTTCAACAAGTACTTTTTGATTTTGATTTGTAGATTTCTCAAAATTTCCGATTAAGTAGTAGAGATATCTTCATTAATTCTTCAATAGCCGCACCATTAATATTCCACTACGTCATTAGCTATTTGTTTCGAGTGTGAGTAGGTTGACGTAAGATTGAGTTTCTTTCCTTTGTGCGTTTATCACCTAATCAAGTAAAACAGCTTGGTACCCGGATTCTTATGGGTCCGAGATGGTTAGTTGATGACACCCATTGCATTTGTATGCACATGGTGAGGATGTCGCCAAGAAGTACAAGAATTCCTTAACAGTTTGTTTTAATGTACAAACAATGGATTTCTTGACTTATATTATTTATAATCATTGTAAATAACCTTATTTCTAAATTTTTTTTACTAGGTTTTACAAATTTAATTTGTTTTGATTTACTTGTTGATGAGTTATCCGAACTAAATCCTAAACCGGTTTTATCTTCAAATGGCTTTTGACAACTTAGTAGGTATTTAAGAGATTTAGAACTTTCTTCAAATTTAGCTAATATTTTTGCTCTTTCATTTAATCTTTTAATTTCATGCTTATATTCTTGACATGTTTTGCATTCTAGATCAATTTCAATATTACTTTCAAATCTAGACATTTTATCTTCTAAAATTATTTCTTTTTCAAAATTACTTTCAAAAGTTTTTGATGATTCATGTTTAGAAATGGTTTTTAGATCTATGTTGCAAAAATGTTTAAACTCATTTTCTAATTTTGAAAATTCTAAAATGAATTGATCATAGCAAAAATGTTCGGTTTCGGATTGTACCTTATTTGGAGTTTTATCTAATTTGCATTCTTCACATACCGGATAGTAATCTTCTTCTTCGTCTGTGTCACTCCATGATTTTGAATTGAGTTCACTTCGGAGTTGATCCATGAAGTCTTCGTCATTAATACCTTCATTAAAAACATTTGAACTAGTAGCACATGTATCTATTTTATCTAAATGTTTATCTATTAAATTTTTTAGGACAACTAATTCATGTACAGGATCAAATTCCTCATCTTTGGCTTGACATTTTTCTTGATGAAAGTTTAAGAGAGTTTTCCAAATATCATTGGCCGTTTGACAGAAGAATACTTTTTCATATTCAACTTTCGGCAAGGCTTTATAAATAATTATTTTAGCTTTATTATTTTTGTCATTCATTGTTTTGAAATAATCATTTTGACTTTCAAAATCCGTTTTAGTTGGTTGAAAATCACCAATCGAAATGACATGCCAAAGATCTAGATCAATTGATTTCACATAATTTTCAAATTTATTTTTCCATTTAAGAAAGCTATAATTTTCAAATAGTGGTGGTTTATGCATAGATTGCCCTTCTTAATATTTTTCCGATTCCATAGATCGATTCAAGTTTTAAAATACAATATATTTTAAAAATCTTGTTTGACGTGGCTCCTGATACCAATTGTGGAAAACTAGAAGGGGGGTTGAATAGTTTTACGTCTTTTTAATTTAATTATGAAAACCATAGTTTACCTTTTAAAAACTTAGATTCGAATTTATATTAAAAATGATACTTGAAGAATATTATTAATTATATGTGTACCCTTTTAGATTTGTTATAAAAGTTTTGCTTTTATGAATGAAGTTTTAAATTGATCTTTATGTGAAATCAACTTCTAAATAATACTAACAATTATATATGCCTATATGTATGAAAGTAATGACGATATAAATAAAGATGTAAGTAAGAGATGGAAAGATCTAACCGAGACACGAGGGATTTATAGTGGTTCGGCTACAAGGACACCTTCCTTGCCCTACTCCACTCCCCGAGCACACCTAGCTCGAGAGTTTTCTTCACTACTTCAACAAACTCCCTTATGGCGGAGAAAACCTTACACAACTTTCGCTTACACCAGTTTAACGACACAAAGCTAAATGTCGAGTTCTAATCATAGCTAGAACCAATCTCACAACCTCAATCACAACACGACTACTTCACAACTTCTTTCACGACTTCTATTTCTTCACTACTTCACGACTTCTATTTCTTCACTTCTTCACAACTTCTATTTCTTCACTTCTTCACGACTTCTATTTCTTCACTATTTCACGCCTTGTATTTCTTCACTACTTCACGACTTCTATATGACGGCTTCACAACTTCTTCACTCTACAGCTACTTCACAACTTTACGATATCTCTACACTACTTCTTTACAACACAACTAATTATACACCTTCTTCACTACTCACACACTACACTAATCTAATCACTTATGTTCACACCTTATATACACACCTTATACACAAATGAATGAATGATTTACAAGGTTTACTTAACTAACAACTTAGATAGCAAGATGATACTAAGTTGTAATACTTCTAATCTTGATTGATAGAAGTATTCTTCTTTTGCACTTGGATGGTGGAAGCTTGGATCACTTAGAAACCAATGCTTAAGAATATATGATCAAAGGTTTTTAGAAAGGATTTAGAAAAATGTAAGAAGAGATTTAGAACTGAAGGTTTGGGATGCAAAAGGTGAGGAAAAAGTCCAGGAATGAACCAGTATTTATAGGCAAAATCTGACAGCTGGAGGAGAGAGGCGGTCCCCATAAATAGGTGGCCGGTCCCCTTAATTATTAAGGGGACCACCTAGTAAATTAAGGGGGCCGCCCAAATCCGAACGTTGCTCAGATTTGTCTTTTTGTGGGGAAGGTTTTTCTGGAACATTTTTGCCATTTTTGGTTGAAAATTTGAATTCATAAATTTATAATGGATTAAACATTTTTATTAAATACCAAAAATGATTTTCTAAAAGATATAAAATGTTTGTGTCATTTTATAAAAAATCAAGTGATAAAAAAAAGTTCCTTTGATCATATAATGCATTAAGCATTTTTTTATTCATACCTTAAGTGATTGAGTTGTTAAAATAGATATTTACAACTAAATACTTGTTTACGTCATAATCTTTCGTTTAATGATTTTACATTTTGTGATTATCAAAACATAGAGATATCGAAAAATATTAATAACGTGTTTAGGCATTATTTATATCAACATAGGCATTTAGTTCCTTTAACTCTTCCCACAGAATGTAAAACTCTTATTAGCATATATGTACTTTGTCAACTAGTTGCTGATTTTGATAAAACATGCAAAAAGAGAATTACACCAACAAGAATTACTGAGGGGGAGAGGGGTTTTGAACAAACAAAAAGATGTTACTTAACTGAGGTCATTCCATTCTTTAAACTACTCAAAGAACAATTTGAAGGGATGCAACAAACCCTTAAAACTGAAGTAAATGAGATGAAAGTAGTGTTTAGAGATATGGAACGTGAGGTAGCCCAAAATGCGATAGAACTTAAGAGTCGTGAGATTGAGAGAAAGAACATTCTCATCACCAATGAGAATTTGATTGCTAGATGTATTGCACAAGATTTATTTTATACTGCTACTAATGCTGCATTAACTGCCTGTCAATTTCTTGAGTATTCTATTGACTTGAATGTTACCCAGAATCGTGTTGTTGAGCTTGAGGGGGAGAATTTGAAATTGCATGAAAAAAATTCAAAATGATGACCATGATAACATGGTCAAGTGTTTTTCAAAACTAGAGGTTGATTATCTTAATCTGCAATTAA